>CM042429.1:31768628-32231128 GCA_023631565.1 Gymnocephalus cernua
AAAATTACAATATAACCTTAGTATATTATTAAGTGTGCATAATTCTCTATCTCTGTGTTGCTTGCACATGCAGTTTGTGCAACACTGAGAAAACATGTCACACTTACGTAGACATGAATACACTTTTTCGTGCTGTTATTTTGCACTTGGATACATATTTTTCTCTGCCCTTTCGCTTTCCCCGGTCTCATTTTATTTATTTTTTCTAAGAAATGATGACACTTTTACATACAATTTGTTTTAACCCTTTGCTCCATCGCATTGCAGTGTTTTCGCTTCCCCTCCTCTTCACTTTGCTCTCTTCATCCTGGTCTACCCGGATACGGATACCCGGGAATAACATCCCCACTCCCTCCCGCCTCTGCTTTACGTAACTCTTAAAGCCCTGCATATCCTCCCTGGCCATGGCAACAACCACATCTGGATCACACAGCCATCTAGACTGGCACCAAAGCACATATGAAGCCCTCAAGACTTACCACTAAAGTCATGTGCAACGATAATCCTTTTTCCTATTGGACGAAGCATACTTTGGGGAGATTCTCAAAATGCATTGATGCAGTGGGACTCCTAAGTCTGAGGTGGCTACAAGACATTTACTGCATGCAAGTAAAGTTAGACTGATATTCAGATTTCCTTTTTCAGGATCTCAGTTGAACCCACGTTCATTGTTCTCATGAGACCACCGTTTTCATGTGTTCCTTACATCCCAAAGTTTGGAATGAGAAGATTTTTTATTTAGCTCAGGAATGTCTTTTCTCTCCTTCATCCCACTCTCCTCTCCTCTCCTTGCATCTCTAGCGCCACAGTCTTTGCACTGTTTTTTGCTGCTGCCCGTCTGTTGGCCATTTATCTGCAGGCTAGTAGTGCCCCCAGATGGCCAAACACATACATTACAAGTTCATCCACACAGTGGATGGAGGGATCTGGGTCATCAAACCCTGGTCTAAAGTTTGCCTGACATGTATTTTCCCCAATGCTAATTCACTGTTGGGAAGAGAGACGCAGTGAATCTGCATGTGTAGCCACAGAGTGGAAAGTGTGTTTTGTGGGTGATGAGATCTATTCAATTGCCAGTAATTATTGTTTTATTTTTCTCAATACTCAACAGTACAGTCTTACCTTTGCAACATTGAACAAAATAAGGAGTAGAATGCAGGTTTTTTTTTATACTTTAACTGAAGCTAGAACTAAGCCATGATTGAGTCTCTGGGCGTCCATAAGCCATGTACAAAATAATTGGTTAACTTTGTTTTGATGCAAAATATGGTGATGGTCAGTGGCAGATTGGTGACCACGAGCGACACAGGGTCCTGTGCCCAACATAGCTGTTGCCATGGTAACTGCAAAGGACTGGTGGATTGAGTTATAATTGGACGGAGCAAATGGTGGGTTGTGGGAGGGAGAGAGACAGAGCACAGGGGTGGAAGATGAATTAAGGGATGAGAGAGATGGGATGGGAGGGTTAGCGAAGGCAGTGCTCCATCTGCACGGTGCCAGCGTAGGTAAAGAGGAGGAAAAGTTTATTGTGTGAGGTCACGTCGCGTTTGACAAATGTAATTGTGAGGTAGAGACATGCATACATACGCACATTAAAAGCACGATGTCTGTAAGAGGAGACAGCCAATGAAAGCTGCTGAACACCTACACAGATATTGCACTGCCAGCACGGCAGCAGGCAGAGATAGTAAAGCTCAGCTGAGGGGGAATTTCTCTTTTACTGTTTTTTCATGCCGTCTCTCTTACTCTTGTCGGTCTTCACCGCTAATCTCTTTTATATATGACTAAGTCCTTGAAGTCTGTGGTTTCCCACCATCATCTCACGTCTACCTCACCTTCTCTGTGCAGCTTTACATGCATGCAGTCAACAGATTTTTTTAATTTACATTTTTTGTGCTTGAATAGCTGTTGTACGAAATTATCTCTGAAGTGACAGAAGTGTGACTTTTACATAAATGTTTTTGCAGTATTTTGCAGAATGTAGGTGTATTCAAACCAGGCTAAAGGAAAAACCTGCTAACTGCTCTGAATAATTGGTCAGATGAAGTTCATTAACAAGGGCTTGTAATGTAAGGGGTTATAACCACTGAGCAGCCACAGTAATCCCTCATCTCCACATTGCCCTCTTCCACCCTATTTTTTGCCTTTCACTCACACAGTCAAGTTGTCCAACTCCCTCTGCTTAGCACATTGTGTTCACTGGGTTGACTTGTTAAAAGCTTGGTGCAATTGATAAACCTTAATCTCTTATTCTCTGTCTCTGTGTGTCTCTTCCAATGCCTATTAGTTTAGCCCAGTCTGGAAAGACCCAGTCTTAAAAGAAGTGCAGACATGTGGCTCCCCATATTTTTACATGACACAAGATGCTTTACTGATGCTAATGGCCTGACAAGACACAGCAGAAGGAGCCTAGGTACACTGCAAATATGCTCCTTTTTGTTTAAGATGTTAGAATATTATTTATCTTGTCTTGTATAGTAGCACATATCCAAGTTTAGATTTTTCAGTGTTTTTTTTAGTAAAACCCAGGACTGAGAGGGTTAACTTTTTTACTACTGGGGAATGCAGCTTCAAGTGCACAAACTTATTGGTCAGTTACTGAGCTCCTGGTGGGCTGTCTGACTGGTAGTGGTAATTACGTTCCTCCCAGTTTTTTATTTGTTTTATATATAGATAAGCTAAGCATGGCTTCTTGACTCATACAGCATGACGGAAAACTATATCATGCATACAAGTCTTCTTCCTTTCTGCCATAGCTGTGTTATATCTAAATAATATAGGTATCTTTAAATGATTTCCCTTTGTCTCCCATTGCCTCTCCCATCTCTGGCCCCCCACGCCCTTCCTCCTTTTAAGAGAAGTTCTGTTTTCACAAGTTGTTTTCTCTCCACCCACCCACCCTCCTCCTCCATGTCTCCCTCCCTGCCTCTTATGCTGAAAATGACTCCAGTCTATTTTTACCCTCTGGTCCTCTCCACCCATTTTCCCTCTCTATCTAACCACCCCTACTCTCCTGTTTTCAATTCTCTTCTTCTCTTTCTTTCTCCCTCTGTCCCATTGCGTGTTGCATCAGAACATTTAAAATTCTGTCTGGAGGAGGCACATTTGCATGATGGAGAGATGGAAAAAATGTTTGGGGATTTGTAAGGGCTTTTTATGGTGGAAAATTACATCACTTGCCTCTCCACTGTTAGCTGCATTCATAAAAGCAAAATAGCATTACCAGAGAAAGGGTGTATAATCCCTCTCAAAAGTGAATATTGCTGATTTATAATACAGTCAGCATGTGTTTACATGGAAAAACTTTAGAAAGAAAAACAATAGCGCACCGAATGACCCTGCATACTCATATAGGTGTAATGGGCGTGGATGTGCATGGTCATCTTGACCCTCCCAGAGCCCTCATCAACATCCACCCCCGTGCAGATTGCATAAAAAAACCAAAAGCAGCGTGGAAAGTAAACAGTGGGTAGCTCACTAGTGCCTTCCTGCAACGGATGGTCTTTGTGGGTATTGAAGATTTAATAGAGCGCTTGTAAGAGGGAGGGATATTGTCTAGCTTCTGATGTAGGCCATTGGTTGGCCTACATCTTGAGTGTCGTCTTTTGATTGGTGGTTTCACGCATCCGTCAAGGTTTACTACGACTCCACCTGCACCAATGACATGACCGTGGGGTGGGCTTACTGAAAGAAACATAAAAATAAAATGTTTTGATTAATCACTTGAACGCCAGCTAGTGTTTCTATATAGACACAATACAACTATATGATGTTTATTTATGTATTGGTGTTGTATATTTAAGATAAGTGCAGTTAATCAATGTGGCTAGATGAGCAGTTGATCATGAAGCTGAGTGAAATTTGCATATGACTGGCATTCCAGTGCACACTCCGACCAATCAGGGTTCGCGGCGGGTAGATGACAGGTGGCTGCATTGGCCAATAAACAATTGGAATACTCCAAGGAGGGCGGGACAAGGCTGGGCGAGGTTGACAGGACGGGAAGAGGAGGGGGCGAGTACGGGGGGGGGGGGGGCGAGTACGGGGGGGGGGGGGGCAAGCAGCCTAGTTTACAACAAGAGGAAGAGGGAGGGAAAGAGAAAGAAAGGGCCAAGGCTTACGCGAGAGAGAGAGAGAGAGAAAGAGAGAGAGAGAGGGAAACGAGACAAAAATAAGGGAGTAAACTCGGGCTGGGATCTGTGGAGATGATATACAAGGACTTTTCTGGACCAAAACAACACTCGTGACATCAAGTATTAACTGAACTGGACGGTGTGCGCACCGATGTCGTCCCTACGAAGTGGCTAGCTAACCTGCTGCAGACGGACGGATCTCACCAAAGGCTTTAACCTAACGTTGCTGTATCGCTTTTTGTAAAGCCCCCCAGTCGGGGTTCAGGTCCAGTATTCGGGCATCTTCTACCAGCCACTCGTTTGCTGCTTTGTGGAGATAAATAACTGCGATTCATCCCATTTTTTTGTCCTCGCCGACTGGAGTCAGGAGTCCTTACCGTGGTCGCTTTTATCGCTGTGTTGTAGACTCATCAGTTGCTAGCTAACGTCAGGTCTGTAGCCAGATTGGTCAGGTAGGATATGGGCTGGTAGATTAGAGACTATAAAGAGATCAGTTAAGAGCTTGGAGTAGAGACGATAGTGCTTGGTAGCTTTCTTGATAATCAAACTGATGGATAGTGGGCTTGTAAGCACTGGGTGATGGATGAATGCACCAGATTTACAGTCAACGACATCTGCTAATGCCCAGTAAAGAAGGATAAACCGAAGTTGGTCGCTATCCTTTTATAGGCGATTTCGGATATTGGCAGGTGTTAACTAAACTGTCAGGTTAAAACCGGTGCATAGTACAGTTCTGAGAGCAGGTTATAGGAAAAACAAGTTAGTTAGTATTTGGTGTAATGCACTTGTCAAACAGTGCTTGCTGGATTATTTTGGCAGCCAGTACCTGTTAATACGCATTCGTAGAGACATGAGAACAATTGCGTTTCTTTTGCCTCTGTCTGTGCGGCGTGTGCACGACCAGGGGCGTTCCCGAGAGGTTGGTCCAATTTGGAGCGGTGCACTTGAGGCTCCGGTTGTTAGGAGAGGCAGCTAAATTAGTTTATTATATGAATCAGAAAGTATTGAAGGTGTGTAAGTAAACAATGGACACTTGGACAACACGCAGTTTCATTGCAGCTCTTCCAAGTTAGACGAATCATCTTAGCTTTGATCGCCCCAATTTGCTTGTTGCAGTGTTGCTTTGCCTGATCGATACAAAACCCTCCTACAGCACCCCTTTAGCGGTTTCAGTCGGAGGCTTTGCTTCTTAATAGCTGCCAAGCCCATCTGTATGCAGCTGTATTGTAGCGCAGAGCAAGGCTTGACATGGCCCAGAAAGACTGCGTAGTTTCCGGGCGGATGTTAAAATCCAGGCCGTGGATGGGCTAGAGGCCTTGGTAACCCCTTCAAGACCAAGCTGCTGGAGTAATGTAAACAAACAGGGAAAGAGGGCACCGGGGGTAATTGGACCAAAGGGAGGAGGAACCTTGCCTTCGATCGTTTCAGTGGATCGTCAATACACTGTTGCATTCTTACAAATGTAACTTAAGTATTGTATCGTTTATAGTACATTTTGTCCACTGATGTTTAAGTGTTACACACGTGCGTTATCAGATTGCGGCATTATGCGATACGGAGAGATGGACTCTACTTGACAGACATATTTCATTTTTACTCGCATTGGAACTAAAACGACCAAATCTTAAAATCCACGTGATGCAGGTTGATAATGCAGTTATTGTTGTGAGTGATGACCGCAATCTGTAGGGATGAAACGGATACAGACACCTTTGAGCACCTGTCGTCATCTGTGAGCTTCCCATCAATATCAGCTCGAGATTTTGGATTTAAGATGTTTCTTTACCTGGATTGCTGTGTGTTGTAGAAGAGAGATTTTAAGGAACATATTATTTTTGCTGCGAGAAACATCAAGGATTTCATTCAACAATGTTCTCATCAGAGAATCCTCAGTATCTCCGCCAAGGATTAAGCATGTTTGGTTAGTCCATGTCACTTACCTTACTGTTTATATGGGAATACAGTATCCTTTTGTTCCAAAGATGGAAATAGCGATAATATTTTACAGTCCTCATACAGTCCCTTGCTTGTTTTGGAGGGTTCAGAGTGTACCAGCTCGTTATCCATCCAGCCTGTTATTTAGAACAGAGTCATTTTGTACATCTGCTGTTGTTGGAGTGATTTAACCAGTTAAGTGGCTGGAGGTGGGCTAATGTGGCAGTACTGATATTCTCAGTAGTTCTCAAAGTACTGCTGTTGTTGAATTCTGCCAGGTAGTTAATTACATTCACCTAGTGTCCCAGATACTAACCAGTCGCTTACTAGATGGCTAAAATAAAAGCCACTAGTGCTGTGCATCCAAAGGAGCTGCTGTCAAAACAGTGAGCTTTAGTCTTACTCAGATTTTAGTGAATTTATTTGTGGTCATTCCACTCAAATAATAATAAAAAAACATGTCTCATTGCAAACACATTTTAAGAAATTATTAGAGTTTGTGATTGGAGTAGTAATGCATCTCTGGTGGGAGTGGTACACTGCGGGCCCTCAGCATGTCAATCTGAATGTAAGAAGGCCTGGTTCTTTTGAAAGTGATTTCTGAGGAGGGATGCATTTACAAATCTCTGGACATCAGATGGTGTTGTTGGATGTAATGAACAATGCTGTTTTTCTCTGCAGTGTGGACCAATGTAGAGCCCCGGTCGGTCCCTGTCTTCCCCTGGCATTCATTGGTCCCTTTCCTGGCACCCACCCAATCAGATGCTTCTTCTCAGCCAGGAGAGGGCCAGCACCCAGTCAACCATCCCCAAGCAGCCAGTCTGAAGACAGGTACTACTGAATACATTCATTGTTTGACCTAATGACTGTAGAACATGTGTTATCACCAGTTTCATGTAATTTTCCTTGGGTTTTAATACTGTTTGTAATCCCATATATTGTTTGCTTTGCCCTGAACAAGTTTGTATCTTTTTGTTGTTCTTCCTCAGAGTGTCAGGGGGTTGCAGCGCAGTCACAGGAGCCTGCAGAGGCACCTCCCATTGTAGAGAGAGGTCCTCCGTCCCGGCCTCCCCCCTCTTCTGATGAGCCGCCTCCAGAGAAGGAGAAAGGAGATGCAGAGAGGGAGAGGCCTGACAGTGAGACAGAGAGTGACGTGGATGACCCGTAAGTCCAGTGTGTAACGTTTTTAGTTGTTCATTATCAAAATCTGTGTTGCCCGTTCACAAACCTGTCCGTTTTATGAATATTTACCACCACCATCAATTCCAAGTACTCCTTTTGGCTTGAAATTTTACATTTGCACTTACATGAACTAGGGTAAACGCTCCATATTCATACAAAATCTTGAAATACGTTAGCCGGTAAGGGACATACGGGATATACTGCACAGTTTTTCGCGTTTTCGCTGTCACATGATAAACTCACAGGTGCTGCTAATGGGTATCGTCGCTTTTCGGCCCCAGCAAGTTTGAAGAAGGAAACATGGAGGACCACACGTATTCAAAATCCAAATTTCAGGAACAGGAGTCTTCTTCTTCTTCGCACAGAAACAGAAAAAGGATATTGAAAAGAGCAAGAGACAGGCTTTTTAAAGGGTGAAGGCTACCGTAGCTGTAATACGTACTTTGAACTGCGTGGCGCGAGAGTTGATTGCGATATGATCTCAATGCTAGATGAGAGAAATCTCCACACATTGGACCTTTAAGGTTACATGAACACATAAAGTTAAACACTGCACATACTCCTGTCAGTGTCTGTATATAAAAGTGGTTATGTATTTGTCCGAATCAGCCTTCACAGTAATTTTCTCAGTGGTACTGTGTACCCACACATACAGTATGGGAGTGTGATATTTTCTGTATCCTCGTGCTAATTTGGGCAGAAGAGCTCAATGCCAGAACAAAGCAGATGGGAACAAAAGCATTCCATCTCTGGGCTCTATCACTATATGAAAGGCAGTGGCCAGGCTGTCAGCCATTGAAATGGTTGAGCTATCTGCTGAATCTGCTGATGTATCTCATGGTGGATGAACTACTTGTGCTCTGCGTCTACATCTGATCGACTTACAATTTTAAGATAAATAATACTAGTTACAAAGTAGAACATTTCCCAGTTTTAAATATTAAAGAGTACGTAAGTATTAAGTGTAAGCCTGCATGTGTGTATTGTACCCCAGGGAAAATGCCTAATAAAGATTACAAACAGAGGGTGGTTTTTGTCTCCTTTCAGCTTCCTCCCAGGAGTTGTGCCAGAGCAGCCCCTCTCTACATCACCAGTAAAGAGACGCACTCAGTCCCTCAGTGCGCTGCCCAAAGATGGAGATAAGAGCAGCCCTGGAAAGGTAGTCTTTTCACTGCTCCCATCGTCACTATCAAAATTCTCAATGTTCTTTTTGCTGAAATATGTAATATCTCTTTATCTTTCTTGCTCACTCTTTCAGAGGGAGAAGGACCACATCCGGCGACCAATGAATGCATTTATGATTTTTAGTAAGCGCCATCGCGCATTGGTGCACCAGCGGCACCCAAACCAGGACAACAGGACAGTCAGCAAGATTCTTGGAGAGTGGTGGTATGCTCTGGGACCTAAGGAGAAACAAAAGTACCATGATTTGGCCTTCCAGGTACACCGATGCATTTACAGACAAAAAAAACACACAGACTTTAAGATTATACAACTTAATGCTTCTGTGCTAACCTATAGTACATAAACTATATTTTTGTTTTGTTTTTCACTAACTCCCTCCCTTCTTGTCCCTTCTCCTGTTCCCAGGTAAAAGAGGCCCACTTTAAGGCCCACCCAGACTGGAAGTGGTGCAACAAAGACAGGAAGAAGTCCAGCTCTGAGGGCCGTGGGGTCCCAGGGGGCAAAGACATCAGAGAGAGGAGCATGTCTGAGTCCACAGGTTGGTTTCATTCAGCACTCCGACCCTATTTACACGTACATGGTTATTTTGAAAAACTGAGACATTTCCCTTCGTTTGTGCCCTTCGTTTACATGCAAATGGAAAATTCGCCTCTGAAAACGTGACTTTCTAAAAACTCCGGCCAGAGTGGAGATGTGTGAAATCTTTGTTTGCATGTAAACTGAGACAAACGAAGGTTTCGGCAGCCGAGGAAGTGAGGAAGAGAAGAGAGAGGAAGTGATTTGTTGCTGTTGTTGCTATTTTCTGGATTCTGATTGGCTAACGTGGGCTTGAGCTTCTCATTACACTGCCACCTACAGGTTTGGCATGCTCTTGACGGCATTGACGGCATATATACAGTATATACGGGTACATGTAAACAAACACTTTTCTGAAAACTGACAGCTGTGCACAATGTTATTTTAGCAACCGGAGAGGTTGAAATGTCCGTTTATGAAAATAGCCGGCCACATGTAAACATAGTTTCAGAATATAAAACATACACATGTATATATTTCTAGCATGTCGTTAACAGTATTCTTATACTTGTCAGTCTTTTAACAGTTTTCTTTTTGCCTCCTGATAGAGCCACATTCTGTGGAGCTGAAGGGGGTTGGTCCAGGACTGGTGGGCGTGTCTGAAAGGAGCACAGGAAAAGGTCATGTGGGCCAGCTTACCCGTCCCCGAGCCTTCTCTCAAAGTGCCATGCACAGCCTGGAGCGGAGTGATAGAGGCAATACACAGGCCCTGGCAGAACTGGCCCAGGTAAGAGAGGAGCACAGCTCATAGACCTGAAAAGTTGATTTTGTAATATGCAACTTTGCACGTGTATGTATGTATGTATGTATGTATTATATATATATATATATATATATATATATATATATATATATATATATATAAATAAATAAAAATTGGAGACCATTATCACTGCATGAGATATAAACAGTGTTCAACTGCTGTTTTTGTTACTTTACCAGAAAGAGTTTTCTCTGACAGAATTGCTTTTTAACAGTGTGGCAATTGTGGCAGTGCAATACAAGGATTTTTCTATAATAAAACGGCATCTTTCACACTTAATGCACATAAAATACACAGAAGACTCATTGACACATCTGGAATATAGTAATTATTAAACACTAAGAAGAAATCACTTGTTTTAAAACCATCTCTGCTTCAGGGTCACTTACTTTTTTTTTTCCCAGATGTGTGGGGACAGTGGCAGTCAGTTTTCAAGTCATGCCCCACCCCTGTCACAGTCCCAGAGGGGGGTCAGCGAGGACATGACCAGTGACGAGGAGCGCATGGTCATCTGTGAGGAGGAGGGAGATGACGATGTCATTGGTGAGAAATCAGACCTACTCTACTCCATAAAACCGAATGTTAGATTAGATTTATTTAAGTGTTAGTACACTTCTTCCTGTGTTACTAACCCACTTAGTACATTTCCGGCAACTGCATGTGGATTTGTTATTCAATGGTACAATAAGATTATATCATGATGTTGGTAAATTGTGTCCAGTTTTTGACCATTTCAATGTTTTGATTTTAAAGATCTGATGGCATTGAGAGCTGACTCAGACACTAGGCACACCCTGACTTGATTGGATTATAAATTGCAAGGATTGTCAAGTGTAGCTGTAGTGTATTTTTTCTTTTCCACAGAGGACCCTTATCCTAGCAGTTCCATAGACCTCAAGTGTAAGGAGCGGGTGACTGACAGCGATAGTGAGAACGGTTCTGGAGACGAAAGTGATCGGAAGGTAACCGGCTTGAACAATCATTTTTCTCTTGTTACTGAGATTTTCAGTGTATCTTGTCATTTTAAAGTATTTGCCCTCAATTATATCCATGTTACCTCAAGATAATTGTCTCTATCTTTCTTTTCAGAGAGTTTTTGCTCCAGTCATTTGCTCCTCGGCAATATCATCTTCCTCACACCATACCCCTCATGGTAGGAGTGTCTCACTGTCCTCTTACCCCAGCAGCAAGCGTTATGATGACGGGAGATCAGGAGGGGGAGGGTTTTCAGATCACAGGAGGAAGGATAGAGGAGAGGGAGAGGGTAAGGACACATTTGGGGGAGAGGGGGGAGGAGGAGTGCAAGCCACATCTCTCTCCCTCACTTCTGGCCATTCAGTCATCTCCACTTCTCCAGCTGGAGGGCATCCTTCCTCATCAGTAGGTTCACTGGGGGGAAACCCACTCCTGGGCATTGGCGCTGTAAGGGTGGCATCTACGGTGGTGACCAATGTAATGCGTCCTGTTATCAGCACACCGCTCCCCATCGCCAGCAAACCCAGAGATGGAGGCACATCATCTAGCCCACATCCGCCAGAGAGGAAGTCCTTGACTCCCCATCAGCAGCCACAATTTCTGATTGGCTCAGGATCAGGAAGCGGGATCCAAGCCCCAGGTGGTGGGTACTACTCTTCATCATCCCCTAATCCTTTAGGTGCAGGCGTGGGCCCTGGTGGTGTAGTGACTAATTTGGTGTTAGGAGGAACTCTGTCTGCTCAACCTGCTGTACAGCTCATCACCCCGTCCCACCACCCTCAGCCCTGCCAGCAGCAGGCCTTTACCTCCTCCGCTGTTTCAGTACCGCATAGCCAAACCAATGGGCACCTGCCTCTGTCCCTGCTTCATCCCCAGTTCCTTCCTGCCTCTTCCCTAGCATCCCCTGGGGGAAAGGCCATCACACAAGTTCAGTACATCCTGCCCACCCTACCTGCTAACCCCAAGAGTCCACCTCAACAGCTCAGCCAGCCAACCAGTATCTTCAACTTGCCCACAGCTCCACCCACACACATGTCCCTGGCCAATGGAAAGCAGCAGGGGACAGGTTCACTGACAGGATATACGTCCAGCTCAGCAGTAGGAGTGGTTAGCCCAGGAACTAGAGGTGAGTTTTAAAACTGCACTCATCTCAGTAATTAAGTAGAGTCATGGCAAGGTGCATATAACATATTATTCATTGGTTACTCCTAATACAATGCCCATTCTCCCTTTCTTTTTCGGTGCCTCAGTGCAAACACAGTCTCCAGTGCTCCAGGGCAAAATGCTTGTTCCCATGGCAACAGTACGGACAGCACCAGCCCCTGCCCAGCAGTTTCCCATTGTGGCTCCACCTCTTCCGGTCCAGAACGGTGCTCAGACAGGAAGCAAGGTCAGTAAGCTCTTCACTGGAGACACTTAAATGAGAACTTTATAAATTGTGTCAATTTTTTTCAGTAACAAATCATAAGATCACCACATGCATTGCCCCCCATTTACACTTTTGTATTTATCATATTCCTTACTTTATGACTTTCTCTTTGCATGCCAGATCATCCAAATAGCTCCCATGCCTGTGGTCCAGTCCCAGCTGCCTCAAGGTGGAGCAGTCCACCCTGCCAGTCCCTTCCCTGTAACAGTTGGCACAGCTGCTGTGGTGGCTCCAGGATCAGCCCCCTCCCAGGCTGTACTTCTGCCACCAGCTCCTACCAGGTAGAAAATAACAAACTACGATGAAAGAATGAATATGGATCCTATACCTCTTGAAACTACAACACCACACACTTTTGTGTTTTTCGTTCTACACCAGGGCAAGCTATATACACATACCATAACAGGAATACTATGTCAAACAACTGTTTCAATAACTGTAGGCTTATAGTTTGTACTAAAGTGGTAAACGTCACCATTTGGGTGCACCAGAATAAACGAAACAAAGGGTGCATATTAGCTTTCAGCCCCAACAGTTATTCTAAACTGACTGTGAAATGCTTTTCTGTAATTGCCTGCCGAGCACCCTTTTTATTTTCATAAGACTAAATCCACCCACCTGGCACTGAAAGAAGTCTATATAAAGGCTCTTTCAGACATGCACTTCACCTTGTAAATGTATCACTTAAGCATGTGGCTATCATGTTTGCATAAGTATTTAGAGTTTATCAGAACACAAAATGTTATGATCTAAACGCCTGACTTGCTGCTGCCTTAAGATAGCTGTGTAATCAATTTTAAGCGTCAACCCAATTATCATTTCTAATGTGCAAGGAAATTAAATCTGTTTAATAGACCCTTTTTATGAACAAAATACTGTACACGAGCCAATTTTAAGATCGGAAGAGAGGTTCTCTTCTCATTTCAGGTAAGATTTTTTTTTTCAGCGAAGCAAAAAGTGTCTCGGAAAATCCCATTGGTCATATTACCAACCTGTTTGCCCTAAATAGCGTCTTTCCTTCCAGCTGCTTTAAAGGATGAAAATCCAGCAAAATGATTTACCTACAAGTTTAACGACATATGAGCAAAATGAGAAGATGAGAGCCCAAACTTAGCTTAAATATGTTATCTTTTTTCCTTTCTACAAATCTAACTAGAACAGACTGGGTGCTGTCGGCATGTGTTATTTACGTGCGTTATTCTGTCTATTAAAGCGCAGTATCTCTCTCTGTAACACTCAACTTGTAACGCTCTATTATGGAGAGATCTATGTTTGAAAGCCCAAAAGCTATTTCTTAAACAAATACATGAACCCAACAATGTTACAGATCAAATGTCTAAAAGGGGCTATAAACAAATTATGTGCCAGTAAAGCTTGACTCAGCTCTGACAAACAGGCACCCATTTATGAACATACTGTATGCCCAGCCTCACTTACCCTGGGCTACTGTTAATCTCAGTAGTGGCTCCATTATTCCTTGAAAGGATTTACTGTACATAGAGTAGAGCTACAGAAAAAATATGGATGAGGCGTGCTGTTTGCGTGTCCTGTGTACATGCTTAGAATAAATATTTTTAAAAAAGGAGTTCCAACACGAGCTAACATTTGAAAAGATGGACCAGCTTTGTCCATTATTGGTTTAGTGCTTGCTTTTCTTTTTTCAGAATATACTACTTTTGCAGTTATTAAATGGAAGACAGCAAGCCATTAATTTTTTTCTGGAAAAAAAACCCCTTATAAAACAAGTAAACATCACTTAACCAAAGATAATTCCCTTGGAATAATCTTGGACTTGGAGATTGGGTGACCATTGCACAGAAATTGTATACTTGACAATTTTCAACTATTGAACAGATGATCAAAGGTGTATTCAACAATGTTATTGTGGTTATTGGTGGGATAAGAAGCTCTATATAAACACAGATAACTATTTAACGTGTTCTTTAAGTTACTTTAAATCTTTTTCTAATCTCTTGTATTTTATGGATTAAATTATCTACAGTTACATTATAGTACTTGATAAATTATACTTTATATAAAGAAGTTGAATTGTTTGTTATGGCAGGGATGTTCAGATATCTCAAAGAATAGCGAGCAGACAATACGAGAAACAAAAACTCCAGCAGGGGTGCAACTGTAGCAGTGCAGCTCTATTCTGGATGTGTTAGTCATGCTGCTGGTGGCCCAAGTTGCCTCTGCCACCCCCACACTACCTCTCAGCTCCTAACACACACACATACACCACACATCACACATATAGCACTAGTCATCGAGTGCTGCTCGCTGTGATGTACACTCACCCAGTGACCCTCACTGCAGCACTTATTTTGTCTTCCTCTTTCCTTGTAATCATGTCTCTGTTCCTCTTATTTCTCCTCTGGCTCATCATTGTACCATAACACCTTCTGTCACCTTTCTTGACATTTTCATCTTCACTCTCATGTGCCGTTTTCATTTTTATTCCTCATATTTCTCTCCTCTAATCCCCTCTTTCTTTTTCTGTACCTCCTCGTCCAGGATCACCTATGTCCAGTCCACTCCAGGGGTCCCATCCACTCTGCCTCTGGTCTCCACGACAACAGGTGCTTCCACCACCCAGCAAGCCCTGCCGGTGACTGGCTCTGCATATGTTCCATCGCCCCTGGCAACACTTGGGTTGACAGCCATCGCACCACCTGGACAGACGCTAGTTCAGCCACTGATTGCGGGTCAGTGTTGTGGAGAGCTCATTGGTTCTGTTCTTTATATGCTTATTCTGTATTTTTAAATTATTGTGTGAAATCAGCTATATGAACTACAACAGCGGTATGAAAATGTTGCGGTAGGCCCCTCGGACAAAGTTTTCCATTTCATAGCTTATATTAAAACTTTTACATGTTGTTTTTATAACTCTACTGTGGACAACAATGTCAATTCAAGGCTCATTTAAAGCCCAATAAATATAACCCAATAACATCAAATACTGTGGCAACACGAAGAGAGGCATCCAAACCACAGATACCATAGCATTGTCCAAACTATCCATACTGCATCCTGAATTTATACAGTGCATATACTGCAAACTAATCGTCATAGTACATACTTTACCATTTTATACTAACAGGACTTTAAAAAGTATGTGGGGCGTCAATCAAGCTGTGACTTTTGGAACGTTACTTCCATTAAACATCACAAATAGACATCAAAATGTTAAATACTTAATCTCCTTTCTTCCAAGATATTTCACCACCATCTGCAATTTATTTAAATGTTTCCCCCAGCTGTGAGCAGCTTCTCCATTTCCTGCATTGTGGGAGAATAGTGTCCATCAACAGTACACACAAAAATCACTTTCTTCCATGTGAAACTCTACTGTATATACTGTACATACTCAATACTGTACCCTATGAATTCAAACCTATTCAAATACCACAACTTTGGCCTGTTTGACCAAAGTTCAGCCATAATCAAAGTGGGCCAGTGTTTAGCATGGGTGGATAAATTATCAATTACATCTCCAGTCTCGTAGTGCAACACAGAACATATGTTTGAATAAATGAGTATTTTTTTGCCAAATGAGTATTAACGAAGGCTGCTTTTACTCCAGAAATCTGCCCTCAGATACAATTCTACAAAAGTGAAATACCTAAAATGAACATGAAATAAAATGAATAAACAAATGAGTGTTTCCATTGCGCCTGTAAAACATGTGCCGTCCAATGATGAATGCTGAAACAACTGGCCCATACTTTAACTTGCTTGTTTAATTGCTGACACCTGAACTACAATAATCTAAATTTTTCTCTCAAAATCTTAGGTGGTCAGTTGTTGATGTGGTGTAGGACTAATTAAATACCTCACCATGTGTAAAACCACATTCACAAAGTCAAATCTGGTCCAACAGTTGGCAAGAAGGACTGAATCACTGATTTGTTATATTAATCTGCAATAAAGAAGCAATATGGACATTTATTTATGAATGATGAAAATGTTATGTTATCACTGTACTGAAAATGAAAAGAACATTTGGCCTCTTGGGTCTCCTGTTTCCTTCATCCAGGTCAGCCACCGCTCCTAGCCACAGCTCAGTCTCCACAGCCCTCCATCTCAGCCTCCGGGGGCCAGATAGTCACCGCCGTCTACCCTCCTTCACCTAGCGTCACCATGGCGACAGGTGTGGTCTCCATGACAGCAGTACCCCCCAGCGTGGTCTATTCCGTCTCCAGCCCTTCCAGCTCTTCCCCCCACATCCTGTCCAAATACACAGTAACCCCCACTACAATCACGCACCCACATCCGCAGCCCCATCTGGACAGGCAGGCAGACAGGCACCTGCCTCCGGACAGACCTGCAGATCGACAAACTGACAGACAGGCTGAGAGGCAGACAGAACTGCTGACACATTCGGACAGACCTCTGGAGAGGCAGGCCTCCACCAATAGCAGCACAGTGGCTCCTCCCAGTGGCTCAGCTGTGTCCATAAGGCCCTGCAGTCCTCCACTTCAGATCCAAACGCCTGGTAGGGCTGCATGTATTGTTTTTACAACACTTGATTTGATTTGTAGGGAATTCATTTAAGAATATTATATTTTAACTTGTCTTCATCTTTGTGTTTTGCAGGCAGTACACCAGGTACACCCAAACTAACCCAGCTTCCAGTCAGGACCCCTCAGAAGGTGAAGGCAACAGTGGCGAACATCCCCGTAGGCAGCTATGAAGGAGGAGGCCGAGGAAAAGAGAGAGAAAGGGAGAAAGAGAGGGAGAGGGAAAAGGAGAGGGAGAGAGAAAGGGAGAGAGAAGCTGCAGCCACTAGCCGCTTCTCCTTTGATCCTGAGCTGGCGGGGCAGACAGGGTCTCCATCAACACATCCTGCTGAGGAGCTGCCTTCCTCTGACAGAACCCTGGAGGGCTCCAGTGTTCCAGACTTCTCTGACACACGACACCGAGAAAGCACAAGCACCAAAGAGGTGAGAGGAACATCACATACTGACTTTCAGCTCTAGTATAATGAGGCGAAACTGGCCAGATGTTGTCGACACGCAGCATAATTTGTGACTTGGTTTAAAATGCATAAATTTAACTTTCTGTGCAGACTGGATGGAGAGATTCCCTCCCCTCCTCACCTCTCCCCCCTCCATCAGCCACGGAACCCAGCCTGCCACCTCCACAGACTGACAAAGATGGTCCTACACCCAAAAAAGTCAAAGCCCGCCCACCACCACTTAAGAAGACTTTTGACTCGGTGGACAAGTGAGTTAACAACTTTAAGAATCTTGTATGCAAAGTTACAGAAATGATTTATGGACGGTGTATATATACTGTATATTGTGTGTGTGTGTGCGTGTTGGTCTGGCAGGGTGCTGTCAGAAGTGTATTTTGAGGAGCGCTTTGCCGAGCTGCCAGAGTTTCGGCCTGAAGAGGTTTTGCCTTCACCCACCCTGCAGAGTCTGGCCACTTCACCCCGCGCCATTTTGGGCAGCTACCGTCGCAAGAGGAAGAACTCTACAGGTTTCACTCACATGATACTCTGACTTAATGCTTTTAGACTACTGTAGAGTCATTTGGCGAGCAGCAAATAGTTGCTGTTATTTATGGAAGCAAAGGTAGAACTCTCTCTAGTGTTTATTGACTTTAGGTTCATGATGCTTCACACAGATTTTTGTGATGAATTCTGATACATATGGAGATTTAATCTCTGCTGATAAAGTTTGTTTCCTGTGTGTGCTTCTAGATTTGGACTCAGCCACTGACGAGCAAGTCTCTCCTAAGAGAAAGAGTCGGCGGCGCTCAAGTTGCAGCTCAGAGCCCAACACGCCTAAAAGTGCTGCCAAATGCGAGGGGGACATCTTCACCTTCGACAGAGCAGGTAACGCGCAGGAAGGAGCAACGACTCTCGTGTATTTCAATTTGGTTTTCCCGGTCTTTTAATTGTTCGTTCTGGAAAGGTGATGCGTGTAATGGAAGCGTAGGTTGAGGGGTTTGGGCTGAAGGAGCGCTCTTGTGTGTGTGTGTGTGTGTGTGTGTGTGTGTGTGTGTGTGTGTGTGTGTGTGTGTGTGTGTGTGTGTGTGTGTGTGTGTGTGTGTGTGTGTGTGTGTGTGTGTGTGTGTGTGTGTGTGTGTGTGTGCGTTGTTTTTTTGTGTGTTTTTTATTATAACGTTTTTATCTTCTGTGTCTTAATGACCTCAACAATTCCTTATCCATAGTTGGCTTTAGTTTACTCTCATCTCAGTAAGATTTTCATTAGTGAAAACAATAAGAAACTTCTTATTCTTATTGATCTTGTAATGGAAGGCCACTAGTGACTCACTACTGATTACAAAGTTATTAAATCTTACTATTTTTCCTTCTTCTTTTTCCCACCAATAAAAACATAAGTGATTGGTATAGTAAAATATGTCAGGTAGGTATGTAGGACGGCTAAGAAAAATTGAAAGATGCAGTTGAAAGCTCTGGAAAAAGTGAACCTTGAATGAAGATTTTTTTTTTTCGTCAAACTGTTAGGACTGGTTTGAAAATCAAAAAAAAAAATCTCTGAGCTGGATAAGAATCACTGACTTTTACTTTCACCCGAACGTTGCTGTATTTTTCCTGCTTGGTTAGTCCCACCTCTCGGAGTGTATCAAAGATGATGCGGCCTGAAGGGACATACACAAAGATACTGAGTATTGTAACTAGTTTTCTGAAGACTCAACCTCTCCACCTGTTTCTCCCCTACCCAGCCACAGACGGAGAAGACATCCTGACAGATCTGGAGTTTGATAAGGTGCCGTACTCCTCGCTGCGGCGAACACTGGACCAGAGGCGAGCGCTGGTCATGCAGCTGTTCCAGGAGCAGGGCTTCTTTCCATCAGGTAACACACACACACACACACACACACACACAATATATAACTATATATATATATATATATATATATATATATATATATATATATATATATATATATATATATATATATATATAAACTATATATACATATACAAGCATGACTTCAGAATGAGATTCCATTTGTAGACATTGATTTGTGTTGTTTTTCTTTTTGTTATTGTGTTCCCAGCTCAGGCCACTGCAGCCTTCCAGACAAGATACTCTGACATATTTCCCACTAAGGTGTGTCTGCAGCTTAAGATCAGGGAGGTCCGGCAGAAGATCATGCAGACGGCTGCCCCCTCTGATGTCTCTGGTTTAGGCATCCCTGACTCAATTGGCAACCTCCCTGGACCTTCTAGCTCCCAGTCAGGAGAAGGATATATGAGAGGAGGTGGGGACCTGCAGGATGAAGACATGGAGCAAGGGACAGAGGGGAGCCCAGAGGATCCTCGTGATTCAAAGGACTCTTCTAGATGAGAGATGCTGACAAATTAGATTGACAACTGTTGAAGTCACACCT
This sequence comes from Gymnocephalus cernua, assembly GCA_023631565.1. Classification (NCBI taxonomy): domain Eukaryota; kingdom Metazoa; phylum Chordata; class Actinopteri; order Perciformes; family Percidae; genus Gymnocephalus; species Gymnocephalus cernua. The sequence continues at coordinate 31,788,178 of CM042429.1, forward strand.
TTCCATCCCCTACACGCTTTCACACGCTTTTTTTGTTTTATCCACACTCTTAACTCTCCTCTGATCAGATCCTGATTTCTTTCCATCCTCAGCGGCCAACCTGTGAGAGATGTCTGAATACTATGTTGGGCCTTTTCTTTGGTAATGTGTGACACTTGTACCAAAAAATGACATGTGAAAAACTAGTGGTGTAAAAAACTACCACACACACACACACACACACACACACACACCCTGCAAACTCTTAATTCCCTCACTTGAATTAGCACTCTGTATTAACCACCTTGGAGAAAGCTCCCATCGATGCCAGTGAACGAAGGACCATTATGTACAGCTGCACTCATTTGCCTCGATAAAGAAAGTGTTCTTGTTTTGGACGGAAAGACCTGCATAACCCATTCTGAGACGGTGAAAAGTCAGCAGTTTTAAAACAAGGACATTATATGTTTTGATATTTGTTTTTAATAGTGTTAGATGAGCAAAAGCAGTAAGTATCTGCTTGAGGAACAACCTGTATTTAGACGTAACTGTTGTCAGCTTGTGTCTTGTTTCTGCTGACATTAGAGGGCTGGGCCCTCAACAGCCGGAAACTATTTGGTTGAACAAGAGAACTCGTTACTGTGGACCTGGAAAGATCTTTTTCTCCATTTTATTGCTCACGTGTAGACCTTTTAGGAGAGGTCTACTCTTCCAGGAGTGACTGAAAAATTGACTGACTTCTGGCAGTGCCATCATTCCTGAAATTACGTCTGGCCAAGTCCTCCCTTCTTGCGACTGACCTTAGCACATGCCAGTAGGTAGGAACCGAGCATTCCTGTGCCTCTCACCGCTAGCCATGAAGGAAGGAGGTGGGTCAGAGTCAACGGGCACATCCTGGCTCTTAGTCGTAGAGGTCAGGCTAATATGGTCTGAATCCTCTATTGCCATTTGCCAAGCAGTTTTATTAACTTTTTTTAAACAATTTGATTTGTATTTAACATTGTCATATTCAGTTTGTTGTTGTACTATTCCTATGGTTATTCTTATTACTACATATATCATTGCAGTGAACCCCAGTCCTTAGTTCTGTTCTCATTTCTGGCAGATGTTTTCTTCATTTCTGCCATTTTTTTCTTGTACTATTTTTTTCTAAATATACTTTTTGGGGTAGGTGAGAGAAGCTGCTCCACACCTCTATAGTTCCTCCATTGTAGTCTTCCCTTGCCTTTCACCTCAGCAAGGACCTGCGGTGCAGTTATTTTTATTGTACATTTCAAAGAGGACGACAAACACGACATGGACCTTTTTTATATTCTTTCAGCAGTAATAAGCCGTATGTTTTTAGACCACCCTGTATGCCTCTCTGTCCCTTGCTAAGTTTGATTCTATAGCCTCAACACTTAAACTGTACATCTCCTTCCTCCGCCTCTTTCCTTACCTCCTTCCTCCCTTTGTCACTTTATTGCTCTCTCCAGACCTTGAGCGGAGAGAAAACTGGGGGAAGTGAGGGGAGGGTAATGAATCAAAGAGAGCTGGTAGGATCTAATACTGGTTGTGTCTTTGTGCAAGACGTGGTTGTGTTGTAAATAATTACTGCAGAGTCAGTAGACTCATATTATTAAGGAAAAATCTGTCAGTGAACATAAGTTGACTTTTAAGACACCCATTACCGAAGGTAAAACGGAAAAAAACAAACATATGGCTATTAATGTTTTGTGTTATACTCCTTGTTTTGCTGTTCCAGTATACAAGAGAGGAATTTATATGAATAATTTAAGTTTGTATCTGTGTCTTTCAGTATGCAAATAAAAATAGGTGTTCAATTAAAGTCATTTTATCGCTGGCAATGTGAAAAGTTTTCCTTAAGCAGATATACAATACTTGGTTCTAAAATGAAGCATCATTTTTGTCCCAGCACTTTTAAAATGAACAGGAGCTCATTAAAATAGGCTACATCATCTCTACAGTGTACAGTCCACCATGTATGTGAACTTTTAACATATGGTTGTGTTGAATGAACGCATGGGTGACATGTTTATCACCTTAAAAAAAACATTTTACATTTTATTGAGTTCAACTATTTATAACAGCACTACCAAACCTGAAGACAAATCACATCCATTTCGTATAAATGATAAAATGAATCATACAAATCATCTCATCTGAGGCACAACCAATGGTCCTTATTCATGATGAATGTCATACCCTTAATTTTAGCATGCATTATTTCAGTAAACTTTATTCCTGCTCCCTCTCATAGCTTTGTAGGGAAGATTAATTACTTTGGTCTCTTTGCTGAACTCAATATCAATTTTGACATTTTGTAGCATTCTTGTCCAGTGCATAATTATCTGCTTCCAGTAAGTCTGAACTGAATATTCAACCTCTCAGTAGTCAATTCGTCAGTATTAAGACAAGTACTTAACTCATCAATTTGGCAGAATTAACTTAATGTTTTTGTCCACTTAAACTCGTCCTCAGAGGATCTGCAGTCCATCCACAGCGACTGTGTCCATAGCGAGGCCGTTCTCCAAAGCTGTGTGATAAATCTCCAAGGCCCGCTCCAGAGGCAGCGCTTCTCCCTCGCTGGTCTCAATGATGGCTATGGTCTCTCCAAACTCATTACACATGATAGTAGGAGTGCCCTGTGTCTGAGAGAAGAAAACAAACAGAATTCAGAATAATTCAACAGCAGAGAGTACACAGACACATTTACAGGTGCTGATTAAAATGTCATCCTCTAAACTTTCACCTGAAATAGTTTAACGGTTAACTAGATAGGACTAAACTTCCTCCCTGGGTCCCTATGGCACCCAGCTCATGTTAGCTTCATGCAGTGCTTTAGGGATCAGTGAGTAGGATAGACATTCTGACCTGCGGAAGATCTGAGGCTTGGATCTGGATGAGCTGAGGCTGCCCGTTAGCTAGTTCCACTGCCGAAGCGTCCACCACTGCCACAGCAGAGCTGGTCTCCATGGCAGCTTGGGCAGCAGCCTCTTCATCCAGCCTCTGCTGCCTAGCGTGCGTCTTTTTGTGGTTCCTCAGGTTGGAGAAGGTCTTGAAGGCTTTGCCACACTGCGGACATACATGTGGCCGTTCACCTGTGTGTGTTCGGCGGTGTTCAGCCAGGTGCATACTCTGGACGAAACCCTTTCCGCACACTTCACAGCGAAATGGCCGTTCACCCGAGTGTGTGCGCAGGTGCTCTCGCAGGTGTGTGTTCTGACGGAAGCGTTTGCCGCACACTTGGCAAGGAAACGGGCGCTCACCAGTGTGGACCCGCTGGTGCAGTACAACTCCAGAGGAAGACACAAATAGTTTGCCACAGATGGGACACTGGTGGGCTTTGGGGCGCTTCCCGGTGGCGCACCGCGACCGCCCAGGGCCTAAGGCGAAGTGGCTCAGTCTGTGAAGTCGCAGATTGGCAGGAGAATTGAGCTTCTTCCCACAAACATTACAATCTAGACCCCCCCGCACAAGACTGGTTGAATCCCCTGATTCTGTCTCTGCTGTGGTTGAGGTGGAGGGCTCTGAGGTTAACTCTGCTTGGTCGTTTGTCTCTTTTGTCCCTGTACCAGCCTGCACCAGGGTGGGGTGCTGCTGCAGACAGTGGCTGTCTCGTTGCCTCCTAGTCAGGAAGCCAGCCTCACAGTGAGGACATGGGAAAGGGGCCGGAGCCCCTGGATGTTGAGTGTAGCGATGTGCTGCTAACTTGATAGGCCAGCGAAAGGTGGCAGGGCAGTCTGGGCAGCACAGTGTTGCAGCATTGGAGTGCAGCAGGCTGTGCTGACGGAGGTTGGACGACTGAGAAAAGGAGCGGTGGCAGACATCACAGCGGTATGGTCGCACACCAGAGTGGGTGAGATTGTGCCTCATCAGATTGGCCAGAGCTGAGAAGGTTTTGCCGCAGTCAGAACACTGGAAGGGCCGCTCTCCAGTATGAATGCGGATATGGTTGCGTACATGAATTTGCTTCTTAAAAGACTTGCCACAGATGCCACAAATAAAGCTGCGCTCGGTGACATGGGTCTTGCGTCGATGGTGAACGAGCTGCAGCTGGGAGGTAAAGGTCTTAGAGCATGAACGACAAGAAAAAGGCCCTTTGTCCGATGGCGCAGCTGAAGCAGCTTCAGCTACACCAGTGTCCTCCAGGGGAGCAGGGTTTGTAGCTAAGTCAGACTTGGTTACATCCTCCACCTGCTGGGAGTCATTGGTGTTGCCTAAAAGTGGGGCAGACACCTCCATGTTGTTGTCCTCCCCCTGCTTCTCCACTTCACCTCCTTCCACTCTGGTCTGACAACTTTGTATTGGATCTTCTCCCAATTTTTCCATCTCATCCTCTGTGAGAGGGGCCAGCAGGCTGATCTTTGTCTCATCCGTGAGACAATTCTTCTCTCTAGCTCTCTGTAGGATGGCCAGAGCAGAGAGAGATGCTCTTCTTGGAGCTGAGACCTGTAAAAATAAGCATATTATGTCAAATTGAAATGTCATACTAATTAACTTTAGGTTGTGGGGGGATATGATTATTTTAATACCATGGAGACAGGGACGGGTGTACCAGATGGATCACGGTTGAGGTGGGTTCTACGGTGGTAGAGGTACTTGGTCATGTTGGTGAAGGTTTTGTTGCAGAATTGACACTTGTGAAGGGGATCTGCAGTGTGGGACTTCCTGCAAAAGACCGGGATGAAAAGATAAAACCGACAGAAAAAGAATCAAAAGTTCAAAAATATCAGCTGTTAGTTTCTCACAGTTATGTAGGCTGCTGTGGTGTTTACCTGTGCATGATAAGAGTCATCTCAGTGGTGAAGCCATTGCCACAGTCCACACACAAGTACCTGGCCACGCCTGAGTGTGTGCGCATGTGTGTCTGCAGTGACGTTGCCTTCTTGAACACCTTGCCACACTCTGGACATTCATGCGTGCCCTGCTCGTGCACACGTTTGTGAGCAGCCAGCCGGTTGACGGAGGTGAAGGTGCGGCTGCAGAGCTCACATTGTTGGGGCTTGGCCCAGGCAGCTGCTTTCTTCTCTGCTACTCTAATCCTAATGTCCTCCACCTTCTCTGTAGTCTCTTCCCTCCCTCGAACCTCCTCAAAGCCACTCATGACGCCTGGCTCTCCACTCTCTTTGTCCTGAGCCAGGAAGTGCTCTCCCTGGTGCTGGAGGAAGTCCTCTGGGGTCTGAAAGAGAACGGAGCATTCTGAGCACTCATACGGGTGGCTGACCACCATCTCTGTTGGCTGCTGCTGCTGGGTGTCATCCTGGATCCTGGGGGCCAACCTTAACTCCAGCCTCTTCCCCCCATTCTCCAGGACCCCCAACTTTCTTGAAGAGCCTTGGCCCACCGCAGGCAACAGAGGGGGCAGCTTGGAGCGGCGCTGACTGGGGGTGGTGGAGTTGTCTGCCAGAGCTTGAGCTGTGAGAATCTGCAAGTGCATTGTGGCAGAGCCGGGGGTCGCTGTCACTGGTGGCAGCAGGGAGGAACGGGAGGGGGCAGCAGATTTTGAAACAGATTGACGTTTCTTCTGTTGTTGTTGTTGTTGTTGTTGCTGCTGTTGCTGTTGTTGAGCAAGTACCTGGGAAATACACACAGGAATGTTCAAACCATAAATCCCTTCATCAAGTTCTCATTTAATTTCTCTGTTGTGATGTGTTTACAATCACAAGTACCTGTGCCAAGATCTCCCCAGCCTGCTGCTCACTCAGCACGTAGTTCTGCATATTGTTCAGTGGAGTGATGGTGCCATCAGGCTGTAGCACATATTCCTGTTGCAAGGGCCCAAAACAAAAAGCTTATTATATTTGTATGTAGTGCTACAGAAATTAACTTCCATTAAGAATAGCAAAGATGCTAACATTTCAGTGCCATCACTCTGATTCATGTCTTTAAGTTGAGTATCAGATGCTTTGGAGACTAGATGTCTGCTGTTTGGCTGGGACACCCATCCAAACTAGTATTTTCTAGAATTACAGTGCAGATGCAGCAAACCAATCTGTGCTGGCCAACACAATTAGAGTCACTGAGATAAATGTTTCACTTCAAAGCAATTTGAATGCATTCTAGAGCATAAGGGCCTGACCCAAATGAAATGAATGCAAAGTCAATGACTCAGCACCGAGAAACATTTTTATGAGTAAATTAGGGGTTATCAGATACACTCCTTAAATTTACAGTTGTTCCATTGTCAACTTCACTCTATAATGAGATTTGACCCAGTATTAGTCTGCCAGTTTGATTCACGTAAACTCTACTTTCATAGTCTGGGACAAAACTCCCAATACAGATGACAATGCACTTCACACTCCACATAAATGGAGTTCTAGGATGTGAATGAGTCTGCAGAATATAACCTTCATCATCACACATTTGATTGTTTTTACTGTGCAATAACATGTTGTTGGTACAACTACATTCAATTCAGGAAGCAACCGATTTAAACAAACTAATGGTTACTGTGTCTCCTAAAGAGTGTGGCACCAACAGTTGAAAAGCGTATTGAAGTACTGCACCAGTCGGTTTATTAAATTACCAATAAAAGACTACTATACTATTCATACAGTAAAAGGTGGATTAATTCTACTTTCCAGATTAGAACACAAATGTTTTACAGTTATTCGTTAAACTAGTTAAATAAGTTTTCCTTACCAACATGGTCTCTGTGTTACTGTGTGTGCTGCTCCTGCTGTGGGTCCGCCGGTGCTCCAGCCAGGTCTCAGGTGAGTCAAACAGAGCCAAACAGTCAAGACACTGGTACTGAACAGGTCCCGACATCTGACCCTCTGACCGTTCCTCTGTCTCCAAAACCTCACACAGCTCTGGAGAACAAACATACACACAAAAGTCTGTATAAAAAGCCATACAATTTCTTCCACAGAATAGCATGATGTTGCATCATGCACATACTATCTACTGTACATTATTCATATATCAACCTATTTCATACAGTCTATGATCTCAACACACTCCAATTTCTTAATCTTGCTCAAAATACACACAATCAAATTTCTCACCTTGATGCTCCACCTCCATCCCCGCCTCTCTCATGTGCATCTCCTGGTGCTGCAGCAGTTCCTCTGGGTTCACGAGGACAGCCCCACACTCCAGACACTGGTACTGCTGGGTTTGCCCCATCTCTTGGACATCCTGGATGGCCATTGCCTCTCCTTCTCCTTCTCCCTCTTGGCCAGTGTGGATCTGCTGGTGGATCAGCACATCCTCAAGGGTGTTGAAGAGCTGGTGGCACTCACTGCACATATACTGGTGCTCCACATACACACCCTCTGCCTCCTCCTGCTGCTCGGCCATGCTGGTACTCTGTGTGTATTAAAGTGTGTGTATGTGTGTTGACCTATGTAGGTTGCAAGTGTATCATGGAAGATGGTGTGTGTGACAGGTGATGAGTTGTACTGAAAATTCACTGCCGTGTCCGCGAATTAAGACTGCTTTTGTCATCCAGATGGCCAGTGTAAGAGCACACCTGTGGTAAACCAAAAAAATAAAAAATGGCATGTAACACTGAACAGTATTAATATTAAACCAGCAGGTATGTAGCAGCCAGCAAGTGATTAGCATAATGTATGGTTTCAGGGTTTCTCTCACACAGCCCAAACAGCAACGGTACACGTCATTAAAACGTTAAAGACCCAGTAGTGTTTACACAGATATTATGGAACAACCCCGCGTAAAAACATTGCAATTTTCAGCCATTAGGCAAATGAAGGGCCTCTAATGCTAACAATACGACCACACTCAGCAGAACCTCACTACTCATTGTCTGATTTTCCTCACAAATGCAATTAATATCGTTGTTTACAGTGTGTGATGGCATAGGGAGAGCTGTTGGCGGCGCTCCCTCCGATATTGCAGACCTGTTTCTCGGCACCGCGGTTTCCTGACAGCGGCTGCCCGGTTCGTCGGGCGGTCCGTCAGGCGGCGCTACCCACTTTTCCCCGAAGCTCTCTGGCTACGACGGCGGGCCCTTCTTTCCCTTTACCTCTACTTACTCTCGTTGGACAATCCCTCGTGTAGTCATCACTCTTCGTTCACACAAGTGTGTGTCTTTTTGTTAGTCCCTTGTCAACATCTTTGGCATGGAAATACTAAAATGTGAATGGTGTCCGTGGGAAATTGCATTTCAATGCGTGAAATGAAACGTTTGCCCGCCGATCTCCTCCATTCTTGTGAAACGAAGCCCCGCCCAATGCGGTAGTCTCACTATTTCAGAGTCTGTGATTGGACATGCTGACTGTCAATCATAAACTGTCCTGATGGGCATTGTAGTTTTTTTGTCGACTGTACGAGTACAATTTTCCCCGTGCCTTTTTTTATTGTTTTAGGGTAATTTCAGTATAATTTTAAGTTAGGCAATTTTAAGTTAGCTACTTTATGTGCTTTGTCGGATATTTAGAATCATTTAGACTTACATACGTTGTTACTTTGTTTGTTTAAAAAGAATCGTTGACACTGTGTTGGCTAGCCCAACGTCAGTCTCACTGAGGTATTCATTGTGATTTTCGTCGTAAACTCAATTTAATATTTTCTTTAGTACTGTAGTGTGGTCTCGAAACCCCCAAGAACTCATTTTCCCAGTAACCGTTGCGAGCTTTACGTCGTTGTGCGTCAACTCCCCAGTCAGCCCCCCCCACCATCACCGTTCTACAGAGGAAGAAAGGGGGAGACGGGCAACCTATACAGAACGCTGTAAGTGTAGTTTATATTTATATCGAATATTAAAACACACTTATATATAGCTTACGTTTGTGCCGGTCTGGCTGCTAATAACGTTCACCTTGCCCCGGCTTTAGTTCACACAAATATGAGCGGCAGCGGGCGGCCCAGGACCAGCTCATTCGCTGAGCCTCCCGGAGCTCCCGGATCCGCTGCAGCCGGTGCCGGATCAGCAGTAGCCGGTGGAAGCTCGACAGGAAAAACTGGGGCTTCACAAGCCAGTGGGAGCAGCTCGGCGAGCTTTGGGAATTTGAAACTGCCTAGTAAGTAGTGTTTTGTAATTATATCATAAGCACAGTTTACCTGTTATTACAAAGGCTCGGACTGTGCTTTACTTTTTAGATAAATGTATCGGGAGTGTGCTTAATTTCGATCATTGTCGCGGAGCTAACCTTTAGCCAGCAAGCTGTTAGCAAACTAAAGTTAGCTGCCCAGCTAACGTTAGCTGTGTTTTTCATTAACTGTTAACGAACCATTGCAATCAAGGGCTTTTATCGCTTAGCTAACATTATCGTTAGCTGCTGGTGGCGAGCTTTGCACTATAACGTTATATATGATATTTCGACGGAAAATAATGTTATGTAAATGTTTTCGACAACATTACCTAACATTATTTTTGCATTGTAACCCAAGAATAGAAGTGGTGTTAGCCGACGCTCTAATATATTCGTCATTAATATCAGATGTGGAAGCTAGCTAGCTTTCTAACGTTTGTAAAGAGTAGTTTGAAATTGTCTTGTCTAACTTTTTAGGCGTCATCCTCGGTCCAGTCTGATAGTTTTTGCCAAACTAGGGTTGCGATACTATACTTCTTATGGTAGCCAGAAGAAATTGACATTAAAATCAGTGAACATATCCAAAAATGTCCCAAACTAGTTGAGTTCCAGATTCTTATTAACCAGCACATTGTTACCTTACCTTTAATCTAACTACTCACCTTGATGACTACACTTATGCATATATGAAAGCATAATAAATGCATGGGTTTAAACTGCTGGTCCAGTACATAAGTCCACCTCAGGTCAACTTTCATCAAGAAAGTGAGATTTCTAGCTTAGTATAGTGGAAACAGTTTGGTAAAGCTTTCTTTTGGCACATTGCCTGTGCAACCTTGTCAGCATCCCCGTTCTGAATTTAATTACATTTCTGTACACCTTAGAGGAAGCCATTATTCCCTTAGGTAGGCTGTCTACTTTAGCACTATGGTTGAACATGCTCACTATCTTCATCATTTGACTCTACTGGAAACCCTGGCTTGCCAACAGCTAAGTCCCTACAGTTGATTTTGCTAGTGTGATAATAACTTGCAGAATGCTCAGGGGTTATGTCGCTATGCAGCGGTAGCAGTTGGTGCAAAAGGACATACTGGGAGAGATGGAAGAAAACAGTATCACAGCTCTTCAAAACAGTAATAAAACTGCTATTTGGGGCCTGACAGAAAATAATGTGGTATTAGAACAGGTGAATTTGCTAATGAAGAAAATTAATGGAAGTCAAACATCAAAGGCGACTCAAGCTGCTGTGTAGTAAGTCTTTGCTAAACGTAGTACATGCAGCCAATCAGCAGATCTTCATCAGGTGATTTGGCTCATTCACATCCAACTTTTCCCTTGTTCAGTTTTCAGAATATCTCAGTCGTGGTCACCAGGGTCTGTTGCATTTTGTGAAAGCATTGTTCTTGTGTCAGCTGCCTGGACCCTGACCAATTTCTTAATGTGCATGGGGAAAACTGAGCTGGAGGCAAGGTGATGTCTGCCTGCTCAGACATGGTCAGATGCTGTGTAGTAGCAATGTTAAGAAGGTTGCTTTCTGCTACTCCTCTGTGATTTTGCCAATACTGCCAATCACACAAGACATATTTCCCTATTAACCTCTATTTACTTTTGTCAGAAAACTTGGCAGCATGTAACAGGGATTTGATCATTGACTTAAGTGCAGCAGTGAAGCAATATCTGTACTTGATTACAGGTAGCATTAACAAGCCAGTATTGAACCACTACTTTATACTACTTCAGTTTTCTGACACAGAAGTAGAATCATTTGGTGCAATCACCTTTCGGATTGCACCAAAAAAGGTTTTATTCTTGGCCCTATTAAGTCCTGTTCTACGCTGTTCACACATGAGAAACCCATGTTAAAGGGGTGATAGAATGAATGAATGAATGAATGAATGATTGATTATATAGGGTATTTTCACACAGGTCTATGTAACATTGGTTGGGCTGAAAAAGGCCCGGGTGCTGTTCTATGGGGCCTAATGCAACCCTGTGAAAAAGCTCTAGAATGAAAGAGAGGTTTTCTCCCTTATATGGTATGCTCATGAATATTTAGATGAGCTGTGCACTGATTGGTTGGTTGAAGCGCGCACACACACACACAAACGGAGGTTTGTGTTCTTAATATATTTCTCTGAGCAGCATGAACAATGTCAATTAAACCGAAATTAGCTCTTAATATCTCCATCGTTTACACGCAGCTGTTCTAGTAGCTAGTCTGTGTTACAACTGCATGACGTGAGTTGTCTGCCAGGGAGGGGAAATCACGGCACATATGATTACGTTTATGTTACAGGGTAGATAATCCTTTTTCATCATTGACGCGAGGAAAAGTATCCTAGACGTCGTTCTAGCGTTATGCACAACCATGCTATAGTTAGCCAAGCAAGTAGCAACTATAAAACTTTTACACAAATAGGCAGAATTACCTGTTGAGAAGAAAGCAGGCAACTTCGGCGTCTCTTTTTAAAATCCTTGCTCCTCATCAGCTCTTTCCATCTTGGAAAAGCCACAACAATATTAACTTTGGTCGCGTTGCTTTGCCTGTCACGTTATCCTTTTAATTTCCTCGGCGACTCAGTTACATGTCCTCGATAATAGACGCAACAGGCTTTCAAATCTGCCGGCAGCGAGTCGCAAGTAATCTCCTCCCGCATACGTCACAGTCATAGACAGTTAAAGTGCCAGTGCCACTGAGTGAAAAGCGCGAAATGCGGAGCAGTATATCCTGCATGTCTCCTACCGGCTAACATATTTCAAGATGGCGCATGATTCTGGAACGTCTACCCCAGTTCATGTAAGCGCAAATGTAAATTAGGAATACTTGGAATTGATGGTGGTGGTCAATATTCATAAAAAAGGAGAAGTTTGTGAAGGGCAATACAGATTTTGATAATGAACTACTACAAATGTTACACACTGGGGCTTTAAGTTTCATATCTTAAGTTTGTATTTTTATACATTTTATTTCAGAACTTTAATATATTTTATGTTCCTCTGTTGTGACAATAAAACAAACAAGTTTATTTTTAGTGAGGACTCATCAATAACTACAAATAACTAATGTTACTGTTTCGTTACTACTCCTTTTTTTAAAAAATATATATCGGCTGATATGTCGGAATATTGGATTTTTAAATCACCAAATATTTGTATCGATATTGGCCTTAAAAATCCTTTATCGGTCGGGCTCTATTCTCAACTATCTGAACTATCACAGTCAAACCAAATTTGCAATTTGCCCTCAATTTTCGTAAAACGGCCCATATTTGAGCTCTACCTTGTTGATTTCTCGCATAAAAAAAGTCTCAGAAGTGAATTTAGTAATGAAATAGCAGACAAACAATGTATACAATTTCTGAGATCTGCGCAACCTAGATTCAGAATACCAGCTGGCCTCAACTAGCTGTTTGTATGTACATTTTGGGGCGCAACAAAGGTACAGACTAGAGCCAAATAAGGTGCAGCCACTGAGTTGACGTCAACTATTAGCTTTGTTGAGATTCGCCCATTTTCAGAGGCAGTTTCAAATTGTGAGATTTGCATAGGAAAGACAATGAACTGCAATAGCTGTGCGGTATAGATTTCTGATCAGCAAATTTAAGGGCCGTGATAGTTATTGGTATAGTATGTGTCCCTGCTTGAGGTTAAATTCTGGTCTGGTAAATTGTAGCATCTTCTATTGCGGAGGATGGGAAATGTGTAGACAAATGGATTAAAGGCACCAATAGCTTTGGAGTGATTTATCCAAGCCATGCCCAGTGTAAATCCATCACTAAGCAAGGTGCTTGCTTAATTTCTGGCACAATGTCTATAGGCCATTAATAATAAAATACTTATAATTTGTCATTCAAATGCTGATCATTTTATCAATTTAAAAGTGTGCTTGAGTTTACACTTACAAACGAGCTGCAAGCTAATTGCCTTTTAGTGTGGGTGTGATGAGAGTCACTCTTCTCATCCCTTTTCTCTTACTCATCAGGCTTGTGTTGACGTATCAGAAACCAAAGCTATTCACTGACAGCTGGGCAGAGTGCTCATCTTGGCATTCATTATTCAAGCGACTATCATGCCACAGCTGCTCCATATTTAATGTGCTTCATTCTGACTTAACCTGTTTAAAAAGAGTGTGAAAGTGATGCTAAAAGGAAATACAGAAGAACGTTGTATTAAGGAGCTGGAAAACAGGAATGTGCAGGAACCACACACTTACTTAGGCATAGAGATCAGATCTAGGCAAATCATGTGGCTATGCTATCGGCTGCTGTTAAGGCCTGCTGATAACCTTGAAAAACTGAAAAAGTTGTCTTTTGTCGTCGAGAATCATTTGGAGAATCATTTTGTCATCAATGCTTTTTTTATATAGACAGAAAAAGCAGTTAATAAAGCCAAATTACAATCTTCTTTTTTTTGGTCAATTTATGGGAGAGATAAAAGTGCTTAATTTTCTGACATCACTTTAAGACTTGGAGACCTACTAGAGATCAGGAGGGGTCCTGTTCAGACAGGCGAAGTGAGCAAGCCCAGGAAATGGAAGCACTTCTGGGTGTGCTACTGTCCACGCAATTTTTTATTACAGGCTCTGACAAGCCTTTTGGCAGTGGGTCTCTTTTTTGCTGTTCTTCCCCTCCCAGCGTCATTGCTTCTGGTGGCGATTTGTCAAATAATTTTTGACCCAACAGAGGCATGGGCATAAAACACTGAGCAGCTACTTAACTTGACCCTAACTAGAGATGTCAGTTACGGTTAGATCTTGAACATCTCACTTTTCCTGATTTCCACAAGGTCAAACATTCTGTCCTAAATGAGAATATACAGGCAGGTGACAAATTAATGAAAAAACCTGAATGAGTGGAAAAAATATATTGATTTTAGATGCTTCCATTTAGGTGTACTGCATTATACAATTAAGCACTTAGCATACTGTCATGCTGTGGCATGTATAAAAATGCAGAGCAGGCTCAGTTGACCTTGATCACCTATATCCTATGATGATACTTGTATATCCTCATAGGAGAGGTCTCTCCCAGGATGACAATGCCCCCACCCACAGGGCACGAGTGGTTACTGAATCGTTTGAGGAATATAATGGGAGAATTTAGACCGAGGTGTTAGACTGAGCTCTCCGCCACCGTCATCTAACCCCATGAGGGAATTTCTTTTGGAAGAATGGTGTTTATCCCTCGAGTAGAGTTCCAGAGACTCGTGGAATCTATGCCAAAGCGCGTTGACGATGTTTTGTCAGCTTGTGGTGGCCCAATACCTTACTAAGACACTTATTGTTGGGTTTTCACCCATCATTATGTACCTGTATTTTAGCTCATTAAAAAGCTGGCAGCAGTCGCAAACATGATTTCCTTGACTGAGGTAATACCATAAAACATGTACTAAATACCAGTGTTTCCCCTACGTTGATTGGCAAGTGGCGCACCGCCACAGTTAAATTTCTGCCGCCACGCCACAGTATCAATGTTGATTGTCGGAGAATAGCGCGGACACGCGCTTCACAGGTAGAGCACAAACCCAGCCCCCTGTCTATTCACATGCCGGGATTCTTGCCTGCACGCCACACACACACGCAGCCGAGTTGTGTGTGTGCACGTTAACGTTACCACACACACACACATCTAAAACACGCGCAGCACCTGACTGGGAACGATACCGAGGATTACCAACGGCCGCTGGGGGGGCAGATGAACGCGAGTCTCGTTACTGTAAGTAGGTTACGATAAAACCTTCGTGATTAAAAAGTCAATAATTATCAATGCACTCACCTGTATAGACCGGCATAAACATGTAGAAAGTGATATTTTAATCTGCTCTGTCTGCTCTCGTCCACCGCGCTGTTTTACCAAACACAGCTCTACTCTGCTCATTTTTACCAACAAGCTAAAACAAATAAAGCTGTCGGTTGTAGTCGTAGGGTTGACATACCTGCCACCACAGCTAAAAAAAATCCTAGGGGAAACGCTGAAATACAACTACGTGCTTAAAGGAACACGCCGACTTATTGGGACATTGTCTTATTCACCGTATCCCCCAGAGTTGGATAAGTCCATACATACTCTTCTCATCTCCGTGCGTGACGTAACTCTGTCTCACGGCTCCACCGGTAGCTTAGCCTAGCACATGTTGTGCTTTGTATAGTCAAAGCAAATGTGCAAATAACGTCACATGAGACACAGCCATCTTCTAACCGTATACAAACTGGAAACTATATTCTCAGAAGGCAAAGCACTGCTACTTGGGCGGAGTGATTTGCTTGCAGCACCTGAGAAGCCCCGTGTTGAGAAGAGAGTAGCAGTGCTTCGCCTTTCTTAGAATATAGTTCCCAGTTTATATACGTTAGAAGATGGCTGTGTCTCATGTGACGACGTTATTTGTACACGCTGTGACTATACAAATCACAATGTGTAAATAGGAACATGTTGGCGTTATTTTGTCACTTATTGGGAGCAGTAGGCTAGTTGGAACCAGTTACCTCCAGGATCTGTGCTAGGCTAAGCTACCGGTGGAGCCGTCAGACAGAGTTATGACACGCACGGAGATGAGAAGGGTATGTATTGACTTATCTAACTCTGGGGGATACGGTAAATAAGACAATGTCCCACTAAGTCGCCGTGTTCCTTTAACTGGCTCTTACACACGGATTACATCAATTTATCCCTGGGGTATATGTATATTATTGGAATGGGGACATTGAGGTAATTGAGATTGCAGAGGTGCTGAGCTGGAACTGTGATTGAGACTGTAACCAATTCAGAAAGACACAGAGACAAGGTTAAACCTGTAATCTGAATGGGTCAACACACTTCACCCAACCTGGCTTTGAGACTCTTGTCCTGAACTGGGTTCAACGTGGGTTGCAGGGACCTGGTCCAGGCACAACTATTTGGAATTGATGTTACTGGTAGGGCTGTACCGAATTGTAGAAACTTCATTCATAATGTTGACATTCCAATTCTAAATCAACATTTGAATGCTGCACAGCTTTTTATTTTTTGCATGTTTATTAATTCAGTTTTTTAAAAATCTGCAGAGTTGCAGATAAAAAATTAGGCTACACTAATATTAGTAGTGTTATACTATTTGTAGAATTAGATTCCAGCGGTGGCTGCGTAGGATTGTTTTCGACTTGTGTGATCCAAACATTTCCAATAACTCCAGTGTTGTAAAGTCCAAACATTAAAATGTATTGAAAAAAGATGTAATCAAAATTTGCCATAGGTGGAGAAGTGTTGCCAGCAAATAATTTGGCTGTGAGGAAAAGTAGCCTAATTGTATTGGTTAAACCTTGGCATTCTGCCCCCTTTTTTATCTTCAGTATGAAAGGGGTTTTGGGCTAGTTTCATCCAGGGGACCAGCTCATTACCAGCCAGTGGAGTGTGTCTGGAGTGGAGCCACCACATAGGTCACAGCCATTTAGAAAAGGAGGAAGGGCTTGTTAATGTTTAGCTTCCATATCTCAGGGACACTGACTTTTGGAAAGGCTGAACTGGAGAGGATCATGTCACAATGTTTATCACCTGTCTAAGCATCAACTTTCTAACAAGGTGCGTTCGTGCTCTCATCCACAGGAGACAGTGGCAAGGTGACGACGGTGGTAGCCACACCTGGCCAGGGCCCCGATCGCCCACAGGAAGTGTCCTATACAGACATAAAGGTTATAGGAAATGGCTCCTTTGGAGTGGTCTACCAGGCTCGGCTCATCGACAGCCAGGAGATGGTGGCAATTAAGAAAGTTCTCCAAGACAAGAGGTTTAAGGTATGTTTAGAAGAGCTTACGGTCAGATAATAACAGAAAACTATAAGATGGATAGACGCAAATTACATATGACGTTCTTCAGTAATTTTCCTGGACATTACAGACCTTTGCCAGTTTGCTATGACATGTCAGATTTTTGCACAATTCACAATTTTTGCATTTATTTCCTTTTTTCTTTTCTTCATGCAGAATAGGGAGCTCCAAATTATGAGGAAATTGGACCACTGCAACATTGTGAGGCTACGTTACTTCTTCTACTCCAGTGGAGAGAAGGTGTGTATGCACTGACTTGACATTTTATGCCGTATGAATCAAGTTTCTAGGTGAAGCACTCTGCCGCCACACCCAGCCATTTAATGGTGCATGCGTCATTGATGATTCAGAGACATGTTTTAGACAAGGTGATCCTGGTCTTTATTGTACATTCAATTTACGGTTTTAACTTAACGTTCTAAGGGATCAAGCACTTTTTCCAAATTGCTCTGATATGTAAGCCATGTGCAATAGCGCATAGTGCATTTTGTTGTTGTTTTTTAACTCAGCCACTGTAAAAATTCATGTATCCTATTTCTTAATGAAATATTTTATAGTTTATGAATTCAGTTTTATGTAGGGTTCAATAAGCCTTAATATCCTACCCTGTATTTGAGTCAGACATGATTTACACTGCAGGGTTTTCCCTAACTTCACAACCCCGTAGCTGAATGAAAAGGGGGACAAAAACTAGGATGAGAGTTCTCATTTGCTGTCACCTCTGGCCTCCCCCCTACATGTTTGACCAAAGGTGGGGCTTAGCTCCTCCTCCTACACACACACACACACACACACACAAACACACAGAGCAGACAGACACAGAGCAGAGAGGCCACAGTGTAGACAGTGAACCAAGTAATATTAGGAAAAGTGGTATTTTCACCAGCTTTGTCTGCAACTGTTGTCGTTTTATAAACCCACAGCACACACACTTGTTAAAGGGATAGTTTGGATCTTTTGAAGTTGGATAGTATGATGTACTTATCCATAGACAGTGTATAACCTACAGTGGATGGCGGTCAGCACGCCCCCAGTTTGGAGAAGCGGGCAGGAGTCCCGACACGGAAGCTAAGGAATGTACTGCTGATTGTGGATGGGGCCACATAGCAAAATGTATTTTGTGTGAATATGCATAGTTTTTAGTAAAATATTCTTGGGGGGACCCTCAAACCTCACTACCGCACGACCTCCCCCCCCCCCCCCCCCCCCTCGCAACAACAGCAAAACCCTGAACTACATTGTACTATATTTACTATGGCAGGCTTGCTGTGTTTACACTCATAATGATGGATGTGTTTTATTACTTATATCGTGTAAAGGTTGTGTAAATGAGCGGCATCAACAGAAATTGTTTTATTTTAATCATTGTTTGCACTAAATATTCATTTAAGATAATAAGTGCAAAGCATAAGATAAATGTTTTCATATTGTCTTTCTAAAAGCAATCTTCAATCATACAGCTAATCACGGCATTCAATTACAATTATTTTTTTGTTTATGTACTCACTCCATGTACAACCCAGCATATTTTATGAGATTGGTTTGTTTTATAATCATAACATAACTTTTACATTCCACCTCTAATTATACAGTCCTCTTTCCTTTTTTCCAGAAAGATGAAGTGTATTTGAATCTGGTGCTGGACTTTGTCCCTGAGACAGTGTACAGGGTGGCTCGGCATTTCAACAAGGCCAAGACCACCATCCCCATCATCTATGTTAAGGTATGTATACACACACACACACACACAGATGGGTTTGCTGCTGGGCATTTCCCCCTAACTTCTTTCCCCAGCCACTGTAGGCATTAAAGGTTTATTCAGACATACTTCATTTATGTATGTATCATAAGTGAAAAGTGCTGTTATAATCATAGAAGCAAATATACTGTTGGTTGTTTGCAGGCAGACTTGTCCACAACTCTTGCAGAGGTTATGGTTTCACCCCTGTCTGTTCCTCTTTTAATAAAGCAGAGAATGGAAATTAAGTGGACATTCGCTGGGTTCATTTTGGCAGTTATATTTCATGACTCACAGAAGGTGTCCTAGCTACAATGCTAAATCAGGGTTTCTGCTGCTTTTATGATCATACTGGCCAAAGTATAAAAGTATGATGGAAAACTAGTAGGGGCAATATGGCTGTGTGTTTTGTTTTTTACCTTCATAGTGTCAAACGTTTTTTGTTGCAGCGATAGAGGCAGTGATGTTTCCTGTTTACTAGGGGTGTAACGGTACACAAAAATCACGGTTCGGTATGTACCTCGGTTTTGAAGTCACGGTTCGGTTAATTTTCGGTACAGTAAGGGGGAAAAATGCAAAACTCCCAACAAGTAAAGCAAAGAAGCAAAAAAATGTGCTTGTTTATTATGAACTTTTGTAAATAACAATCAGTTTACAATTTTTTAAACTAACTTTTAAATGAATTGTAATAAATATTGGGGGGTATGGCTTTCTGGCTGAAATGTGTTTAAAACCTGTGTTTTCAACAACTGAATACGGTCGTATAATCCGCTGCTACAAAAACACCAATGGCTTTTGTTTAAATGCCGAGGGGAGCTGCGTTTGCACTACGCTTGTTTTTTTTCCCTTGTAGCCGTGATATTCACATTCGCATGGTGGTTGTTTCAAGCGAGTCAGCAAGTTTGACATGTTGGCAGAAACCCGATCACTAATGAGCAATGTCAGCACACTATTTTGTCTTATCCACTTGTTTTTGTCTGTTGTCGTATTTCACTGAGAAACCGAAGTGTTCCCAAACAGGAGACCAAGGAGGCCATGGCGCTAGCTAGCGAGAGGCTTGGCTGGGGTAAGCGCACTGTCTGCAAAGTGTGTATAAAGCGCTTAAAGTGCAGGGCGGAGACTAACAAACATCTGGTCCACCACTTAATATGTTTGTGTGGGAACTTGGAATTGAAGTATGTTCCTCACACAAAACAAGACTAATTATTTCTGTTAAAGATTGCATTCGGTGTACATTAGCACCGTTCCGAAAGTCCTGTACCGAAACGGTCCGGTACAAATAAAATGTACCGTTACACTCCTAAGTGTTAACAGTAACGTTAACGGGACTCTCACACCGCGATATAGACTGACGAGCCTGATCTCCGGTTACATGATTGTCCACTGCAGGGTGACGTCAGGTTGCTTTTCTCCAAAAGTTAAAACAGTCTTAACTTTGAAATAAATGGAAAGACCCGCATTTTTGCCGGACTGTCTAACAGATGACAACCAATGCAGTGTTTGTGAATGAATGCTCAGCCAGCCAGTTATGAACGGTCGTACTATCTTTACCTTTTATCAAATCGCCTGTAAACGACACCAGACTGATACAGTATAACCATATAGATGTCTTCACACATCAGACTGCTTGCTTGTAACTCAACATTTCTCTGTTCTTGGCTGAGATGGACGACATAGCGGTGCATAAATTAGCCAGCAGCTAGCGTCTTAATACCGACAAAACACCACACTAAATTTCAGCCTGCATGATTCAAATCCTAAAATTGAAAATCAAATGCATACCCATCAAACAAATATTTGGATCCAGCCCTAGAAATTATTAATTACTTAAATGAATGCAATCTGGACCTGGATAAGCAACAGGAAATGTATGGATAGGTTAATAGGAATATAATAGGATCTGTTTGAAAGACCGCTGCTACAATTACAATTTGGAGAGTTCTGTGCTCTTTGTGCTTTCAAGGTTTAAAGTATACTACTGTAAATATTGAATACACAATATGTAATACTGACATGGAATTGCTGATATTTTCAATTGGAACAATGGGTTTAATTTGTACTTTTGTGCTTTTTGCGTTTTCATGCTTGGTCATTATCTCTCTCGGGCGTAAGATTTATATATTTCATAATTGAGTTTCATCAGTTAATGAGCATTTTTTTTAACACAGTGCAGTGGAAACCGAAAATAAAATTTAGTTCAGTTATTGCCGGTGGATGTCACAACCAGTCTTTTCCTGTTTGTTTTTCACAGACAGCTCACTGTTTAAGGATTATGAAAGCAGAAAGGGAAAGGTGGCCCCATGGGAATGAGTCTGTTTGTAATACACTTGGTTCCCTGTCTAAAAGGGTGCTCATTTTAGAGAGATTTTATGTGTGTTTACGGTGTCTGTAGCAGCAGAGAGAACATTATAGCTGTCTCATGGCCCATTTCCCTTCCACCGCCTGCTGCTCCCCTGTGGCTTTGAGATGAATACTGATCTCTATCTCTCTCTCTCCCGCTTTCTCTCTCCTCTTGTCATCCGTCCATCCTCCAGCGACACACTTCTACATCCCTGTCCCTTGGGTGTCCATGTTTATGCCTTGTCTCATTGTTTCCCTCTTCTTCACCCCTCTCTTCTTCTCTCTATCTGCCACCTTTTTGAACATCTCTCACCCCTTCAGTCATCTTGTCTGTAATCATTTTGTAATCTGTGACCGGCCTGCTATCAATGCATCATGTGGATAATAATGATGATAATGGTGATGATGACAGTGATTTGTCATATTAATAGGGCTGCAGCTATCGATTCTTTTTGTAATCGATTGATCTAGAAATTAATCGATCGATTAATCGGATAATTTCTTTTTGCGTTTTGAAACAACCAAAACAAATAATGTATAACGAAAATGATGTGGCTGTAAAATGATCAAGCATTTGGCTTTTATTTCTCAAAAGAACAGAGGTATTTTATGTGTGTGTGTGTGTGTGTGTGCGCGCACACGGAAGAGTGAGAGACGAGGGTGTGTGGTGTGTGTGTGTGTGTGTGTGTGTGTGAAGGTTTTTTTTTAGGCTATACTCTCTTGCAATTGAACGTGAATAAGTTTACTAGTTAAAAACATCAAAGCTAAACATCATATCTAGTGAACCCGCATCACGACATCGCTACAAATACAGTATGTGATTAAAATCAGCGGCTGCTTAGGCGACGTTACCTTGTTTCAGCGACGCTCGGTGAAACGGCGTGGAGCGGATGTTTTCGGTTCAGATGCTGAATCATTGAAGTCGTACTGCTGTGGTATGCCAGGTCAGTAGACACATTGCACCTTGTTCTCGTCCCAAACTTTAGACATTCTCTGCCGTTTCTGGACATCTTTACTCTCCGCCATCGCGCTAACTAAATTCAAAATGTATCGCGCGCTAGTGGTGTGCTTCCTGAACAACGGTCCGTGTGGAACAATCAGATCCCTGCGTGCATAGTGCGCGTCATAGGAATTTAACGAGGCTTCGAGGCAGAGTTTTTGCCTCGAGGAATTTTTGTAATCGAGTAACTCGAGTAACTCGATGAATCGTTTCAGCCCTAAATATTAATATGCTTACCATCTGCATTCCACAGACACATTAAATGGGTGCAGACTTAACTGTGTGAGCAATTTTTATTCCAGAATGACATCACTGACCTAGGAATCAGATGTGTAGACAAATGTCAAATAGGGGTTTGATGAGGACAGTTGCATATCTTCTGGGATAATTTTTCACTCCTATGTTATTTTGTTGTAGAAACATGCCTCTGCGGGCTGCATCAGACACCACACAGCTGCTTCTTTCAACATGCACCTACACAGTCCACTCAAAAACACAATCAGGGCACATATTGAAGTGACTGGCACATGATGGAAATATAAGTTCACTGGTTCTCAAACCTTTTGGCCCTTAAAAGTGTTAACTTGCAACTGATCACAGTACATGTGTCTACAAAATTTGATTAGTTACCCAGAAGAGTGATTGCCAAGGAGGTCATGTTTTCAGCTTGGTTTGTTTGTCACCAGGATTACTAAACTAAACTACTGGCTTGATTTTCATGATGGTACAAGGTAGAACCCATTCAATTTTGGAGTGAATACACAAACTGTTTTTCACTTTCTATAAAATTTCTAAATGGGGCATTTGTGCTGCATTCATGTGTATCGGGGAAAAATATGTTTTTGTATAGATGTAGGTTATACATCTATAAACGGAATGTGGGATTGCTCGCAGGAGGCTGTTAAGTTCTTTTTTATGGAGTACAGTAAATAGGAAGCTCCTCCTTATATTGAGCAAGTGTTGATTTTAGCAACATTTCATAATTTAATTGGTTAGGCCATCCATCCGTTTTCTGCTGCTTATTAAGGTCCAGATTACATTCATTTAATTTATTTATTTTTTTATTAGGAATTGTTATACATTGCTGGCAAGTACTAAAAGAAATATGAAAATTCAAGGCCATGGTCCCTACTGGTTTTCCGTCATACTTTTATACTTAGGCCAGTATGATGATAAGAGGTATTCAAAAATCTTTGTGGTATTAAAAAGGTTTTGAAAAGGCTTGAATGTAACAGGTGAACCCTGCAGAAACCCTGATTGAGCTTTGGAGCCCGGACACCTTCTGTGAGTCATGAATCACCTGACTAAACATGAGAACAGGGAAAAGACATTACAACAGTGAACTTGAGTGTCCTCAAATTCTCTTTTGCTTTTCTTCCCTGGAATATCTGTATGATTCTGTCTAAATTGTTAAACACCCCCCCCCCCCCCACCGCTTAGGTGTACATGTACCAGCTGTTCCGCAGTCTGGCTTATATCCATTCCCAGGGTGTGTGTCACAGAGACATCAAGCCCCAGAACCTCCTGGTGGACCCAGAGACGGCCATCCTCAAACTCTGTGACTTTGGCAGGTTAGTACCAGACTCTGACTCTGGACGTGTATGTCTATCTTTATCATTCTTTCCATTGTTGTTACTGTCTGTCTCAGTGTGCATGTTTAGTTGGCTGTCTGTTTGTCTAGCCATCTCTTTCTTAGTCTTGATTTTCCTGTGTTGATCTGTCATACGTCTTTCTTACGTCTGTTTTCTTTGCTAACATGCTGTGATTTTGTGAAAACAAACACTGAGAAATGAGAGGTTCATGTTGACTGGCGTTCCCCTCCTGAACTTTCTCTCTTTCTCGTTTTTTTCTCCTTCATCTCTCCTCTACCATCTTCTAGTGCAAAGCAGCTAGTTCGGGGGGAGCCAAATGTGTCCTATATCTGCTCACGGTACTATCGTGCCCCAGAACTCATCTTTGGTGCCACCGATTACACGTCCAACATTGACATCTGGTCGGCTGGCTGTGTGCTGGCCGAGCTGCTACTGGGCCAGCCCATCTTCCCTGGGGACAGTGGTGTGGACCAGCTAGTAGAGATCATCAAGGTACAGTAGGGATACAACAAACAGTGGCTGAAAGCCAACTGATTTCACAAGCAGCTAGATAAAAGGAGACATGGTGGAAAGTTTGGGTTTTAAGAAACCGTTTTGCATTTGCAAGAACTATGGAAAAAGAAGCATTTGATACCTCACCAGTCAATGAGTGTGTACTTGTATTTAAATATAGTATTTGAATACATTTAAATGCAGGTATCATTAAATGGAAAACCGTATATCCAGAAAGACAATGCAAGCTGTATACTTAATATTAGAAAGGATATATATGTTATTATCCACATTGACAATTCCTCCTCCACATTGTGTATAAAGGCACGCAGGACATATGGTTAATATTAATGAAACTTAACTCTTCATCCTTGTTTGCAGGTCCTGGGGACACCAACAAGGGAGCAGATCCGGGAGATGAACCCTAACTACACAGAGTTCAAATTCCCTCAAATCAAAGCACACCCTTGGACAAAGGTATGTTCCCACTACTGGGGAATGTAAAGTTTTAGAGTTCCTATATACAGTATTTATATATTATCTCTTTGAAACTGATTTTTTTTCCCTCTTTATGGGTTAAGAAAATATCCAAACAAGAAACTGGAATTTAATGATTTATCTCTATATACAAGTAGACTTTTATGCTGCCACCAAGTATTTTTAATTGAAGCTTTATAATAGAGAAAATGAGTAGCACTATGACACAGTTCAGCACGTTTTTGCTAAATATTATCATAAACTTTGTTTATTGTCCCAGACTGGATACTGAGACTTTGAAGTTGATGTTGTTATGTTTGAAGAGCTGTATAATTCAGGGAACTCAGATACAGTAAATTTAGCGCATGTATAATTTCCCTTGCTGTAGTTTCTGTTATTGGCATGGTCACACAGCGAGCTGCAACCAAATTTAGCCATCATTAACTTTGAATTCAGCGGTAAAGAACTGTGCACGAGAGCGGCAGCCACCCTGCCTCTCGCTGTCTGAAAGCATCTTAAGTCTTGGATTTACATAAACGCGCATTTGAAATGCGCGTTTATGTAAATGTAAATGTCTCTCCCTGTCAGGTGTTTAAGCCTCGTACCCCACCAGAGGCCATTGCCCTCTGCTCTCGACTGCTGGAATACACGCCGGTAACCAGGCTGTCTCCCCTGGAAGCATGTGCGCACGCTTTCTTCGATGAGCTGCGTCAGCCCAACACCCGCCTGCCCAGCGGACGAGAACTGCCGCTCCTCTTCAACTTCAGTCCCGTTGGTCAGTTTTTATTCTGTGTTTGACCTCTGATGACCTTCACATAGTTTTCATGTTTGGTTGTCATGTGACTGCACCAAAAGTATTTTATATGTAATTAACATTTGTTTGCCTTTTTTTTAATTCCTCAGAGCTGTCTATCCAACCCCAGTTGAACTCCACACTCATTCCTCCTCACGCTCGTGCACAGACATCGCCTGCCTCACATGGTATGTATCAAAACAAAAACAATTATACAATATATATATATACAATTTTTTTTTTTTATATATCAAGATCTTTAGTCTATACAAGATATAAACAAATTACAAACCGTCAAAACTAATCCCGAAAAAATCTAATTGACTGCCAGAAGTGATGTAGTCTTGGACATGTCCAGAACATGTAATAGGTTTGCAGGGCCTTGTTTACATCTGTCTTGTGTGGGTTCTAATTCTGGTCAAATAACACTCTTTTTAATGCTGTCTATTTCATTGACAGACATTTTTATACATTTATTGCATTTATTTGGCTGTTTTTGTTTGGCTTTTTGTCATATTTAAAATAGTATGGGAATCAAAATATCTTTTGTCCACATGGTATATTCTGACCTATATGGCCCTGACCAAAAACTAAGCTTAACCACAGTCTGAACTTTAACCTTGAGCCATTTTAACTTAATCCTACAAGTAGCGTTTGCCCAGACGTTGAATGTCAAAGACTACTTTTCAGACTTTTATGCATATTACATGAAAGACATTTATATTTATTTTTAGACATTATTATCACTTGATAGGCAGTTAACATCATCACTGAACTATCTACTATAATTTCTGTGAAATTAGCTTTGTGTTGGTGACAAGTGTGCTCCCTCTCTCCCCCTGCAGAGGGCAGTGTGTCAGACAGTACCGCCCAGCCCAGCTCAGCACCTGGATCCATCAACAACAGCACCTGAGCATCCATCCCTCTGTCATCCTTTCTTTTTGTCTTCCCCATTTTCCGTTTCTATCCTCTGCTCTTCTCCCTCTCAACCCTCCTCCTGGCTCCAAACCCTTAAAATAGAAAATAAATAACTATACACACCCACATAAACACTCAGCTTAGCTATTTTCCCTGAATTTTAACCATTTCCAATAGAAAGTAATTTCTGTGGCTGCTAGCTTCAGGAAGCTGTTTGGTTGTTTTATGGATATTTAGGTAGCCATGCTTGGGCTTAATATAAGCTACAGTTCAAAGTCTATGGTGGCCCTCGTCTGACCTGTTAGAATAAAGAAAATGTACATTGCTTGGGATGTTTGGGAGATGAGGAGGGGGTTGTACATGGTATGTGCATTTTCTGTATTATAATCTACATTTGACTTTTATCCCTTTTATTTTAATGTTCATTTTATTTGCATTAGCGTATTTTATGTGTGGCCGTGGTGCCACTGAATGGGGTCCTGATTGGCTGTGGAGTTGAGAATGAGGGCCATGTGTAAGGCCTGACTAATGTTGACAATCATCCTTAGTGGGGTCAAAAATGACACCCTTGTAGTGTACATGTTTGATCATACAACCCACTGAACTCTTCTCAAGTATTGTCAGTTCACCTAGCCCAATGGTGAACAAATGTAAAGATTTTTTTTTAATCTCAGTTTGATACCAGACAGAACATATTGGCTGATTTTGGATCATTTTAGATAGAAGTGATTTTAAATTTGATTACAAAGGAGGGTACCACAGCCTGTCTTTACGCGTCTTTTTGAGTATTTGCTCCTCAACTGCCTTTTATGTGAATGAGAGGGAGCAGAGTGCACATTTTCAGTTTCTTCTGTATAAGCTCATGTTTGCATTGGTTAAGCTGGAAACCATGCGTTTCATGTTAATTCTCAAGTGAGTAATGCACATCTCCAAAGGGAGTAAAGAGGAAGCAAAGGGGCAAGTGATATGTACTGTCGAGCTGTTAACATAACTTCACACAGAGGGAGCAGTTGGTATGGGGCTCCAGTTGCATCTGATACAGAAGCCTCAATGACATCTCGCATGTCATCAACATGGTTGCCTAGCACTGTAGGGTGAAAAGTCACCTCATTAATTATGTCACGTTACGGTGTTCAGTTTCATATCGGCTTGATTATGTTGAAGATTCAGGTACAGAGAGAATACTGTCTGTTTTCACTGCTCACCTGGCTCAGCTAGTATACATAGTTACTTTTTGTGCAGGATGAAGACTGAATTCATTTTGTTTGGTTAGTGAGAGAGATTTGTTGAAACCCTCTTCGCCCCTTCCCAAACAGCCTGCGACACTCATATCATGTTCTTCTTGTCCTGTGGTGGTGGTAGGAACTGATCGTGAATGATTTACTCAGCCTAACGGTCCACTGTCGGCATGAAGCAGTTTTCTTTCTTCCAACCACGCAAATGTGCATGTTCAGCCCAAGTTGACCACACAATGTTACTTCCACTAATCTCAGTAATAATCAGACCTGAAATGATGCTCAAACCCCAGAAACCCAACAGCTTTTGGAGCCTCCCCTTCCGTTCCTTTTTGTCCTCCTTCTGCTTCCCGCTTTGCTCCTTTTTTCACTGCTAAACTGTAAATATCAAGTACCATTTATTTTATTTTGTTATTTTTGTTATTATTGTTATTATATTGTTGTTCTTGTAATTTTTTTTCTTTAGTAGACCGGTGCAGCAGCGGCCGGACTGTTTATCCTCAGTCACAGTCTGTAAATACAAGTTCATTTCAGTCCCTGGTTCAGAAGGGGAAAAACAGAACAAAATGTTTCATTTTTATTCTCTCTCCCTCCATTTCTCTCTTCACGACTTTTCCTTTTCTCCCATAAATGTTGTCATAACTGTTTTATTTATTGTATTGTGTTTTTTTGGGGGGTGGGGGATCTTTTTCCACTGGGGTGGTACAATTGAGTGGTTAAGGTTTTGGTTTTTTTAATTCCAAATTTTAGTCCAGCAATGTCACATGTAAAACTATTTCACATCCAAGATACTGTACTGAGATCCAGACGGTGTGTGTGCTTTCCGATTAGTGGTCTTGTGTGTATGCAGGTGCACATGGTAGCCAACAGGTGAAACTCCAGTTTTTCATTTTAACTTCAATGTGAAGGGAATGTTACAAGCCTCTGGATCTATGGTGTTGTGGTGTTGGGAGAGAGCATGGATCACCGTGTGTGCGTGCGTGCGTGCATGTGTGTGTGTCTGGAGGAAAGGGGAAATAATGAATCTGTCCATTGACGTATATCATCTCCTGTGTCCGACAGTCTCCCATTTTCGCTTACTGTATGTCGTACGAGTGTGATGGGTCCTGTTAGTACTGTGTGTATGCTTCACAGATCCTTTGAGTTCTTGAGAGCGTGTGTGTGTGTGTGTGTGTGTGTGTGTGTGTGTGTGTGCAGACAGAGGACATTATTTTCAGTACTCCTGACTTCCTTAATGAAGAGCTGATTAAATGTGCTATTTTAATGTTTTTTTTTCCATCTTCTGATCTCTCACACTTTGTTTTTAATTTGCTGTGACCCTGCTCTTTTATCACCCTCACATCTGAGGGTAAAATGTCATTGTTGGGAGCAGAACGGTTGGAAAAAGGAGATGATGGAGAGAGGGAGGGATGGAGGGAGAGAGACAGTTTTTGTTTGTTGGTATAAATAATTAAACTCATTAATAAAGTGATGAAACTGTTCCTGTCTCACATTCATTATTGAATTATGCCTGAATATGTTGAACTATGTTAACATGACCTCAGTGGGGAAATAAGTTGTAATGATATTAAAACCGCATGTTTATTGATAACTCTCGTCCTGTGTATACAAGGAAGAAGCTTGTTTGTATGTTGAATAGTACTAGGTGAATGTGTTTAGTCTAATTACTACACAGCATTTGTAGCCCACATAGTAATCCAGGAGAGATGCACCAATATGGAATTTCAGGGCCAATAATGAACAATTATCTGGTTGTGGCCGATAAAATAACTAATAATGTTACTCTTCGCAATCTCTGGTTTCTTTAGTCGCAGGGAGGGTTTACCAGTAGTGATCGAGGTTATAAGATCCTTTACAGAACATTACATTACATTTAGCTGACGCTTTTATCCAAAGCGACTTACAATTGCTATATATATCAGAGGTCACACGCCTCTGGAGCAACTAGGGGTTAAGTGTCTTGCTCAGGGACACATTGGTTGATGGATCATGGTGGGAATTGAACCCAGGTCTCCCACACCAAAGGCATGTGTTCTAACCACTGCGCCATCACCACCCCACCACCACTTGTGAAAAGAACTGTGAAAGAACTAATTCCTCCGTCGTAAAAAGCTCCATTACAAGTAAAAACCCTACATTTAAAATCCTTAGTACAAGTACAGAACTATTAACAGTAAAGTGTGCCTAAAGTAAAACTGCTCATTCTGGACATTATAGAACATAATTATCCACTGACATCAAAATAAAATACTAATATAATAAAATATATGCATGTACAGTAATAATATTTTATACAATAACATAATGGCAACCAACCTACCGGTATCCCTGTCCCTATATTGCAGTGTAATAATGCTACATAATGAATACTTTTACTTTTGATATTTTAAGTACATTAAGCTGATATGAAGAAAAGTCCAAGAAACACCTGGCGACGGGACCTCAAGGCAGACACCACCAAGATGGGCTACACCTGGAACCAGCTAGAGAAAATGGCCCAGGACAGAGGACTCTGGAGATCTGTAGTTGGCGGCCCATACCCTGATAGGAGTGACGGGCAATGATGATGATAAGCTGATATGACTTATGCACTTATGCAACAGCATTTCAAATGCAGGACTTCAGTACAGGAAAAGTACTTTCACTGCAGAATACAGTAGTTATGAAATATCCTAATGAAGTGAAGATCCATGTACTAAAGATGATTTTGTTGTGTAATTCTAGCTGATACAACCCAGCAATCCTTCTGAGGATGGATCTTCCTGCTGGTAACTCGGGATGCAATCTGTTTCAGTCAAACGTCGCTATGAAGAGTTGTGTGATGATGAGGATAACTGCTTATAGGCCTTTCTCACAATAAATGTTAACTATTGTACTGAATACAAAAACGTATAAACATATCAGGTATGACTCATAGGATTTACTTTAGCTTTGTATGAAACCTTTTCACGGAGGGTTTAATGAAATGAGGCTCTCGTTATCGCCATGAAGTGTAGTTGGTCGGATCAGTGAACTGTGGAAGGGACCAGACTCCGCATGATGAAATCACAACGGTTGTTATGGGAACCATGCTATTGCAAATGCCAATGAAAATGTTTGTGACCTTGACTGATGAAATTTTGCACTGCCATAGTTATAGTTTGATTATATCAGACATGTAAACAGAGGGAGGCTGGTTCACGGACAATTAGTATTTTGTGGTGTACTTCTATATGTCTTAACACCTATCTGTCTTTTTGACATGCTCTCACTTTTATTTTAATATATTTGAGCATCACATTGAATTCAGGTCTCATGTGACTTCAGCACACACCTCAAACATATCTGACTGAATATCTTTATGGCCACTTAATGAGGACCAAGGAAGCCTCTCCCACATCTTTTTCTCAGAGCAACTCACCCTTTTCATTCAGACCAGAATCTGCCATTCCCTGCTGTAAAAGAAGAGCAAGGTTTAATGAAGTCTCAGGGTGTCTGTGAACTTTCTTCTTTCTCCTTTTTCAGAAAATATTTATAGGCTTTGGCAGAACCTTTGCTGCCCGGTGCCTGACTAAAATCTCTTGGTTACCTTTAAGTCTGCCTCTTAAGTTCAGCTCAGATAAATTAATACTTTGTCCTTGTCTGGCCTGTAATTATAAAGACTATATCATATACAGTATAGCATATATATATATATATATATATATATATATATATATAGTTATTTATTAAAAACAAATAATTAAAAAAGTATATATATATATATATATATAACAAGACATGGATATCATTCCAAAAATGTAAAAAAAACAACACAAAAAACATGTTCTACGGTTTCTGTTTCCAAAACTGAATCTATTTTGTTGCAAAACCCTAGTCAGATGAATAAATATTAGTTTTATGTGTTTCTTTAACTTTAAAAAGATAAATATCTGCGGTTTGTTTATCTTGTTCGGTACAAGAAGGCATAAATAACATTTCTACCTAATAACTCTCCGTAACTGATACAGGTTTATAGTTATGAATGATCCCTTCCACTCTGTTATTTCAACCAAAAATACATCAAATTAAGCAAATGTTCCCAAAACACATTTCATTGGGAATATAATCACCTGATTATTATTGATAAAAAATATATGTATGATAGGGGAAATATAGGTGTGTCTCTAAATATCAATGTTCATATTAATATGTCAAATAGTGTTTCTTTGTATCCTCTAATTTTGAATTAGAGAAAAATACAATTAACCTATTTCCACAGGAGTGCAGCATCTGCGCTCACAGGTCTAAATTAGGTGGAGATGTGGAGAAAACAACACAAGAGATGAAGAGGAGGAGGAGCAGTCTCTGAACCGTAGCCTTCAATGAAAAACATGGCTGCTAAGTCGTCATCGAGGTGATATAGTTGAATAATGTTATCCTGCGGTGTGTGTCGGGCAGAATGCACAGTTTCTGTGGAGCCTGAGTGGCCCGACCCCGCCCCGGCCCCTTTGGCTGAATGCCCGGCCATCTCTTTAATACCATTTGGAGTCAATTTAAGCAGTCTGGAGGAGCTGCTCATCTTCTCAATCAACCAATGGGGTACATCAGGGCACTGTGTAATTCTGGGAAATGAGTGGAGTGTGCTAGTCTATACTATGACTGACTTCTGTAGCCTATAGCCCATATAAGGAGGATAAATAAGTGTAAAGCTATAGCTAGGCCTACTTAATAAACCTCTGTGGGTGTTCAAGTGCAGTTGAAGTCATATAAGGCAGTTATTGCTGACTTTCTTCCGTTGCAAAATTATCTTTAAATTAAAGAACATCATATGTGTAATCCATGGAACAATTCAAACGGGATCAAAACATAAATTGTCTTTCCCCATTCACTACGTTCATACTTTTTTCCAATATAAGTCCCATGAGGTCCACCAGAAGTGAATGGACTTTGCCTCTCTATACCAAAACAAGTTATGAATTGTTTACATAACAGCTTTCATGTCAGCAGATCTGTGTCTATGACAACTAAGCATTCTCCAATCCAAGGATAACGACGCTGTGATACGGTTCAAAGCTATTTAAAAACAAAAAGCTAGTAGGCTAAGTAGACCTTGAGTTGGGAGTGTTTAGTCAAACTATTATTTCTTATACCGGTAATTAGGATAGCATAGACAACAAACAGCACACACTGCTACAAGGTATGACCTAACTTGATTCCTAATATAAGTAGGCTATGCTATTATCAGTAAAATGTAGGCTACTTACAGTATAACATGTAAATGTATCTAATCTATAAGAATGGATTAGCCTATTTATAGGATGTGTTGGACCTATCTGCGTAGTAACTATAGTAGGGTAACTATAAATGTCAGATAACTGTAGTGGAGTAAAATGTAATATTTCCCTCTCAGATATAGATGAGTGTAAGTACAGAGTATCAGAAAATGGAAATACTCAAGTAAAGTACAGTATATTTGACTGGACTGCACTGACCCTGCTGCTTCAATACTGGCGGGCTTTTGGACTGCAAAGTCCCCCAGTGTTATGTGTAGTCGAATACTATTGGTTTATGAAGTGACCTACACAGCCAATCAGATCGAGTCTTCTAACATGCAGAAAAACTGAAGTTGTCGTTCTATTTCCTCGACCGATAACGTCTGAGTGCGGTGAGTTATGTTAAATTCATTTTACTTATTTTATATTAATGCTACTTTTTCGGTGACATATTTCACAATGATATTTGTGTATGGAGGTTTTCAACGGGGGGAGACAGCTAATGTTAACTTTTAGTCTGTCGCCGCCATTATACCACCGAAGAAGCGTATCCCGCCCTCCTTCTTCGGTCTTTTCTTCTTCTTCTCCTTGGTACTAGAAAGTAAGCACCACTGGTCCAAGTGGTAAAAGGGGTTTAGTCGCTGGCTGATTTGGTTTCTACACCCGCTATCCAGGAATTATCTCACGGTTGTTTTGTTAGCTTCCGAGCTAGCAAGACAGCTAGCTAGCTGCCACGCCGGGGGCACGTTAGCAATGTTGCTAGAAAAATGGCCATCGTTGCATGTTAGCAACACAGTAACGTTAGCTACTGGTCAGAGATGACACAGCTAGCTAGGTAGCTAGCTGCTAACCGTTAGCTTTGAGTCGCCGTTGAGTTACTGTCGGTCATGCGAGCTCGGGTCAGACCCCCAAGCAAAACGAGTCAAAGGAGCTAACATGATGATTGTTATTAGTCGACGATTGCATAAACTAGGAGTAATTGGCATTGTTTCTCGTTCCCCGTGTCCCCGTGTGAGTCAATATCAGGCTGACATTGTCCCTGCAGTAAACACTCATGAATGACTATCGTTAGGTTATCCTGTCATGCATGAAAGTTATTCAATGACATATTGACTAACTTTCATGGCGTTCAGACAAATGTTCATTCATTCAACCTTTATTTATCCTCGAGAGATCATTAAGGGTCGACCCTCGTTTACAGTGTCATCGAGTCAAATTATCACCTTGCTCAATATTAAAAGCACATTGTAAAAAGCAAATTACAACTAGTGCTTGCGGGTAAATAGGTAAAAGCAGATGCAGACCACCTCTCATCTGATGGTTTAATGTTACTGCCAGACGGAGGTTGTAGCAGTGTTGCACAAACCAAGTGGTTTGAGTCTGACCATCTGTACCCGGACAGTGTAGCTTCTGCTGAGAAGAAGGTCGCAAACAGACACAGACTTCACTACACTATCATCCCTACAGGGTGCAGTGGGGCATTTTTATGCTATAATTGACTGTTTAAATGATGTGGTTATATTCTTTCTTTTTGTATTATAAACAAGACCCATAAAAGACCAAAACAACAATGAATTTATCTCACTTAAGTATTACCTGTGTAGCAATTGCCTGATAAAGTCTCATAGACCTTCCTTGTTGGCCAAGAACTGTTTGACATGTTACTTCATTACAAGGAATGTGGTTACTGTAGTATATTTATGAGTTGATCCCACAAACACGTCCTGCTGCTTGAAATGCTCACTAAATCACCAAATCAGCAGTTGCAAACACTCCCCACTTTGGACAGGTGCCTTTTAAAATGTGTGTATATATATATATATATATATATATATATATATATATATATATATATATATATATATATATATATATATATATATATATGTGTATATATATATATATATATATATATATATATATATATATATATATATATATATATAATGTGTGTGTATATATATATATATATATATATATATATATATATAGTGTCACAGACATGCTGGGAAGTTGGAAAGTATTAAGAGACAGACTAACAGCATTGTTTTGGTCTTATGGGATTTGTCAATGATGACACAAATATGGAATATCAGCCGCTTTATCCTTTAAATCATAGCTTTGTCTGCCAATTAAAATGATCAACTAGAAGGTGTCTCACATTGATGTCTTTCAAAGGTATTGATGTGTGTCTTTAGTGTGGTAATTTCAATTTATAAGGTTATTTTTTCAAAGGTCTGATTGTTATCCAGTGAGTGGGAAGGATTGCAGACATTGTGTTTGATTAAAGCTACATTCAGCAGCAGCATGAGCTAGACTGCACTTCCAGTGGGTCCAATTACAGCACATATCTAATTGATGTTGGAGTTTAACGTCTGCCCGGCCGATGAAATGGCACAGAGAGACACTTGGCAAGGTCTGTACCTGTGTAACAAACTGCATGGTCAAAATAACAATTAGCCCAGGCTCAGCTTCATGGTGAGTCATCCTAGCAACCCCAGGGTTACCCTCCTGGCGCTGTGTCCAAGCTGTTGTCTTGATAATATATGCAGGCTCTTCTTCACAACCTAGTTTCAAATGTAATGTACTGGTG
Source organism: Gymnocephalus cernua (assembly GCA_023631565.1). Classification (NCBI taxonomy): domain Eukaryota; kingdom Metazoa; phylum Chordata; class Actinopteri; order Perciformes; family Percidae; genus Gymnocephalus; species Gymnocephalus cernua. The sequence continues at coordinate 31,823,372 of CM042429.1, forward strand.
GGTAGGCATCTGTGCAAGGCTCACGTTGTGATATTACTTTCATATTCTAAGCATGCTGAGTTTTGTGAACTGTTTCACCTTTATCCAACTCAGTTTTGCATTGCTGTGTTTCTTATGAAATGTATTTTATTTCTAATCACCTGGCAGCCATGGAGAGTTCGTCAGTCTACATGTGCTTCCCTTGCTACCAGGAGTTCAACACCCTGGAAGAGGTGCTCGAGCACCAGTTGACGTGCACAGCTGAAGATGAACAGACGGAAACACCTGGAACCAACGCTGTCACTATTCCACTGCTACAGACTCGGGTAAATACTGGCACAGTCAACAATTTCCACTTATCATTTTTTTTTTTTTTTTCATCTTGATTTTAGCTGGGATTAGAACCGAAAAACATCAATATTGTGGTGGTCTGGCCTGAGTTACATTTACATTGATATGTTTTGGTTTAAAAACAAATATTTTTTGCGACCTTTATTTTTCATTTTTTTTTTTTTTTCATTTATTTTTTTATTTCATTCATTTAAAAAAAATGCAACAACAGCATTTAACATGAATGAAAAGGAGCAGAAAGAAGTAAAAAACGTATAATGTCTGCCCCCGATCAACACAAATCATTTGCATTTCCAGTTCCTTTACATAGTCACATGCAGCAGTCTATTTTTCTAGAACCTCAAAACATAAAATACATCAAAACAAGTTGATCTGCTACTCCGCAGTATTATATTTCTGCAACATTGATAATTTAACAGACTTCTTAAACATATAAATGGACTCTAGAGTTTTAATTTTACAATCAAGACTGTTCCACAAATTGACACCTTTGATTGTGACACATTTTTCCTTTAAAGCTGATAGGAACCTAGGTTTTGTAAAAACCTCAGTACCTTTTAGGTCATATGTGCTTTTCCTCTTGGCAAATCTGTTTTGCAAATTATTCGGTAAACATTCCAAATGAGCTTTATACATGGTTTTTAGAAGGTTATAATTTACCAAATCATTAAATTTAAGTGTTTTTAGTTGTATGAATAAATGATTAGTTGGATCTCTGTATCCACTTCCACTGGTAACTCTAAGAGCTCTTTTCTGTAAAAATAAAATAGGATTAATATATGTTTTGCAAGCACTTCCCCACACTTCAATGCAATAGGTCAGATATGGAACAATCAATGAGTTATACAACAAAAACAATGCATTGTTATTTAGAGAATCTTTAACTTTATGCAGCACAGCTATTATTTGGGATACCTTGACTTTGATATTATCAATATGTGATTTCCATGTCAAATGTTCGTCAATCGTAATACCTAGAAACTTAATGTCACGTGCCCTTTCAATTTCTAATCCATTAATAAAAAGTGACTTTTCGACATTTTTCCTTTTACTACTAAATATCATGAATTTGGTTTTGCTGATATTTAGGGACAATCTATTGGCATTGAACCACTTCACTATTTTCTGGAATTCATTCTCTACAATTTGCAGAACATCTGTTATATTTTTTCCTGAATAAAATAAAGTGGTATCATCCGCAAACAGAATGCACCCAAGTAACTGTGACACAGACACAATATCATTTACATACAGTAGAAAAAGTATAGGTCCTAGGACCGATCCTTGTGGTACCCCGCAAGTTATGCTACAATTTTTAGATTTTATGTTGTCAATTTCAACAAACTGACTTCTATTTTTTAAATAGCTGGTAACCCATTGGTGTGCCACACCTCTAATACCATATTTATATAATTTATGCAACAATATCTTGTGGTCCAGCGTATCAAATGCTTTTTGAAGATCCACAAAAATTCTTACTAAATAATGCTTTTTGTCTATAGCATTGGTAATTTCTTCAGTTAGTTCCATAATTGCTGTAGCAGTTGAGTGATTAGGGCGAAACCCATATTGGCTGTTACTTAAAATCTTAAATTCTTTTAGAAATGTATTCAGTCTAATTGCGAATAATTTCTCCAGAATTTTGGAGAACTGTGGAAGTAATGATATTGGTCTATAATTAGAAAATTCTGATTTATTTCCTTTTTTAAACAGTGGAATTACTTTGGCTATTTTCATACAATCTGGAAATATCCCTGAAGCAAATGACAAATTACAGATGTAGGTAAAAGGCTCAATAATTACATCTATAATTTGCTTTACCAATACCATATTCATATCAGTGTAATCATTTGATTTTTTATTGGCACACTTCTGGACAACTGTCAATATATCACTCGCTTGTACACCTTCAAGATTCCTCACATTCCCACTGCTGGCATTTCAGAGCCCTAAACCGTAGAAAGTTGAAAACACTTCTGACTCCGTTTTGGTTTGGAATCTGCGGGGTTGTGTTGCAGTCTCAATGGCTGCAAACGGAGACCTTTGGCAACACTGACAATGTTTCGCCGCCTGATTGGCTCGTGACGTTGGCACGACTAAGCTACTAACGTTACCATGGCAACTACCATCAACGGGCGGAGTATACATGCTGCCTCCTGTTTACCCCGGCACGCACATGCCCAGTATACACGAATGTTCGTGCGGTTTGACAGAGTTCGCTTTTGGCACTTAAAAACCAAATGGTGGCAATGTAAATGTAGCCAGAAACAACCAGCAGTGTGATTGCATAAAAGCCTCTGACTCAGATCTGGAGAATGATATTGAAGTGACAAGTATAACTTTAGTAATAAATTGACAATGTTCTGCTACTCATCATAGTAATGGTGACCTTGATCAGAGCACTTAACATTGAGTTGTTTGCAAAGATTTACCGACTCATTTCAAGGGGTTGCTGTGTATTAATATTTGATTTAGGTGTACGCTGACATCATATGTTAAGTCATAGAATAACCAGTAGGTGTTTTTTCCACTAAGATAGGAATAGTGCTTATTAGGGAATGAAGAACAGCTACAATATACACCCCACTGAATTAGTTTTAGCTAGGTGTACCCAATGACAGTATATAAAGTGGACCCAGCGACTCCGCTGTTTTTGACGGCGACAAGTGAAGCCTATTACCAGCACTTTTCCGGTGATAGCCGAGCGTTACTGCGCAGCTGCAAACTGAGCTTCCCGCCGTAGATGTGACGTGAGCAACGTGTCTGCAAGTTGTAAGTCTTCTGGTAGCTGTGCCAAGAGAAATCTAAATCATTCCCAATCTTGCAGAGACGGAGAGCGTAGGTATATGTAAGGAGATAACATAGGCACAGGCTAATTATTGCTAACTTAAATGCTAGTTAACATTAGTAATTAAACTAAACAGCTAATGTACGTCGAAACTGCCTGCGAGCTTCTCCTGTACTATACGGTAATTCCTGTACTATGCGACAGTAAGTCGCGTGGTTATGACACAATCGTTAGCCTATTTTTACAAAAACGTCTGCTACGGAGCCATAATGTGAGGTACAAGGTAATGGAGCCTTTAATACATTGTCATGTTTCTTTAGAAATAAACAATGAACAAATAAAGTCTTTAAACGCTTCAGATGTAAAGTTATTGGCTGTCAAAGTGACGCCAAAATGAATGGCAGTCAATGGGGGGTGATAGCTTATTAGCATCAAAATGGCGCCATAGGAGGCTTCACTCTGAGGAGAGAAGCCTGGCCCCTTGGGTGTACCTAATATACTGGCAACTGGGTATAAATGGCAACGATGATTGATTATTTTTTTTTATTTTATTTTTTTAAGATTATTTTTTGGGCATTTTTAGGCCTTTATTGACAGGACAGCTGAAGAAGTGAAAGGGGAGAGAGAGAGGGGGAATGACATGCAGCAAAGGGCCGCAGGACGGAGTCGAACCCAGGCCTGCTGCGTCGAGGAGCAAACCTCTGTATATGGGCGCCCACTCTACCAACTGAGCCATCCGGGCGCCTGATGATTGATTTTTGACAATGTTCAGTTGAGATGCATAAACGCGCCGTATGAGTTTCCAAAATTATTAAGTAAAAACTAATATCATCATAAGCAATCACAAGATTATATGTTAGAAGACTTGTAAACTATACCTTTGTAAAATGTCGAGTTTGTTTTCTTCAAAGTCTTTTTGAAGTCAAGTGATCAGTAAACATGGAGATCTTGACATTACATATAATGTCTTGGGCTTGAATGGCTGGAACAAGTACATGTGCATACGTTATACTGGTAAACAAACCTATTCAAACCAAATATCCGGCACTTAGTCATTGCACCAGTACATCTGTCAGAGTTCTAACTTTACCCTGATGAATTGGCAATGGCTGTGTAGTAAGGCCTGTAGATTATTTCACAGTTTTCTAAGTACTTAAGTGCTACCTGGAACTTCTTTCTGTCTAGGGTAATGCGAAATAACACATTAGCACATTATATATATATATATATATATATATATATATATATATATATTTTTTTTTTTTCTAATGGACCTTGAGTCTGTCAATAAAAGTTGATGATATATATGATACAGTCCAATAGCAACATTGTTAAAAGAAATATGTCAGTACTGCATTTTGGGCATACATTTGATAAATCACACAGTATAGGTAAAGATGAAAAATTGGGAGCAGAAGGGGATGACGTGATAAAGGTCGCAGGCCAGATTGAGGTCAAGGATGCCACATTAACGTGGTACATGACAATAACAATGAATAATTAGTTTTCGTGGAAATTGTCTTTATTTGGGGATTTCCTTCTTTGTACCAAATGTATGCTTCAGTATGAAAATTCAGTTGTATTTCTATGGTTTTGCCTCATAGTAATTTTGAGAGGTCTGTAGATTTTTGCATTGTATAATTTAATATTTTTAACATTATGTGTCTTGAATTTCATCGAAATGCTGAGCTCTATTCTTTCTGAATTCTGCAAAGACGCTTATTTGAATTGCAGAATTTGAAAGTTGGGGCAAGTTATTCCAGTTAACTTTGACATATTGAGCTGAGTCTTGGTGCAACTGGCACTTTTTTCTTTAACAGCTTTAGAAAGCCCTCTGGGTTGAAAGCAGTCATTGGCTCTTGTTTGGCAGTAGGACGCATGGCTGTCTGAACCTCCATCCTTACAGTCTTCAACACATGTCCATAAAGGACCTTACACACTCATGACAGACAAATTGCATCCTGAGTCGCCAGCGGGAAGAGGAGCATGAGAAATGCATCAGTCAGTGTCTTTCTCCTGATGGATCGCTCATTGGCCTTCTCATACATGAATCAGCTGTAGAAACACTATATAACCTGGCGACCTTATGGCTTCCTTACCCCCACTTTGCTTTAAGCTGGTTTATTGCAAGCATCCCCACCGCATTATCATCATTTGTGTGTATATAATGTGACATTGCTATGAAACAATGGCTTTTTATGTCTGAAATGGAGACAAAGAGCTCTTTTAACAAATGTTTCTTCCCATTTCTTAGATGAGTGATGGAATTCAGGGAACTATAAGGATGTGACATAAAAACCAATGTGCTTTAGAGTAACGGACACTTAGTTTTTGTCTCCTTTATCTGGAAGTGAGAGGATCAAGCACTAAAGGAGAATGTTGCAGAAATGTCTCCTGAAAACGGTCCACTAAACAGGTCATGGTTTGCCTTTTCACCTTGCTCTGACTAAACACGTTCACCCCTGCTTCTGATTTTCATTTTGAACCAAAGTATGACTCAGACTGCATCTTCAAACATCCCTATCAACACCCTAAAATATGCACTTCACCATTAGAAGCTCTCCAACAATGATTTAGTAATTTGGTAATAAAATTCACTAGGGCTTAACTGCATGGTCATGTGTTGTTAGACCCTAAGACTCAAAATGTATGTGTATTCATTTTTCGTGCACTAGTTAGTGGCTTGCTACCTGCCTCGCTGATAATGCTAATAATATTTAGAGGCGTTGCATAGTAAGGGACATCTTTTGGTAGTTTCATCAACGTAAGCAGCAGATAAACGCCACAACCTGTGCAATACACTATTCAAATAAATGGAGAGCTTTGATGTAGTCTTCTGCAGCAAGAAAAACATTATGGCAGGTTTATATAGCATAAAATTAGCCTGTCCAAATGTTTAGTGAGGTCAGTTACTAAGTGAATGCAGACAAACCTTGTAGGTAGGGTTGGGTACCGAAACTCGGTGCCAATAGGGCCCCGGTTCCGACGTAAACGGTAGTAACGAGACCAAATAAGAACGAAAATTTTGGTGCCTGACTTTACACTACACTCGACAGCAGGTAACGTCAGCCTACCTTTAGCTAGCAGTTGGATTAAACACGGTTAAAATGCTGACAGGTAACGTTAAACAGTGTAAAGTGTGACTGTATATCAACACCGGGACGCAACAGTCTGCTCTGCAGCGCAGCAGATGCAGACGTCGGAAAAACACGGACGGTGCATTCACTGAAACTGGTAACCTACAGCCTTGCGGTGCATTTCTTAAAAAGTATCGGTTCAGGCACCGGCACCGCTTTAAAAGTACCGATTTAGCACCGGCATCGGAAAAAACCTAAACGATACCCAACCCTACTTGTAGGAAAGTGAGGGTCTCCTTATTGAGTGAGGGAGTAGTTTTTGGTGAGCCACTGTTAAAAAACAAATATGTGGTCTTCAGTATTCACATAACTAGAATGCTAAAACAAAAGCCCATAAATCATTAAGAATATGTGAGACATGTCGAACTGTCGTAATTGAGACAGTTTCAGTCGTCTTTAACCTCGACCTTGATGATCTGTTTATATCATCCAAATAGATTGAGGGAGCAAATGTAAGACCCTGAGGAGTGACTCATTGGACCTGATGGGCCTTTGATAGTTATCGGCCTATAGCCTTATCGTGGCTGTCTGGAGCTCTCAGAGGAACCTTGGCTCTAAACACATGCTGCTCTAATTGACCTCAATACCTCTGAACACTGACTTCTTATCTCTCATCTGCCAGAAGGAACAAAATAAAATAAAAACTCTGCAGTTTGTATTTACTTGATTCAGCTAAGGTTTAGTATTACATGGAGTCATTTCCTTTGTACACAGAAACAAGTGAAACATTGAAGATAATCTCAGATTTCTTCTTTTTCCCTCCCTTGTCTTTGCAGCAACAGGTTATAAATATATCAAAAGCAGCCCCACAGACTCAAGTCCAAGCAGTACACTCCTCCGTGCAACCTGTTGTCAAGCAGGCTGCAGTCAGTGCAAGTGTGACATCAGACCAGCCCAGAATCCTCTACCAGTGTGGGGACTGTGATGAACTTTTCAAGAGCTTGGACCTTTGGCAGCAACACCGTAAAGAAGAGACATGTCAGCAGCCTGCCTCTGGGAGCAAGCTCCCCGACTCACAACCTGAGCCAGAGGCCGCTTCAGCTCAGAGCTCCCATACAACTTCAAATCCAGACGAAACCACATGTGAAATCCTTAAAACAGAACCAGTGGATGATCTCATAGCAGAGGAAGAGAGGCAGCAAGTTGCAGAGACCTCTTCAGCTCAGAGCTATGATCCTCCCGTTTCTGAGGTGGCCGCCTCGACCTCGAATCAAGAGGATTCGTCTCCCAGGAGGAGAGGGGCAAACAAAAAGCCTAAGCCTGAACCAGTGCTGCTGTGTGTGGACTGTGGCTCATGCTTTGGCCTGGTGTCTGAACTAGTGGCCCACCGTAAGACACAACATGGCTTTGAGGAAGCTCTACACCGCTGCTCTGTGTGTGGGGAAAGCTTTCTAAACACCACACTTTTTCTTTATCACCGCAAGCAACACCGGCAGAAAGGCGAGGAAAAGGTGGTCTTGGATCCCGAAGACACATCAGAGGAAGTTTGTGCCCAGAGCAACAGGACCGATGAGCAGGGCCAGGACGCCCCTCCCTCCACCACTAGTGTCACCTCCAGTTTCACACAGCCTGATTTGTTCATGTGCACCCAGTGCGGGGAGAGCTTCAGCGACGAGGGAGGGCTGGGCACCCATCGTAAGCAGTGCCATGGCTTGAAGGAGCCACTACATAGTTGCCCCCAATGTGACGAGACCTTCATGAACACCACCCAGTACCTGTACCATCGCCGGCAGCACCGCTTCACATCAGGGACAGAGGTGGCGGATGGAGCTGAAACTGGTGAAAAAGTCACCACTAAACCTCAGGATACCCCACAGAGCTCAAAGCGGCTGCTTTCCCCGCCTGCCTCTGCTAGTGAATCAGGTTCACCCCTTCCTAAGAAAAGTAGACCCTCTTTCAGGATCCTAAGTGGCATCAGTGCGCTCAAAGGTAAGTGGAAATATTTGTTTTAAAGCCCATTTGAGGAAACAATAAGGCTTCTGTCGCGGAATGTTTTGGTCTTTATTGAACCGTTTTTTTGTTGTCAGGAAACAAAGGCACCAAAGACGAATTGGAGGCCAGCACTGCAGCAGACTCAGACAACACCAACCACCCTCCACCTGCCAAGCTGCTGCAGGACTGGGCACGCACACCACTACCCCATGTTTGCCCCTACTGTGGCAAAACCTTCACTCGACGCGTCTTCCTCCGCACCCATGTCTACAGCCACACCGGAGAAAAGCTTTTTACGTGCAAGGTGCCAAATCAAAATGTTATCAAACTTTATCCTTTCTTGAGCCTGAGGGATAATTTCCTGTGATGGAAAAGTCATGTACGCCATGCAGCAGACATTGTTGAGATGATGTAATGCTTTTGAAGTGTTAGGTAAGGTTTGAGGCAGATTCTATCTGAACCTCATTATATGTGACAGATTCTCCAGTGTCACTGCACAATTGAGATTGTTTTGAAAATTAAAATTTGAGTAAATGGAGCCATATGCAACTTTATTTCCTTACAAGATGTACTTAAAACTGTTGTAAATACAACCATGGCACTGATCCTGATTGTTGTTGTTGTTGTTGTTGTTGTTAAGGTTTGCACAAAGTCCTTCACTAACTCCCAGAGCCTGCTGCGCCACAGCATGAGCCACACGGACAACAAGCCCTTCATCTGCGATGTTTGTTGCAAAAGCTTCTCCCAGGCAGCCACCCTGAAGAGACACCAACGCATTCACACATCGACGCAGCCTCGGCGCAAGCGTGGACGCAAGCCGGTACAGTCTCTATCAAATGATTTTCAAGGGTTCAATTCCAAAATCTCATGTATAAAAAAAAAAAATATATATATATATATATATATATATATATATATATATATATATATATATATATATATATATATATATATAATAATCAACATGTGTTATGTGAAAATGATTCTGATTTGTTGTCACACTTTTTAAACTTTTCAAAATTTAGAAAAAGTTTTGGTAAATAACTTGCTGTAAATTGACTGACCTTGACTTCTGTGTCCCTCGATGCAGGTTTGTACTTTGGACAATGAGGGAGCGGCTCATCTCTTCGCTTGTCCTCACTGCCCGTCACGGTTCAACACAGAGGATCAGCTTGAACATCACAAGTAATAACACAACATCAATAACACTTTAGTAACCTCAGTTATTCAGCATCTTTATTTGCAGGAGCATAGGTGGAAATGACTACAACACATCTAACTTACATGTCATGCTGTACATTATGTTTAACACACTAACTAGCTCTAAACCTCTGGATTGCCATGTAGACCGGAGATTGTCAGTATTCAATTATTTCCAGCTCTGTTTATGGCGTAAATACATTAGAATTACGTTTCCTAACGGAACCCAGGACAGGATTTAGATAAACCTCCTTCCTCTCGCCAGGAGCTGTAGTAGCTGAGCCGTGTCTGACTACTGAGCAAGACCTTAAAGGTGTGTAGCCAGCACACTGACTGAGATGTCTGGGTGCCCTTGAGCCTCAGCCACATATGATTGGCAGACAGAGGCCCAGTAAATTAAGATGATAACGATAACAACCCAGGATGGGGGAAGAGCCTGGTCCTGTCCTGCCTGGTTGAGCAAACAGGAGAGGACATACTGTTTGTGTATGTGTATTTGGCTTTGGCTATAGCACATTGAATGCAAAATAAAACCGTGTCTGTAAGGTTAAAGCACTGACTTTAGGCTTTGCTGTGTGTTTTACCAGCAGGTAATCAGTGTTATGGCTTTTCAGTTAAACTGCCGATAACATTTTCGATTAATCGCCATTAATTGGTCTATAAAATAACAGGCTCAAATTTATTCTTTTGTCCCAAAACAGTCACAAAACTCAAGGTCCACTTGCAAGCTTTTTCCAGAGTTTTCAACTGCATCTCACAGTCTTTATCAAGAGATGAAGTTTGCTCATACGTAATTTCATACACGTCAAAAAGAAACTTTAAGATTGTTTTATTTATTTCCAAGGTCAAGAATGAACCTTAAGCTAAACAAATACATTCCGTTTCATATTTTAGAATATGAGGAAAAGCAGCATCTTCACATTTGATGGAACCAGCAATTGTTTTTGCCATTTTGCTTAAAAAAGGGCAAAAAACAATTCAGTGATTATCAACAGTTTTACATGTACATTTTCTTTTCATCTACAAATTTATTAAAGTATTGTTTTAGCTCTAGTCAGGGTGTACCTACGTGTAGTACTAATGCTGTACATAAAGCATTAATCTTACTCATTAAATAACATCTGGCTGGGAAAAGAGGTGACCCTGACCAAAATTTTTATTCTCCCAGCTGCATCAGGGTCAGCTGTCCCTGAAATATTGATTTTTCTTGTCTATTTAATAGGGAACAGAAACAGCCCTCCTATACAGGCATTGAGAGGTCCTTGCACATCACCTCTAGCAATCCTGCTTTACTGTACTGACTTTAGTGACTCGTGTAGTTATGTGCGTGTGCTGCAACTGTAGCAGTATGAAATATATAATACATGTATGTGTGCAATATCTACTGTTTGAATATTATGTTTCCTAAACTTCAACATCATACATGTTTGTTGTGATTACGAGAAGCTGCTCAAAGAAGCAGTATTTAATTTTTTCGTGCTGTGAAAGCAGGCCTGATACAGAATTAGGTGAATGCATCCTAACACTTCTCTCCTCCTCGATTTTAATCGATTGACAGCCCTAGTAAATATGTAAAGTTAGCAAAAGAAATTATTAATAAATTATGGAAATGTGACTTCTCATCCATTCACACAACGTTCACTAAACTTTCAAACGAGGCCGCGCCTATTTAGGAGACAGGAAGTGTGTACCGTTTCATACCTTTAGCACTGCGTGTAATGCGCTTTCTTTAGTTATAGAGAATCTTTAGAACGACTTCCCAACCATACACGGTCTAGCCATGTACAAGGTTTTGACCTAGTCTTGTTTTCTATCTGTCCATGTTTCTTTTTGCAAGTAAAACAAGTTTGAAACTTATCATTGTCAGTAGTATGCTAAATGGTTAGAGCACTTATGTGAACATGTGTGTTTTTGTGCATTAAACAGACTGCTCCACACCAGCCATCCATTTCCATGCCCCGAATGTGGAGAGGCCTTTAAACGGAGGAGAAACCTGGACCTGCACTCACTCACTCACCAAGGTGAGAGTTCTGGGCTCAGCCTGACACAATGTTGTTCTCCCCTATATTTTTATAGTTAGCAGGAGCAACCTGAAGCTATCAGAAACAACATTTCCATGAGACCAAATATGGTGAACAATTCAGGAAACCAGATGCAAGCTCTTTTGCCTGCTTGTAATGGCAACCAATTAGATATGTTTGTATCATATCAGTACAGCATGCAGTAAATTACTTAATGCAAAGGCGATAAATGCTCCCATCACCTTGCCTAGGTGGCCAATCTTGTTTATTTACAAACATACATCCATGTTATATGTGCATTGTTCCGCTGATGCATTAGGTTAATTAATTTCCATTGATTTGTGTCTCATTTGGAATGAAGGATGGAGGTAAATGAATTGGGTCGACATGTTGACTCTTTGTCTTAGTCAGGCGGGGCGTTGGTATGGCAACCTCATAAGTTAAGCTTGAAGAGTCGACAGCAGGGGTCAGAGGTACGTGGTTCCTCTGAGAGAGACGATTGGAGCGATTGATCTATTGATCAGTCCAGGGCCATAGGCTGAGATTGTCCTTATTAAAGGTTTAATTAGAGGGTCCCAATGGGGAGCAGAGTATAGTCACAGGAATAGACACAGATGGTTAGCAATCTGCTAGCAAGATGTTGGCGTGACTGCAGAACCATCAATGTCAGCGATTTCCCAGCCAGGTTCTCAAGGGCAACCCAGTGAGAGTGTGGTTTGCTTTGCCAAAATACAGCTAGGGCACCAGCTGATCAGAGCTGAAATGATTAGCTGATTTAATTGATTAGCCGACTGACAGGAAAATAATCCGCAACAATTTTGACAATCTCTTAAATACATTTTCAAGAAAAAAGGCTGAACACTTTCTGGTTCTGGGTTTTCAGTTTTCTAGGATTTGCAGCTTTTCAGTTTTATATCACTGTGAATTGAATATTTTCAGGTTTTGGACTGTTCTGTTTAGACAAAAAAGCAGGGAAATTGACATTGTTATAGACCAAATTACTTATTGGTTAATGTGATGTGTCAAAATGTCTTCAATGGACAAGGCCTATTGATAAATCACTAATTACAACACAAGTTCATGCCAATATTACGTACAAACTCAGCTTGTGTGTTCACATTATAAGCAACCATTGTTGACACTGAAAAACTGACTACATCTGAATCACCAGCCATTTGTAGATGTACCACCTGCCACTGCACGATTGTTGGAAGGACAGCGAGCAATCAACAAGCTCAAATAAATCATCAGATATTAGCATGCCTGCCTAAAACCTGACACTGTTCCTTTGCAGACAAGCAGCCAGCAACGTGTCTTCACTGTTCATCCCAGTTTGTGAACCAGTCAGTGCTGGAAATCCACATGCAGCGTTGCCCTACCTCAGAAGAGGACAAGAACACTGGTCGTGGACGGGGTCAGGGCCGGGGACGTTGCACTGGACAGGTTGGCATTTTTTTCTAGCAGGTTTTACTTCTCCACTGTAAAAAATATATTTTGCTGAATCTTAATTGACAGATTTGTTTTTAACAAGGATGAAACCAGCACACACATTCCCCCGTGGACGTGGGGTTAGCGAAAGGGGTGCAACATCTAACCAAGGTCCCCAGTTGTGATCAAACAGTGACATTGTGTTACGTCTCAGTCAGACCATGAAGACACTGACCTTTTCTCTTTTCATTAATTGTCCCCCTCTGTCTATTCTCCATCTATATACTTTATGGTTGGTCTCCCTCCCGTTTCTTTTTCCTTCCTCACTTTATCCCTCTTCCCTCAGGTTGAGTGTGACCTATGCGGCCACCGTTGCATGACCCAGGAGGGCCTCGACCTCCATCGGTTGTCCCACACGGGCCAGACACCTCTCAAATGCCCAGTGAGGCCTTGTCGCCGCCGATTTACCTCCAACAGTACCCTGGAGGAGCACGTGCTGGCCCATTTCCAAGGAACGCTCGGCAAGTCCAAAAACCGACCCCGCTTCCGCTGTCAGATTTGCCACAAGGAATTTGCCTACAATTCCACCTTCAATGTTCACATGAGGACGCATACTGATGAGAGGCCCTTCGAGGTAAGAAGAAAGGTGGTGTGTGTGTGTGTGTGTCTGCTTGTATAAAAAGGGAATTTCTTTCAGCTATCATATTTTGTTCTTTTTATATAAGACTTTCAAACCCTTTAGCGCCTGTTTTTCAAATTGACATCCAGCATTGCCCCACCCCCCCATGGTCACACCCGTTCATAGCTGTGGCTATCTCTCCGGTTCTGGACCCTTGCCATTTGTGCAGTGTGTGTCCTGCGGGTGTTTCCTCCCTCCCTGTGTACCTGTGATTAATGACAGGGCTGAGTTAGGGCCTGTCATCTCCCCTCTGTGCCTGTTACTATTTTGGGACGCTCCCTCTCTCTCTCTGTTGCTCTGGTGACGAGGCAGGACATCAACTATAGACCCTCCAAGCCCATCACAGCACGTCGGACTGTAGAAATTGATTTAATGTTTGTGGCTTTGCTTTGAGCCATATTTATCAGGCATGCTAAGGATTGAGGTTCAAGGAGCATTGGTCCTCAAACATGAGGATGCATTTCAAATGAAATCAAATAATATTATGTATCCTGAAGAAACGGCTATATTTACTGAGTATATAAAGAGGAAACTCAACGGGAAAGGTAATTTTATTACAGTATATCTGACAGAGATACTGACAACAGGGATTACAGATTCAATCTGAGTGTCCCCCAGTGGGAATCTAGACTGAGCACAACAAAGTCATTCTTTTGTAGTGCTTCAGGTTTAGGGTTGGGTATCGTTTGGGTTTTTTCCGATACCGGTGCTAAATCGGTACTTTTAAAACGGTGCCGGTGCCTGAACCGATACTTTTTAAGAAAGTTTTAAAAAGAAGAAGAAGAAACAAGAAGGATAGGCCTACTAAACAACAGTCGGTGACATTTAAGAACACATTGTTTATTACTAAGGCCATATGGTCAAAATTAAATGATTTAATAGTAATGTAATAACTATAACTTATAATACACAATAACTTATTTCACCAGTAAATTGCTGTTGAACGACAAAAACAACAACCAGATGGGAAATGGGTATTTTACAATAACTTTGAATGCACCGCGAGGCTGTAGGTTACCAGTTTCATTGAATGCACCGTCTGTGTTTTTCTGACGTCAGCATCTGCTGCACTGCAGAGCAGACTATTGCGTCCCGGTGTTGATATACAGTCACTTTACACTGTTTAACGTTACCTGTCAACATTTTAACCGTGTTTAATCCAACTGCTAGCTAAAGGTAGGCTGACGTTATCTGCTGTCGAGTGTAGTGTAAAGTCAGGCACCGAAATTTTCGTTCTTATTCGGTCTCGTTACTACCGTTTACGTCGGAACCGGGGCACCGAGTTTCGGTACTCAACCCTATTTAGGTTTAATCAGGTTTCTGGTTGTATGTCATTGTCTGCACTCAGATGGTAGCAAGCAGAGAGACAATGTTTCTTTCTGGTGTCTGCTGTGTAGTTGATTATACTTTCCCATACACACTTGTAGAGCTGCAACGATTAAATGATTAGTTGATCAAGAGAATATCAGTCGTTTAGGTCTTTTACCACGCAAAAATGCTAAATATTCTCTGGTTCCAGCTTCTTAATAAAATTCTTGAAAGTAAACAAAATTGCTTTGGAATGTTGGGAGGATAACATGAGATATTTGAGGACATCACCCTAAGCTCTAGGACATTTTTTCAGTTTTCTGATGTTTTATAGACTAAATAGCTAATCGAATCTAATTGAAATAATTGGCAGATTAACCAATAATTAACTTAATTGTTAGTTGCTGTGTAACACACTTGTGTCGTTATTATTGCTGTGTATCTGTCTTCCCCATACCCTTTTCTCTCTGCTCTTCCTCTACCCCAGCCAGAAGTGCTGCATCTGCAGAAAAATACAAAGAGAGGTCTCAGGAAATATTAATTGCAGCAGAGTTTTGTGCATTGGCACTGTTGTTAACATAGCTGTACTTTTTTGCCACCCTCTTACCTTCTTTTTAAATATGTTTTACACTTTCCCATTCTCTACTTCCCCATTCTCCTCCATCCCGCCACCAGTGCATCACATGTGGCAAACGCTTCCGCCAGCTGCCCCATCTGCAGGACCACGAGCGCATACACAGCGGCCTGCGACCTTTCTGCTGCTGGATTTGCGGTAAGAGTTTCAGCGTGGCCGCCCGGCTCACCGAGCACGCCCGCACCCACAGTGGGGAGAAGCCCTACCCCTGTCACCACTGCCCTGCTGCCTTCCGCTCTCGCTCCAACCTGGATAAACATATCCGGCTACACGGAGACCTGCCTGTGGAGAACGCTGAACAGGAAGCACATGCAGCTGAGGCTGCCCACGTTCAGAAGGTGCTGGAGGGGGCCAAGGTGCTGTCTTCTCTGGCCAACACAGGAGAGATTGATTCTGGCTCAGTGCAGACCATCTATGTACTGCAGGGGGCCGAAGGAGGTACTGAGACGGTCATGATCCCGTCGGATCAGTTCAGTGGCATTGACGGCACCTCACAGGTTGTCATCCTGCCCTCCTCTGTTCTGGGAGCTCAGGGCATTAATGTTCCCACAATCACCATGGATGGAAATGAAATCACCATGGTGGAGACAAGCCAGTCACCACAGCATGCCATCGAGTTCATTGTGGAGGAGACTGTATAAATAGCAGATTAAAAACTATTGTGGAAAGCGCAACACAGTAGAGAAAGATTAGTTTAGAATATGGACTGTTGGAGTTAAAAGTTTGCTAATTGAAGCATATGGAGTTATTACCTAATTTTATTTATATAGTTTGATAGATTTTGAAGTCAGTTTCAACAAAAGTGCTATAGTAATACAATTTTACAACCTTTCTTGAGCAGAAAATGTGCAACATTGTTCAGTGTAAAACTAATTAATCAAAGGTTCATAGACAGATGAAATTGAATGTACCTTCAATTAGTCTTTCAAACTGACTGAAAAACCGATCGACCCTCAGTTGTATACAGACGTGTTTTTACGGCCCCTATTTATTAGGGGAAGACAAGTGGGGGCCCATTAAATGTCTTCTGCTTTCGTTATAATAAAACGCTTCAGCTTTCACACTTTTGTGCATCCATCAATTTATGACACGAGGGTATTGCCCCCATCCCGTCAGATGGGATGGACTTTATAGGTCCTGCTGTCAATTGCCGCTACTGCCTTTTGACAAACAGTAAGAGTTCTGCTGAGAAATATACAGACCCACTCAGCACGTGTCTGCGTACAGCTTTTCAAATTGCTCTGTTTCTCTCTGTCACACGTACACTAATATTGGTGGAAGGCAAAATGAAGTAGAATTGTGTGTATATATCAACCCTTATGTTCCAATAAAAATAAGACATTATGTTATTGATTGGTTTTGTGCTGTAATTAAATACAATGATAACAGGGATACGGCAAGATTTATGATGATTTAGCTGAAGTACAGCATTATGCAGTGGCAAGTAATGCAATGAAATTATCCAGCACTTGCTGTATAGTTATAGAAAATAATGATCCTATTTGTGTCCAAATGGGAAGAGGCATAATATGATATAAGTTTTGCCAGCGCTGCAGTAGCCCATTATAGGCTTCTAACGCGCAGTTTATGGCTGTCTCCCACCCAGTGATTGCTGACAGAGGGGGTTGAAACCACACACACGCAGAGGCACTCAATCTTAGTTTGTTTTCATGTCATGGAGGGAGAAATTCTGATGATTGTGCGAGGAACTGAAATGGGGAAATGGCAGCTTTTCTGCAGAGTGAGAAGCATATCAGGAATTAGAGGGCTCCTGAAGAGCAAAAAGAAGCCAGTGCCAAGAATCTAGCTGCTCTTCAATCATTTTGTGAGAGAGTCAACCGGCAACCAGTTGATAAATACATGATTTCTTTCCCCTAGCAAATCTTGAGAGCTGATATTTTAGGGGAGTGCCATTTATTATACCTGCTGCCAAACATTGAAACTGAAAACACACCAAACACGCAGACCTGTAATGCAATTGTAGATGAGGTGAAATCATGAGCAGCCCGACTGAAGTATAATGATCCATTTGCTGTACAGACGACAGTATAGTATGTGTTCATTTCTTAGCTCAGACTTAACGTGCTTGTTTTTCTTTTTGTTCTGTGTCGGTGACGAGCATGGATGAACAAAATTCTAACCAGATTTCAATGTTGAACCTGTATCATGATGTCAGGAATGTTAGCTGACATGCCTGATCTGGTTTTACTTGCATTGCGTCTTGGTTGTTAAATGGCAAACACCAAATTGAAGAAAGACACATTTTTGATAAAAACAAAAACACCAGTTCACAGGAAATATGTTTAGTGCCACTGAAAACTGACACAGAAAGTGTTTAACTGAATAGCTTTTCTATTTTGCACCTCACTGATGATAATACACACAAATCAACATGCAAGTAAATGATTTATAATCATGCCTGTACATAGCTGAGAGGAATATAAACGACTGTGTATGCTCGCATGTGTGATGATTTCTACAATTATGTATTTACATTATTCATGGTATATATAGGCTGTAGAAGCAGGCATGTGAACGTTTTTATTTTTATCTTGTAACACAACCAAATGAAATTGACAATTATGCAGATTAATGTGGGTAAAATAATATTTAGGAATGTTCTTGTTACAAATGAAAACAATGATAAACAAGCACACATGCAGTAGCTGCCCTCACCCTGGGCATCCCTTTAGTTATCACCTCTTTTTATATCATAAACACTAAAAATACCCAAGTGACCCTCAGGAGAGGAATGTGTATATTCAGCTCTCACAGCGGTAAACTCGCTGACATCACAGTGTCCCGTGCAGGTGGAGGACACCACGAGCTCTGTTTCAGGATTATGCTTACACCTCCAGGTAAGAGAGTAACGTTAGTAGAGAAGATTTGAAATGTATAAACAGGTTTAAAACTGTTACGTTAAGTTGCTTTGAATTTTAACTGGGGCATTTACAAAATAGCAATATTTTGAGTGTTTTTTCTGTGGTTTATAACCTTGTCTGCCGTTAGCGGCCGATGACGTTTCAACCGTTTACTTTTAGTTTGCGTATATTTTAACGATATTACAAGTTACTTTTAGCATTTTCGACCATATATCCATTAGTACTTTTACCATTTTCAACGATATACCAACTACTTTTAGCTATTTCAAATGTTTATCCTTACATCCGTACATAACTTTTAGCTTTAGCTTTTTCCAGTGGCGGAATGTAACGTTAGTAACCTTAAAGTCAAGTAACGTTACATTAAGAACTTAACGAAAAATTAATTATAAGGTAGGCCTACTTTACCTGAGTATTTCCATTGTATGGTACTTCTATTCCACTGGATTTATTATAAAGTTGTAGTCCGAACGTTAGTTAATTTGTAAAATTAAGTTATTAATACGAAATATTCAGCCAAGTTGTAAATATTAACATTAACGGTTAAACTACCCAAAAGTGTAAAATCAACCCCACCTTTACCAGCTGCAACGTTAAAGTGATGTACACATTAATAATCCAGTAATATAAAATGTATTATTCTGAAATGGGCCATTCTGTATAATGAGTAGGCTACTTTTACTAGTGGTGGTAACGATACTTATAGTATAATATGCTAATACTTGTGTAACGTTATTTTTACTTGAGTAAGATTGTGAATGCAGGACTTTTACTTGTAACAATGTGTCATGACACTGTAGTATTGCTACTTTTACATATGAGTGCTTCTTTACCCACTGGCTATCCAAATCATAATGTCCATTTTTCCCCAATGAGTTGAGCTTGATACTCTTGCCTCCTGGCAATTGCAGAAGTACACCCTGGGGTGCAAGTATCCCTGGTTGGGTCACTGGTGAAATCTCTTGTCCAAAAGGTTTATTTTCCGGAGCAAAAGACACCATTAAATGAGGAAATACTACTGTATTATCAGTACTCTTGCCATACGGTTGAATATGAATTGAATCATTTTCATTTTGCAATATGGGCTGCTAGTACAAGGTCTACAATAATGCTATAATGATTTGTCTGAAGGATACACTGCAAATGTAAGTGCAAAACTAGGCTACAATATCCTGGAGACTGTATATTATAGTAAATCATTGGAACAAGAAATATAGACCTACAGTGAACTTCTATACGGTCTCCGTAAACCCACTTACCACTGAGTCCCCAGAGAAGTATTAAAGTCATGCTTTGTTGATGGCAATTTTATGACATCTTGGCAAGTTAAAGATGCTGGGCACAGCTTTGTTTCCAAGGTAACATGATTTAAAATTCAGTTTGCTTTCTTTAAAAACAATAATTGCAGTGTTACTGTGTTGTGTGTGTTATAATGTCTTCAAATGCTGTAGGAGCATTCTTAATGGATTGATTGATGTATTTACAGTATGTACACTAATAATTTTGCCCTTAGCATTTCATGCAAATCATATCTCAGTGAGATGTGATGGAGAGGAAGGTGATTTCGTCCAGCCTTTAAACAAAGAACTAAAGAAACCCTGCAATATTTTTCTAAGAGATACAATACAAATATATCAGCAAAATCATCATTAAAGGTCAAAGATTTCACCAGTGAAATTCATATATTGCGGTAATGCTACAGGAAAAGGAAAATATTATACATCACTTTAAGGTCAATGTGCTTTATGTGCCGTGATACACCATATGTCTCTGCAAGAAAAATAATCATATTTTATATGGGAGACATACATATTTTGTTAAGTTATATTTGTAAATACATTACCTGAGAGATGCAGAATCTCAAATGACAATGGTTGCACCTCTGCCTGGGGTGTGTTATATATTTGTTAAAAGTCAAAATCATGCATCCATATTTATATTTACCTTAGTGGCTCTACTATACTGGTATTACTTTCTTTTTTCACATGCAGCCAATGAGACGTTATGATGATTAAGATTATACAATCCCATCTGCAGCATCATGAATTTGTAGATGCATTAAATTAAATAAATATATATATATATATAAATAATAAAATAACATTTTTGTTGGCTGTCTAAAATCAAAGAATCAACATTTGGTCTATTGTTAAATACCAGTAAATATTGATATTATCTATACAGCCATTGATGCTATTTGCTCTGCTCTACAAGTGACATTATATTATAATATAGGATTGAAAAACACTTTTTCACTTCTCTTATGATAATCCGTCTTAAAAAATAAAGTCTAAGTTAGGGGGCGTGCAAAAACATGATGTAGGTTTTTCTGAGCAGTCTGCTACAGCTGATTTCCCAACTCTATTATCATATCATTGTTATTAATGTATGATTGACCTATTTAAGTAATGGTATACATTTATCATTCTCTATGCTTTGTGATTACATATTTATTGCTTGCACATGCTTCCTCTCCACTCTCTGTCCTTCTCTTATTTTCTTTTTCTCCTTTTTCATCATCCCCACTTTGTCTCTCTGTCTCTCCCTCTCTTACCCCCCTGCGACATAGCCTCTGTCTCTCTCTTTGCTGAGGTGGCTGTACCTGCTGTGACTTTGACAAAGTAGTCTCCACGCGTGCGTGTGTTTGTGTGTGTGTGTTTGCGTGTGCATGCGTCTGTGCGTGCCCGCGTGTGTGAATGCAAGGGTGCACAAGAGTGTTTGTCTGCATGCACTGCTTGCACTAGCTTCATTTTTAATTTGCTAATTTGTCTGACTGTTGCATTTGTTTAAATGTGCATTGAAGACATGCAGTGTATTTGTGTGTGTGTGTGTGTGTGTGTGTGTGTGAGTGAGTGTGAGAGAGAGAGAAGCATACTGCAGTATACTTGCACCTACGTCCACTGCTTATGTCATACTATACACTCATCTGTTCTGTCCTCCATTACTTCTCACTTTTTTCATCCTTGCTCTCTTGCTCACCTCCTTTTTCCCTGTGTGCTCCTCTTCTCTCGCGCTCTATCCTCTCTCCCTTTCGCTCCCCCACCTCCCTCTGCTTGTCTCCTCCCTCTCTGTCCCCTCCCTCATGTTTCCTCCTTCCTCTCTCTCATTGATAGTGAAGCATTTGTGACTAGAATACTGAGGAGCTAATCATTATTCCACGAGCACAGAGCGCAGTGCTCTGGCAGAATGTCAATTCTCCCCCCTCCCTCTGTCTTCCTCTCCCTCCCTTCTTTTACATGCTTTTCAAGCAATAGTTAACACAGGAGCTGCATTTCTGTTCTACAAAGAGAAAAGTAAGAAAACACTCTTACAAATACAACTTGCAAACACTGTGCTCTTAACACCTGCAGTGAAGTGTATGTGTAATGGTGGAGTAAGGTTTACATTTGTGCTGTGGATGGTATTTGGAGTGTGCGTGTGCGTGAGATGTAGTTGTTATGTAAAAGCGCTCCACATCAATTTGTCAAGAGCAAAGTGGTGTAGGATGGAGATGAGAGAGAGACAGCTGTTGAATGCATATTTAGAGAAAGGAGGGAGACTAAAACAGAGAGTGACAGCAGATTTTCAGTGGATGCAGTGAGGCCTGAATTGCCAGTGATATTAAGTTATTTGTCCTTATTGTGTTTCTGCATGTTGGATTATCAATAGTTTAAACATAAAATGACTGAGGAAGAGCAGAATCGCAGAGCAGATTTACTATCACCTAGTCATGCTGAAAACCAAGAGAGGGGTAAATTAGAAGACACACACACACACACACACACACACTGGGACTGCAGGGCGTGTCATTGTGTGTGATGGAATGGGAGAGACAGCACATGGAGACTCCTCCTGACTTCCTAAAAACTGCAGCTGTGGGTCCCAGCCACGGGTAAAGCTGTGTACGCAACCTTCTCTCTCTCTCTCTCACACACACACACACACACACACACACACACACACACACACACACACACACACACACACACACACACACACACACACACACACACACACACACACACCCCACACACACACACACACCCCACACACACACGCGCACACCAAAAAATGCCATGGCCTAAGGGAACCTCTGGCGTGACATGGCTGCAGCCTAATAGGCTCAAGCATGAGTGAGTAATAGGTGTTCCAGCACTGTCCACCCACTGGACAAAGACATCTTGAGATGCGCATTATTTTATGAGATGCAAAGTGAATAGGTGAAAACATAATGAAGCATTGGGTGGGGGTGGGGGGTTGTTTGAGTCCAAAGTAGAGGAGACAGCTCAGCATTGTCACATACTATATTTGCTTCTCTGTTTGATTAGGGGACAGTTTATTGGATGAACCAGAGTTCATCAGATCAGAGGGTAATAGTCAATATGAGTGAAACAAATAGGCCCGAACCTTACATTACATCACTGTGTAAATAAGATTTTTGATTGGACTGGAGCAATGTGGATTCATTAGTAATACACCCATGACAGATTTAGTTGTCATTTTGGTAATTTAAAATCTAACAGCAATCTTGTAACTGAACATAAAAAAAAAAATCTAATATCACTGTAGGGCAACACAGTGTTGTCACTAGCAATTAAAGAGCCACCTCGTACACAGAGTGACAAAATCAATGATTCAACACACTGTGGTGAGTTTAATAGCTTTGGAGGACATAAAATGCTAAGGGAGCATTGCGTCGGGGCTGCAAGGTTAAGAAAGAGATCTATATTGAAAAGGCTACTTGGACCGACCAGAGCACCAGAGAGTAACAAAGGCATCATAAGGCCAACGTCCCAGTCTCGTTAAGGGTGTTAAGACAGCGTAGCGTGATAGAAGTGGGATATGGGAGTTAGGCAGTGACATCATAGTGTGAGCAGCTTCTCTGGAGACTGCTGTCTGCTTGCAGTGGGCTCATGCTGTTGTGGAGTTGTGCCTTATATGAGTGAACATTATAAATAGTGAGAAGGACGTCAGCTCCATTCAAGTCAGTCCCACATGAAGTGTCAGGGTGCTCTGGTGAGAGGAGAGATGATTTTCAGCAATGTGAGTGTAACGTTACAGTATGTGTGCCCAGTGATGGAAGAACTATTCAAATCATTTATTTAAGTAAAAGTAGAAATACAACAATGTAAAATATATTCACTGTGTACTCACTGTGCAGCAAGACCATTTCTGGAGTATTGCATTACTATCATATATGTATTAATGTGTAAATAGCATTCTGATTTTGTAGTTGTTTAAAGTGGAGATACTTTTAGCTTTACTGTATAATAGTATGAACTGTACGTCTGCATGGTAAATCTATGAAAATGCATCACATTTTTATAACATGTTAACATACCGATAACATGGTTTGTATGTGAAATCGTAATCACAGCCGAGGCATTGGTGATGAACAAAAACTGCAACACAGTTGCATGCCATTTCCCATCTCTGTCTCTGTCTCTCTCTCTCTGTCTCTCTCTCTCTCTCTCTCTCTCTCTCTCTCTCTCTCTCTCTCTCTCTCTCTCTCTCTCTCTCTCTCTCTCTCTCTCTCTCTCTCTCTCTCCTATCATTTCCTTTCATCTCTCTACTGTCAGCTAGCTTGTACAGATGAGATTAGATTAGATTAGATTAGACTGTATTGTCATTGTGCAGAGTACAAAGACCAAAAAAAATATCTTAATTTACAAAGTAACTAGTAACTATTGCTTTCAAATAAACGTGGTGGAGTAAAGACTACATTTCCCTCTGAAATCTAGTGCAGTTGAACAAACTTGTACCATAAAATGGAACTACTCTGTACTACTGTACAGAATTGTACAGCACTTGATTAAAGTTACTTACTTAGGCTACATTCCACCACTCTGTACACCTGCATACATGTTTGATCTAACCTCCTGCTCTGATAGGATTTATGTCTGTGTGTATACCTCTCTACTTTCCCCGCTTGTTTGTGCATATCAATGACATTATGTCAATATGTGCCTCAGTATGTGAGCCCAATTGTGTTTACATCTGATTCTACTGTGTGTGTGTGTGTGTGTGTGTGTGTGTGTGTGTGTGTGTGTGTGTGTGTGTGTGTGTGTGTGTGTGTGTGTGTGTTGTAGATATACAGTATATATGTTTGTGTGTGTCAGTGCGTGATGTGTGTCATAGGGTATGAGGCGAGTCAAGTAGTGTGATAGTGTTTGTCACCCTGAGCATGTAGCCATGTCAAACTCTGTCAGGGTAGTTTACCCTGGCAAGGGATGTAACACATCCCTATGATTACTCTCTCTGTTGGCTTGTGTGTGTTTCAGATAGTGTGTGTTTTCTTCATAGCCAGTTTTTTGCCTTTTCCCTTATCGCAGACACTGGCTGAGAGAGAAGGGGGGGGCTGAGTTGATATTAATCTTTGAAAAAAATGTCGAGGACGAGAGAGAGAGAGAGAGAGAGAGAGAGAGAGACAGAGTAAAGAGTGGGTGTTGGGAATGATAAGGGAGGGAGGGGAGAGAGTGGGAGGGTGCAGTGAGAGAGAGAGAGAGAGCTGATTAGATTGGAGAAAGCCAAAGAGGTACGGGTATACTATTGAGCAAGGGGAGAGACAGAGGGGGAGAGAGGCAGAGGGGAGGGTGACTAAGTGAATGCAGTTTGCTGTCGCGTGTCGCTGAATCACAGCAAAGTCCACACACAGGCGGACGTATTGGACCTGAATCAACAAATGGATACAGAAAAACTGGATGTACACTGCATATGAGGAGACAATAAGGGAGGAGGAAGTCTTTTTTTCTTCATATCCTTTTATCTTTGCATCAGATACTGCTGTGAGGAACCCACAGGGAGGGAAAGGAAAAATAGCGGACAACATTTCTCTCTAACACCCTTGGAAGCCGTAGAGCTGTGAGCCAGAATGGAGTCGACTGTGGGACTCGCTGGGATTGAATATATGCTCAGTAAGTATTTGTATAGGCTGCAAATATCAGTGTATGAGCGTGTCTATGTGTGTGTGGATTGGTGCCTCTGGCTTGTGCACTGCCTCTTGCTTTTTTCATGAAGAAAGAGAAAATAAGAGAGGAAGAAAGGAATGCAAATGCAGTTGTGCTGCAATGTCTCTTCTTTTGTGATATGCTGTTTGCATCACTGAACAGCTTTTTCCCTTCTTTTTTTAAACTACCCCAGACTTGACTCTGTGTGTTTGTGCCTCTTCCTCCACAGTGCCGGTGTGTGTGAGTGTGTGAGCTGATATTAGCAGCCCCAT
The DNA here is from genome assembly GCA_023631565.1 of Gymnocephalus cernua. Taxonomy (NCBI): domain Eukaryota; kingdom Metazoa; phylum Chordata; class Actinopteri; order Perciformes; family Percidae; genus Gymnocephalus; species Gymnocephalus cernua. The sequence continues at coordinate 31,848,909 of CM042429.1, forward strand.
TGGTATTCAGTGGAGGGAGCTCCAGGATCTCGCTGCGCCTTTCCCCAGGATGGGATCACAGAGCGGGGATTGTGCTCGCCTGTGGAGAGCCTGCTGAAATGGGTGAGTGTTCATCCTCCTCTCCCTCGCTTCTTTCCATTTTCTTTCACCTGTTTTTCTTGTTTCTTATATCCTTCTGTCTGCCTCCCTTTCTTCAGTCTGCAGTTATATACAGAGCATTTTCACCAGTGATGGGTCTTCCCTTCGTTTCCTTGTGTCTTTCACCCACTCATGCTGTGCAATCCACTTCCCTACCACTCCCCCACCTGTTTCCCTCCATTTCTCCTTTCATCCTCTTTTCATCCAGCATCCATTTCTCCCTATTCCTCCCTTCTCCCTTCGGCTGTGTCTCCTTGCTTCCATCCCTCTCTCTGTCTATTCTGTTTGAATTCAGACACACAAAGACGTTTGATTCTCCTTGTGTGTTGTTGCGTGTGTGTGTATGTGTGTGTGTGTGTGTGTGTGTGTGTGTGTGTGTGTGTGTGTGTGTGTGTGTGTGTGAGAAAGGATTGCTTTTTCTGTGTCAATCATTTTTATAGCGTTTCATGTTTGTTCATCTGTGACACAATGCAGAGAGGGCAGAGGTGTGTGTTCAGCCTCGGTGTGTGGGATTGGTGGAACATAAGGTTATGAAGTAGATCAATGTGTTTAATTGCTTCAGGCATGACAGCTGTGACATGTACACACACACACACACACACACACACAACCACACACACACACACACACTCACACACACACACACACACACACACACACACACACACACACACACACACACACACACACACACACACACACACACACACAAACACACACACATGCAGGCACACGCTGTCACTCGTTTGACACGCACCTTTGTCTTTGCTCCTTGCTGATCTACCTTCTGCACACCAATTCACACCCACCTACATCTTTTACACACACACACACACACACACACACACACACACACACACACACACACACACACACATACACACACACACACACACACACACACACACACACACACACACACACACACACACACACACACACACACACACACACATGATCCTAAGAGGATATGGGTGTCACAGGAGGGTCACATCTATCCACACACCAGTATTGATTGCAGCTGATACACTGAATGGCCTCTAATTTTTCATTTTAAATGGACCATCACCTCACTAGACTCTGGAAAAAGGAAGAAGTCACTAAACCTATTTAATGATTGCATTTTGTTATGTTAAAAGAGGCAATATTGTCACTGCATGGCTCCAGACCAAGTTCACAACTACATTTAAAGCAATGCATGCTTTCTCTGTGCTGTTCTGAATTAGGAAGGTATTCATCATGCAGCTGTGAGCTTTTTGATTCAAATTCAAAATTACTTTTGTATATTCAACAGGTGCAAACTGTTGCATAGTAACAGAGGCAAAACTACCTGTTGGGTAGTTAGGATTTGACATGTTGCTGCTATTTTCAGATTTAGGCAACGTATTTAACAAAAGGCGATATGATTTATTAGGAAATGAAAAACAAAAGGCATCCAAGTCTGTCTGAGCTCAGGCCAACATTAGTTTTGCCATCTGTAATCTGCATACATGTTGCCTGGGATATTGTTAGTTTGAAGGGATATGTCTTTGCACAATATAAGAGAAGAAGAAGAAATAAACATACTTCCGCGAGGGGGGAATTCATTTTCACTCTGTTATTACACATTACACACAAACAGGCCCGAAATACACACATACAAACATGACCTATACACATGCATTAATTGCAGAGATGTCAGAGTGTCGGGGCTGCCTCACAGGATGGTGCCCTGAGTAGTTGAGGGTTCGGTGCCTTGCTCAAAGGCACCTGAGCTAACTGCCACCCCAAGGTACACAAATGTGACATTATGCATCATGGAGATGAAAAGTTGTAAAGTGTGAACAAAATCTGATCAGACTCCCAAAAGGCACTAATCTTTATTTGCTTACATTAAATGCAAGAGAGCACAATCACATGCCAACATTAAGACCTGTCAGAGTAGGCCTGTCACGATAACAAATTTAGCTGGACGATGTCCCAGAAATTATTGCGATAAACAATAATATTGTCGTTCTGAGACCATTTTTATCTAATATAATGATAATGGCATAATAATGCAGGTACACCTTTTCAAAGATCAATAAACTTTTATTTCTAAAGAATATTTAAAGCTGGAACTGGAAGACATTTTAAATATCCACGATATGTCTTTGATCTCCTTTAGTATGTCGTCTTTCACGCTGTTGTACAGTTATGGAATCGCTGTTTGTGACACGTATGTTCTCCCAGGCAATTTGTACTGGCTGTCAAATGTTTGCAGCATTCGTTGAGTGTCTGTACTACATTTAACACTTATTTATTAAACACTAAATATTAAATTTAAATAATAATATGTAATATGTAAACACACACACACAGGCGCACACACCAAACGCCAGCCACCACATCACTTCTGTTTACTGATAGCTATCGTTTACCTCAGGCTAATTAATTAGCTAGTAGGCTAAGTGGCGATTTTTGGCTGCCAGCCTTCCAAAAGAAAGCACAATGAAGTTAAATAACCGATCATTAACCTTTGACCGACAAGCAGGTAACGGAGTCTCAGTTCACCGTCCGGGAGCCTCTGACACACTGACAGTGGACAGCTGTAGGCTTGTAGCGGTTAATGTTCTCTGCTGTGCTGGCTCGATGGTGTTTTACACCATTGAACCAGCACAGCAGAAACCGACAGCAAGGCGGCTTGGGCAGTCCGCACACTTGTTGCTCTCTCTAATATAACCAATATGAGCTGCTCTGTTTAGGCTACAAAACGTGCATGCGAACGTCAACATAAAATCCAAAATACTTCCACACTTTCACACACTTCAGTGAAAGAGGAGGGGGCTCAAGTTATGTCAATGTGTCTCCAGCATCAGCAGTTGCCATGCTATCTTTTGACTGGCTGTAGCTAAGTTAGAGGAGGTTGACTGACTCGCAGCACTTCAACACGTGTGTGTTTTTCTGCTTGACAAGCCGACTGGACGTGACATGGGGGTGTGGCAGTATCGACGATTCCATTTCGTGACACCCTTAATTTTGAATAAGAATGACAACTTACACCAGGCTGTCTACACCCGTCAAGTATGAATATTTGACCTGACCAATGCTTTGAGCCTGGACTGCAGTCCTCCATCTGCCTCAGGCACATTCACCAGTCAGAGGTCTCACTCTGGCCCTCAGTATGCTCCATCACACGCATCTTGGATACTGTGAAATGTGTTGGACAGCTAACTTGGAATTGAAGAAAAAAACAGGAGAAATGATTGAAAGAAAGCAGGCTAGGTGTAGATATAAGATTGGATATAGGGAATAGAAGAGAGCTGTGACGAGGGAGAGTGTTTGAAGATAAGCTTGTTTGGGAAAGAGTGAAAGGATCAAATGATAGAGTGAGTGGAGAGGAGGAAGGAGCAAACAAGCAGCAAAGTCGGAGGAAGAGTGACAAGGACGGAATAGACAGCAGGACGACAGGCAGGGTGGAGTGTGACGAGGAGGAGAATGACGTACGTGATAAGGCAAAGTGACACAAATGTCACCATGCTAACCTTTTCATGCACTCTCACTCTCTCTCCTCTCTACTTTGCCTCTCTTCTTCCTCTCCTTCCAGATCTGAAGCCTTGCAGAGATGGACACCAAATGGGCAGCATGGAAGCCAACATCCACCCTCCAGCAACTAGCTTTCCACACTTAACCGCCTCCACCATCTCCAGCCATCAGCTTGAACCATCCCAGCAAAGACCCCACATGCAGAATTGAGGACGGACAAGCTAGACTGAGATACCAGAAGCCGTCTACAGGAAGTAGAGAAAAGCAGAGGATGACATGCCTCAGAGGAGTTAACTAACAGCAAACCAATCAACCTGTTAAACATACAATTGACTTCATCTGAAATGAAATAGGCTGCTGTGATGCTTGAGCAATGTTATGGAGCTCTTGGACATGTCTGCATTTATTGCCCGGATATCCTATCAAGATTACGACACTTTCCTGCACACCCCAGAGCTGGGCTACTTTTCCAGATTGGCTTGTGGGCAAAAGCGAGTAATTGAAAATCCCCCCTCGAGAGGTTCTGATTTGTTGTGGGGTAGGAGTTTTTTTTTTTGAAGGAACAATTATTAAAAAAAAAAAACAACCTCCCTTTATCCCACATTTTTCCCTTTTTTCTTTTTCACCATCTTTCTCAGTCATTGCTTCATTATGAAGCAGCAACATTCTTCATTCTCCCTCGGTGACAGAGAGATAGGAGGGACAGACTGTCCAGAATAGATAACAAGCAAGGAGACTGGCACTGAGGAGAGGAGAAGAGGAAAAATAGCAGGAAATAGAAAGAAACAGGTAGAGAGAGAAAGAAGAAGAGGAGTAAGTAGTAAGAAAAGAAAAATGTAAGATTGTTTGAAATCCTCTTGAAGACATAGAGTCTCTTTCTCATTCGCCTGTGCCGTATTGGAGGCTAGTTAGCGCAATGTGCAGGGGAGGGGTCAGGATTCACACCAAGGGGGGCACTTGAGCAGGAGAGGAGGGTTATGTCCCCCCTGCACCTGCCTGGTCTATATCTTAGTGTTTGGCAGGAAGACAGACTGAAAGATGGACAGACAGCTATACTGACAGACATGCTCTGAGGCTGGTAAGACAGACAGACAGACAGACAGGTACACAGCCTATTCCAAGTGTCAGGCAGAGAGCCAGGCAGACACCCAGTGCCGGCACAGTAGACAGTGTGCGATTCATTGTCATTCTATGCAGTGTGTGAGGAAGAGACAGAGAAAAGGAAAGAAAGCAGAGACAGAAAGAAAGAAGAGAAGCATTCCTGTGTTTGTAGCTTCTGGAGAATCTCACTTTATTTGCATCCACCTCAGTCAGTACTGTGACAAGCCCATGGACTAAAAACAGACTGGGAAGGGAGGAGGCTTTACTAGAAAGGAAATACAGGTTGGAAAGAGAGAGAGAGAGAGAGAGAGAGAGGCAGAGAGAGAGGGAGGCAGAGAGAAACAGAGGGAGAGAGCAGGTGTCGGAAATCCTCCCCTTCATCTGCTTGTCATTTACTCCTTTATGTTCTCTCGTTGTCTGGCGAGGTGATTGGTTTTCTGATGCCGGCGTTCCTCTGCTCATAGGCCCTCTGCAACCTAGAGAAAAACAAGAGGTGGGGAGACAGAGGAAAGCAAAAAAAGACAGCATAAAAGGAAATGTGGAGCCCCATTTTGATTGACAAATATTTCACCCCTTCCTTTTCTTATTTGTCAGGACGGGCTGTTGTTATTTTTTCGCACTTTTTTTCTAAAAGTGAGAGATAGAAAGAAGAAAACACCAGCCCAATCAATCCCTCATTTTCTTTGTACACAGAATTGAACCTCTCCTTCCATCAATTGTTGATTTTTTGTGACTTGCTCTAAAGGGATTATTTTCTTCATCTGAGTATAAACACTGGAATCCTCCAGATTCCTTCTATATGTCCGTCCCCCCCAATGACACAGTGTGAACCCCTCTGACTCCTCCACGGTGCCTCCCCCCCCCCCCCCCACACACACCCCTCTTTGGCTGAAGTGCTAAAACCCTGTGGTCTCAGATCTCAATGCCTGTGTTGACTCACTACTACAGCGATAATATGGGACAACGCTTCTGATACCGTCTGATTCATTCTGTAAGTAGGACTCTCTGTCTTTCTATGTGTGTGTATGTATGTGTTCACATGTACTCTGCATGTCATTAGCGTATATTCAGCTCATGTATGCAGAAACATGGACATGGCCCATCTTTCTGCAGTGTTGGTTTTATGGTGTCTTCACAGAGGATTTGCTTTCCTGTGCTTCCTCTGCTCCAGGCAATTTGAGCATGTGTGTGTGTGTGTGTGTGTGTGTGTGTGTGTGTGTGTGTGTGTGTGTGTTTGTGTGTGTGTGTGTGTGTGTGTGTGTGTGTGCATGTGTGTGTATGTGTGTGCCAAAGAAAGAGATTTAGATCTTACAGCCAAGCTTACAACAGCATCAGAGTGGTGTCAGAAAGAGGGGAAGGTGGTGCCTTTCCCTGTGTGTGTGTGCGTGTGTGTGTTTGTGTGCATGCCTACATATTGGTCCTGAGGTTAATTTGAACTAATTAGTGTTGAGTATTTTTGCTTGTCAGAGCGGTTTTTTGGTTCTGTGTCAATGTACTTGCATTCATTAGGGTGAGATGGAAAGGGGCTAAAACTGAAGAGGGTGAACCAGCCAATGAGAATAACTCTGATGCCCTGACTAGTTCTTTGTTGCCCCCATTTCACGTCTAATGCTCTGAGCATTACACCCCGGCTGCATATAATTTCAACCTCCTTTTATCTCTCTTTTTCTGTGTTGCCTTGGATGAAACTGTATACTGAGACCCAGCCTCTGCAATGTCCTGCATATTACTAAGCCCATCTATCTCCACAGACACATCCACATCTTTATACACTCCCACAGTCACCAGGCCCTGCACCGGGAGACGCTCAATCAAGATAGTCCCTTCAAACAGACCAATGAACTGTGAATAACGCCATTACACAAACTCCCAGCTCAGAGCGTTACAGAGACAGAAAGGGAGGTTGAAAAAAAGGAAGGAAAAAAGGAAGAGAGAAAGAGAGAGAATGACAAACATTCTGTAGATTGAAGAACAAGAGCAGAAGGCAAATGAGAGAGGAGAGTGTGAGACAGAAAGCAACAGAGAAGAGGACACAAAGAGGAAGGGAGGATGAGAAACAGAGTGAAAAGGGAGTGTGAGGGTCTAGAGGGGCCGCGGAGCACGAAAAGACCTATGCTCCATGGAAGCCCTCTGATGGGCTTAGCAAGGCCCCGCTCTGTTCACACTGTTGGTCAGCCTCTCAGAATTAAGATTACTAAATAATACGATTACTGCAGCTGCACACTGATAACACACTGCTGCCGATCCCCTTTGTCACTGTCACAAAACCCAGAGAAGAGAGGAGGATTGGCATATGATGGCATCAAAGGCATGACAGTACTGACTACATTACACTGTCACAAGGGCCCAGGCTTCACAACGTGGCTTCTCTGCTTTGCAGCTCAGTGAAAGTGGAAAGACATTGTGTGACTTTTAATATGACATGTGGCCATAAACAAAAGGACGCTGAGTCAAAAATAATGTTAGCCCAGGTTTTCTCCTCACCTTGATGGATGTTGTCATTATGTTCAATCATGTGGCATAAATTGTGACTTTCTCCAGTTGTTAATGTCAGCTCCAAAAGGGACTAAAAACAAGCACACAGTGAAACCTCAGTGTATTACTTGATTCCACATGTGTAAACATAAAGTAAAGCTCTAATAGTGAGACATCTGCCCCTTATCTCAATGCTTTACACCGCATCCTCTGCGTGGGCTATTTGTTTCATGTTTCCACGCTTGACAGCTTTGACACAGATTCCTGCCAAGTTGACCTTGCAGTTTAAAGTGTAATAAAAGCTGAATTCCCAGGCTGTGTTGCACATCGATACGTGTTCTTGTGGTAGCTGATAAATGGTCTCACACCCCTCTGGAGAGGGGAAAAACAAGCAGGCAGCAGAAACCGCTGTCCAGTCCTGCTCAGCGGAAGTAAAGTACAACCGTCTTAAACTCACTGCTCCCAGAGTAGTGAGCTAATATCAGGGTTGGGCTGGGCTCAAACCCCCTTCTACGAGATATGAAGTATTTCGACTCTCCTCTCAGCAGGAGCAACCATTTGCCTGCAGAGCTAAAGATTAGCTTGGAGCAGGAAATAGAAAAGACGCATTTAGCATGTGATGGTGTACAAGAGTAACAAATAACAAACCAGAGCAGAGGGCACAAAACAAAATCAATGAAATATGACACACAGCACAAAGATGCAGCTTAAAACAGCCTCAAACTACTGAAAGTTGGCAACCATTAATTTCAGTTACTGTTCCGGTGCAACACATTTGTCATCTAGTGGAGGTTTCATGTACATGTCATTGAGTGTATTTGCTTCAGTGACATCAAATGAACTTTGACCCCAGGCCCTCCCCAGCTGAGCCTCATAGTCACAAAATAACTGTATGAGTCACTGGGTAGAACCAGTACAGCTCCAGTCAAGAAGCATCCATGTTGAATCACATGCACTCTACTTAGCAAGTGCAGACATGCAGAAACAGAAGGGCAATATGGAGATGATGTGCCAAATGATCAGTTATGTGTTTGTGTCATTCGGTCTCCCCCTTTTATAAGTGCTTTTCACAACAGCAGTATACTGTCTTGGTAGAGTATGCACCAATCATTTTACTCGACTTGGTCTAAATTGTGGCAGAAATGCACACGGTTCATAAAATAATCTTTTCCGTTGGGTTCAGAGCTTCCCACTGCCCCTGTTTGTACTAGTTAGTTCCTTTCAGATCAGTGATCCCATCATCCCTCAGGGTAAGATTTTTCTAAATACTGGTGTAGATTTTTATTTTCTGGTTCCAATTGACGACATCGTTCCTTGATGATTCTCCACATTTATGCACAAACACATTTCAACATTGTCTACATCATCAATCATTTTATAGTTCTTTGGTGGGAACAGCTGTTCTTTTTTCAAAGGTGGTCAGCAGCTGTTATTTCTTTAACTGTACTGTAATGTAGCAGGGAATGCTTCACTGTTCTCAAAAAGGTACAATTTTATTGTGTTATCACAGGAATAGATAATTGTTATCAACGCTGAATCCATCATTTTCTGTGACTGGCTTTTGCTATCATGCCCCATGATGCCTCTTGCGTGGTAGTTCACCCCTGAAGTGTCTCAGACAGCCTCTGCTCCAAAGAGAGCCAGGCTAATTTGGGATATGAGATCTCTTCTAACACTGAGCGGCACTTCAGTTTCTTCTGCCTTCAATCCTCTGCCGCTTGACCACCAGCGCGAGGCACTGCAGCCTGCACTAAACCTTTGCTCCTCATTGCCTAATGGAGCACAAAAAATGGCCCTGTTTGGTTAGTCGTTTGTCCATTCCTGCTTGCTTCAGGCTAGCTGGCCTTGGGGGGGGAAAGATTGAGTGTGTGTGTGTGTGTGTGTATGTGTGTGTGCATGCATGTGTGTGTGTGTGAGAAGAATGACAAGAAATGGACATTAGGACACACATGCCCTTTTTCATAATGTGCTCCCGGCTGGGCTGTTTGGATGGCCATAAAGTGAATGCCGCTAATGGCCTCTCAGTGGAGTCATTAAGATTGGATTGCAAGAAGATAAAAGCAATGTGTATAATGTGTGTGAACCAGGTGGAAGCATGATCTTTTGTATATGTGTACTGTTACTGTAACCACTTTGTGTATTTAGTGCTTCAGCAGATACACCCAGGACAACACTAAAGGGGGCAGTGACACTTAGTAGGAAAGGTCAGTATTTTGTCAGTGTAATTGTAATACGGTCTGAGGCTCAGGTGATCAGTTCTGACCCGGGATGTCCTAATCACCTGGCTGGCGAAGGCTCAAAAGTCACAGCTATATAGAATGTATGTCTTACCGCTAGATTGCCGCTGCCTTGTGTGGGTGTGTAAGTGGCAAAGGCTGAAGGGCTTGATTCAAGGTCATTTCAGGACGTGTCCCCAAAGGAATATTGCAAGGCTGGCAAAAGGCATTCTGGGTAGTGTTGCGTGTTGTTTTCATGGTGGCATGACTGCCTATTAAGTCTACGTCAATTTCTTGATTCTTACCAGAGGGTTTGCTTATGTCACTGTGCTCATCATGTTTTAAGCTTCAGCTGCGGTCCAGCTTGCCTCGTTTACTTGTATACAATGAAATGCAGCCTCTATTGCACCACAAGGGGAAACTAGTTAGTAGGCAGAATTAACATTAAATTACATGATAACATAATTAAAACAGAATAGAAAACTCTTAATTAACCCAGAGTCAATAGTTTGGCTGCTAAACTTTGTGTATACTCACAATTGTTTTTCTCAACTTTGCAAAGTACTTTTCTTTTTCAAAATATAGGTGTATTTACTACAGTGTTTATACATATTTCACACTCACAATTCTTTGCCAGCCTCATGGGTAATAACCATATTTACCTATGGTGAAATGGTGTCAGTCCATGTATCAGGAGATCAGAAATAAATTTCAGAGTGAAAGAGCGCACCTTTAAATCTTATCAGTTACTAAGCAGGCAAGCCCGTAGCTGGAAAATGGAGTCTCAGCAGGGATGTCATACTGCAATCACTGATCAAATCTGTCTGCAGACCCCTGAGGAGGCCTGTGGGGGTCCTGCTGCAAAATAAGAAAAAAATTGTTTAATTTCACTGTTATTTTATTTTGAGATAGGATAGTGAGGGCGTATTATTGTAGCTACTGTTGTGAACAGATGTTTAATCATTGTTAGTCAACAGTTTTAAATGATATTGATTTGAAATGATATGTGTATCTGTTTGGGGAGCCTTTTAGTGAAGATGTTTGAAACCCCTATATTTAGACAGTGTCACTACAGTAGAATGGTAACATATTGTATTACAGTGTGAGCTGAAGCACTCTGCAAGCAGTCTTGTACTGTTCATCCGCTCTGTTACAATTCTACATAATTGCTTTTGTGTGAAAAATTGTTCAAAAGTCATTCAGGTAACAGCAATATCAGCCTTGGTCTAGTGAGTCTATTTTACATTTTAATGTTTTACTGTGGCTCCAGCTGAGCAGCAGTTTGCCTGACAGTGTAATAATGGCACTCATCATGACATCTATAGATACCGCCTCTCTCTGAAGCTGATAATTAATATACGTAGGACTCAGCTCAGCTCTGCTAGACTTGTCAAAACTCCACGGTGGACCTGGATAACAGAATTTCCACGTATTTCCTTTAATGTACTTGGACATAAAATGCTGTTAAAATACTAGTGTAGTTGAAGACCACCCATGCACGCCCTCGCTCCACCCACGCACTGTCATGATTATTACACTGTAATCAGTTTTGTAGAATATAACATAAATTATTCATACGAAATAAAGATTTCACCTCACTAGTCCAGGGTTGTCCACGCAAAATGTCTGGTTCCCATCTCATATCATGACCTCAACTTGATATCTACAAACATGACGCTGCATTTTCTTAGTAAGTTATACACAAATGTACATGTCATTCTTGGATGTTGAAAACACCTACCTGAGAGTTTCCATCTCTTGAATCATTATCAAAATAGTTTGGTGTTAAATCATCCTTATTTATGATGTTCCCTAGCTGGATGGATGTCAGCAGATGCATCATCCTCTGTTAAATAATCAGTAAAATGTTAATTCAATTTGCAAGGTTGTCACCCATTGGGGACTTTTATCTCTTCAATTAGTCAGCCACTCAGGTTTTACAAGCAATCCTCAAAAACTGTAGTATATATAGCACATTCAGGCAAAGCAAGTTTATTTGTAAAGAACCAACAACAACAATGCAATTTAAAGTGCTTTACATAATTCATCAAAACAAGATATAAAAGGAACACAAGGCAACTTAAAAAAGACACAACAAGATTTTAAAAATATTAAAACAAAATAGAAGATAAAAATAAGACAAATCAAACAGTAGAATAAAAACATGTTGTTTTATGGGGGTTTGTTCCAGAAATGTTGTGATAAAACTGAATGCTGCTTCTTCATGTTTAGTTTTAATTCTGGGGACTCCTGTCCCAGACGGCCTGAGAGGTCTGGACAGGCCATAACGGAGCTGCGGATCAGAAATATATTTTGGCCCTAAACCAGTCAGTGCTTTTTATAAACCAACAGTTATATTTTTAAATCAATTATTTGATAAACAGTTTGCCAGTGTAAAGATCTGGAGACTGGAGTGATGCGATCCGCTCTCCTAGTCTAGTGAGGACTCCAGCAGCAGCTGTCTGATCGACTTTTTAGAGAGACCTGGAAAGACAGCATTATACGAGTTGAGCCTACTGAAGTTGGACAAGTGGTTTTAAATCCTGCTGAGACATAAGTCTAGATAGGGCTGGGCAATATAGCAATATTATATCGATATTGTGATATGAGACTAAATATAGTCTTCGATTTTGGACATCGTAATATCGTAATATGACATAAGTGTTGTCTTTTCCTAGTTTTAAAGGCTGCATTACAGTAAAGTGATGTACTTTTCTGAACTTACCAGACTGTTCTAGCTGTTCTATTATTTGACATTATGTCCACATTACTGATGATTATTTATCTAAAATCTAAGTGTGAAGATATTTTGTTAAAGCACCAATTGTCAACCCTAGAATATCGCTGCAATATCGATATTGAGGTATTTGGTTAAGAATATCGTGATGTCTGATTTTCTCCCTATCGCCCAGCCCTAAGTCTAGATATATTCTTAAGGTACTACAGTACACCAAGATTTCTGGCCTGGTTTGTGTTGTTTAATGCTAGCGATTAGAGGTTAGCACATACTTTTAATCGTTCTTTGGGTCCAAAGACAATTCAGACTCAGTGCTTGTATGTGACCCTAGTCATCTGGTGATATGGCTATATCAATCTGTGTGTTGTTGAAGTAATTATATTTTAGATATTTTGTTGTTTCCCATAATCTGTGCTAGTGGGGGCATGTAGATGTTGATCAAAAACTTTGCACTGTATTCAGGTGGCATGTAGGTGTTTACGGATGCAGTTCAACATGAGGAATTCGACTGAGGAGCAACATATTCAAAAGGGGCAAATTACACTGGATAAAATTATTAAACTTAAAGGTAACTTCACTTCCTTTCTTATGCACTCTAGCTTTGCCCATGAAACTACAGTTATAAGACCTACCGCACTTATCTCGGTCCAGCCAAGTCAAGTCAAATCAAGATTGTGTTTCATAATTAAATCAATAATTAAAATGATTTGGCTGCCAAAGACCTGATGTTTAAAAAAGCTAAATTTAGTGTGTTAAATGCAAAATATACCACCTGTGCTTTGTGTTTCTATAGTCTAAGCCAAATTGCATCATATTACTGTGATGCAATTTGGCTTAGACCACCTCAGTGTTTTGGCCGGTGTGTCATTGTCTCCACTACACTGGTGTTTTGGGATTGTGAGTTAAGAGCCTGTAATCAGCTCCACCAATCAGAAGTATTAACATGCGAGTCAGTTCCAGCTCAGCTGCCTCGGTCCAAATGTTGATGCGCAGTTGATTATGGGCTACTGCCTGATTTTAAACTGCTGACTATTTAATTGACTCAATGAAACATACTCTAAATGGGCTCATATCATATCATTATAACTGAATTAAAACAATACCACAGATGTGATTAATTAACTCATTTGTGATTTTATGGGCTTTAGATTTCCACTAACGTGTGGTGGATTTGAAAAATATGGCAGCATTTTTTTTTCCACTGAGTCAAAACTTGAATGAGATGACAACCCCCCACCACTGCCCCCTACTGCAACCACATATACATAAATGTCACGAAATAGTACAATATTATCTGTGTCATTGCCTTTTTGGATTATAACTTTCAGATGAACCCACATGTAAAATGGTGTATAATGTGAATTCAGACACCCAGGGAAGGAAATGTTGACTGTAATTAAGCTCATATGGAGGTGTGCGTGACATAAAGTAAAAATGCTTTGCTATAGCAAAGTAAGTCTTTAAACGGTTTGACACCTTCCTGAGGGCGATACATTTCTGCCTCACTTAAGCTAAACAATAGCAGCACATCATCCAAGAGGCTTATTTAAAATGAAAAACATTTTTTTGTCTCTGCTTCGGTGGTACTTGATATAATCCACAGAGTTGTTTGACCAGTGGTTATTTCAAGTCGTCCTGATTTATTTACTTGCTCAGGAATCAAAGTCTAAAGCTCAAATCATTTATCTTGTGCTTTTCTCTGTGTGCGCTGTGGCGATTTTTTACTTTCACCAAACCCAGAAATGTTAAAGCCACTTGAAAACAAAATGCTATATGTACATGATTAACTGCATTTTTACACAAGAAGATTGAGGGGGAACTTGTCTTTTGCATGTGTGAGCATAAGCTTATTGTATGTCTGTTTATACATAAACATCTGATGTAACCTGGGTGTGCATGCATATGCCATGTTTATGCATACCATGCTTGTACTGTATGTGCAATATATATGTTGCGTAGGTGTCTTTTCTGTCTGTGTCAAGATGAGTGATTTATCAAGAGCTGTATTGTGCTGCCCGTGTGTGTTTATGATTCCTTTGAATTCCATACATGATGAAACCCTATGGGGACGGCCTTTATCTGTGCATTCTGCCGTTGTCACAGTTAGTGCTGGTGTGTGCAGGAATCAATGTATTGTGTATTATCATGCTGAATGGCACAGATGATTTCAGCCTGCTCATGAGACTGTCTTTGATCTGAAAGGAAAATACTCAGCGCTGCTGTTGCAGATCAGTAGTAGAAAGAAACAATCTCTAAACAAAATACTGACATATAATCTCCTCATACAATGTGTTGCGTATAACCACCGAATATTATATTTCTTGAGCACTGAAAGGTGCTGTGAGCACACCAGGCACACTGGCTTCCTGTTTACCTCTGTGAAGAAATAGGAACTGATTGTTCTTTCTTGGAAAACCTGACACTCTGTGTCCACTTTTCACCTTATTTTTCACCGGTGGCTCCTGCTGGTTTCCTTTACGTAAGCATGTGGGATCTATAATAGCCAGTATCCAGCATATGGCCTGCTACTCTTATTAGGACCACGCAATCCCCAGTTAATTAATAGGAATAGCAGTGCATTTCATTGAAAAATTGGAATGAATGACTTCTCTGAAATTTTCAAACTCTGCAAGTCATCCAGTGGGCCAGATTGGACCCTTTGGTTCTGGCCATTGGGCTGTATGTTTGTTTAAATCATCTGGCCACCTGATGAATGAAAGTAACTTGTCGCTACCTTTGTCTCGGTGTCGTTTGGTGCTAGGCAGGTAGTGTACAGTAGGATGTCTTTCTGCTGAAAACAGCTGTGTGCTGCATTTGGAAACAACGCTGATGAGAGCAGTGAGAATGAACCAAAACAGTAAAGCCAAAATAATGAGATCAAAGATGCTAAAATGCTCTCTGGGGTTGAGGGGACCTGCAGAGTCATGTGATTATTCTCTGTGTCAGAACTTCAAACGACCCCTTTCACATTACATACAGCAGATTTAAAGGTACTACTAGGAATAATCTGCATAATACATGAGAAAAGAAGATGTTGGGGCTTGTAATCTTATTGTATCCTGGTGAAAATACACCCCAGGTAGCTAATTAGTAGTTATGTTTTCCCAGTGTTTACCTGACAATGTCAGACCTTTGACCACTCTGCCAATTTGCACAGCTATCATTTGCACTGCCTGAAGATTTGTGTAACCTCAGCCCCTGATAACACCATTTTCCAATTTCGCCATCTAGTCTCAATGGGACATAATCAGCAGTGAGCAGTCGGCCGGTGGCACTTTCCGTTGATATCCTGTCCACAATAATAAAAATGACGTCTCATAAGGAGATAACCTGCCTTATTGCTCAATGGATTTACATACAGCAGGTAATCATTGTGACCGCAGGCTATCTGTGACTGATGGTGTGTGTCAGCACTGTACATGCAGCCTTTGTTTTCATTTGGCAATCAGGCCTGTCGAGCCATGCTGCTACAGAGATCAATGTACCATTGTGTGTGTGTGTGTGTGTGACCTAAATGCTTACCTGTGGGCCATCCTCCTTGCTGCCGCCATGTATCCATCTCACTCAGTGTTGCTATGAAGCAGATAAAAACATAGGGCTCTTTTCACAGGAGACCAAGCTATTACAACAGCAACCTGATTTACTCTCCCACTAAGGCTTTGATATTAAAACACTGTCGAACAATATTCCATTTTAAGAGAAAAGCCATATTCAGAAATCAGAAATATACTAATAAAGAGAGGAAGGGGCAAACTAACTCTCTCCCTATCCTCCACTTTCTCCTCCAACCACCTTCTCCAACTCAGGCCACTGCTTTCTCACGGGAACATGAAGGTACAGCGAACAGAAGATTGAAGATGGAAGGAAAGCAATCAAAAGAAGAAGAAAAATGAGGAAGGTGTGTTGAGCGAGAACAATTGACAAGGAAGACAGGAATCAAACAAACAAGCGAGCCCAGAACAGCCGTGTTTTGTTTTGCTCTGATCATAAGCCAAAATCTGAGAGTGTGCTTGTGTCTGCGTGTGTGTGTGTGTGTTGTGTGTGTGTGTGTGTGTGTGTGTGTGTGTGTGTGTGTGTGTGTGTGTGTGTGTGTGTGTGTGTGTGTGTGTGTGTGTGTGTGTGTGTGTGTGTGTGTGTGTGTGTGTGTGTTATGCACGGCAGCTGCTGAGTTGCTGTGTTTATCTGTGTGAAAGCTTTACGGTAAATAAAGCTCAGGTCCTGGCAGGGAGACAGGTGCAGCAGGCTGGGCAAAAGGAGAGCTAGCCTACTGTAACTCAGGAAGAGAGAGAGAGAGAGAGAGAGAGAGAGAGAGAGAGAGAGCAACTCTCTTGAAAGTGCCAACCGGACAATCTTTTGAAGTGGCACATATTGGCATATCATGAATAAACATGAGCAATGTTTTCTTTCAGGCAAAGCAAAGCTGAAGGTGTGAGGCTCATTAAAGACCAACAGGCTATGTTGATAAAGAGAACTGGGGCCACGATCATTTACTGCACTGAGAAGTGCTGCAAGTTCATCCGGTAGTATTTATCATTTTAACCCTCGTATTCGTCTAATCGTGCATGAACTGATGAGAAAGAATGGAGGCACTAATTAAAAAGAAAATTCCACAAAGTTGAAGTGCACCGTGTAGACGTAAGATCATCTACTGTATTATTTATTCATTGCTCAGTATTTCAATATAACCTAGCAATTATGTTTTCAACTACTTAATGATACTATTGTGTCACTACATTTATTAAGAAAACCAATAATCTTTAGAGTTTCACTGTAATGCCATTGTGTAGGGACAGGTTTCCCATTTCTTAGTTGCTGGAATCAAACTGATGATAATGTCTATTATTGCTGATAAAGAAACGCAAATTACATAACTCTTCTTGCACTTCCACTCCAAATCATAACTCATATATAGGCACTTGGAATATTAACCAAGTGCTCCCTCAAGGCTGAGAATCCAGTATGAACCAGCACCTTATGAGCCCATGCAGCCCTGTGCAGCGTTGGTGTGATTAGAAACCCTGCCTGGTGAACTTCTAATACACTCGCTGGAGTTTGATAGCCTCCAGTATGGCAGGCTGCTGGTTATGAATAACCCTCTGCATATAACCGACCCTCCCCCACATCACACAGTTTTTGCTGCCTTTCCTTCAGTGTTATAGGGTGTTATAGTTTCTTTTCTTGCTAACTGAATACATGTCAGAGCATATGATTCATTTGAAAGCATTAAAGGAATCAGTAACAGCCCTTAAGTCTTTCTGAGGCGGATCTGGGTGGAGATTAAGCAACATCGGTTAAAGGGAGACGGGAGGGTAAATGTGTTTTGGTCTTATAGGCATCTGACAGCTCCTCCATAATAGTGAGCTAATCCTTTGTATGCTGTGTGTCTGTCTGTCTGTCTTCCTATCCTATAGACATTGACAACATCCAAACACATACACAGATTTACCACCTGCATGCACAGACACACACACACACACACACACACACACACACACACACACACACACACACACACACACACACACACACACACACACACACACACACACACACACACACACATGCATTCATAAACACACAAACAAAACAGTACATAAACACACATCTTAACAGTCTTGGCTGATTTGATGAATAGAGAGGTCTTTGAACTGTTAATAATTTCTCAACGTGTTTCAACATTTCAACTTGACATCTGTCAAAACTGCTCAGGCCACTGCAGCCAAATACATGTGTGAGGAAAGGAGTGTGTGTGGCTACTCCTGGCACATCACGTCAAGTTACTTAGACCCCAAATTCGCTCATTGTAAGTGCTAATGACAGGTGTCCCCTTATATTTGGTCTGCGGTTTAGAAACGCTGCCAAATTCCTGCCATCACTACACTGCTGTGTGCAAATATTATGTAGCATGAGGTCTTAGCTTATCTTTTGCTGTGCACTTGTTAAAATTAATTGACATGTGACATTTGATAACCATTGTTGAATCACTTTAATGACATTGATGTGACAGACTCAATTTTGCCAGTTAGGCTGCATCAGAGTAAGAAGTCACTTTGTCCCTCCCGTCATTATCTTCCTCGTCGCACACTGTGATTGCACAGACCAATTAAAACAGATTAACCTCCCATCCAGTTTGCCCCTTTCTGCCACCAAATTGTTGTCATTTGTTAAGCATCATGGCTGCCCAGACTCACTCTTTGTGTTTTTGTTCAAGTCTCTCAGGGGCTGTCGAAAGTAATAATTGTGTTTCTTGCTGTGTGATAATGCGGTGCTCTCTCTTCTTTCGGCTCTGTATTGAAATCTCGATCCTGTCCCTCTGCAGCGGCTATCTCCCTCTGTATCTGAAGAACTAATAGTATCTCCCTCTCCCTGTGGATTTCCTCCTCTCCAGCTGAATTATCCATTCTTCCCCTATTGCTCTCTTTCTCAACTTTCAATATTTCCTCTCCTCTTTATCTTCTCCCCTTATCTCTCCTTCACCACTACATTTCCTCCATCTTGCTCTCTCTGTCCTACTCTCCTACCTTTTCCTTTCTCTCCTCTATCATACTGTCAACCTCAATCGCTCTCTTTTCTCTCACTTTAGTTTAACTCGGTATCCTAAAGACGCTTTGCATGTCTCTGGCCAGGAAGCATCCGAGTGTAACCTGCTAAATTGGAATGTTATGGTGAGGCAACACACACGCATGAGAAACCCTTGAGTTAATGGACAATTTACCTCACCTCATTGTTATTGCCTTTACATTCATTAAGCCCCCTCTGCCTCTCTTTATCGTTCTCACACTCACTCATTTTATTCCTTCATTCTCTCCTATCTTTCTCCACCCTGGTTGTCTTCATCCTAAAAGCCTGGCTGCATTCTTCTTCATTGTGTCAGTCCTATACTGTATGTTTCCTGTGGCTCTGGTGTTTGCCTTTTCCCTCTTCTGCTCTCTGTCCCCCCTCTGGCTTGAGCTGTCCAGCCTGGTTCCTCCAGCACGCTAGAGTAAATGGTAAAATAATGGTAACAGCCAGCCATAAATCAACCCAATTGAAAAACATCACCATTATAGTCTCCCTCTCTTTCCCTCCCTCATCTGCTCTTTTCTGTGCCCTTCACCTTTGTTCCAGGAGCGAACAAGGGAGGGGAAGATGACTATTAGCAAGTGTTGTGGGGGAAAAACAGAGGCTTCCAGTGAAGGATGATGGGAAAAAAATGTATGCACATGCGTTACTGTGTATGTATTTATGGCGTTATTTTTTAGTCAAAAGTTATGAGCGTGTAACACACGCTCACGAGCACATTATGTTATTTCACACGCGCAAAAATGAACCTTCAGCTGGCATGATAAAAGTACTCGAGCACAAATTCAACAACCGAGAGGTGTAGGTAGCTGCGAGCGAGCGCCTGGCTACTCTTACTCTGCTTGTACAGTGGAATCCTGCTCGCGCGCAGCGGGCTACCTGCTCGCGGAGTGCTGTTTTCCTCGCGGAGTGGATTTCTGCTCGCTCAGCTGATTTCTGCTCGCTCGAGTACATGACTTTTGACAATTTGGGGGCGGAAACCAAGGAGGGCACTGACCCTCTTATGATTGGTCACTTTCACACAGGGACATCCTTGATTGACAGCTCTCATTACAGGAAGCACGGAGTCACAGTATCTGACGGAGTTCAGTCATTCAGTTAACACTGCACAGTGGACGGAATGGCGGCGACACCTGAAGATGTAGATGTAGGCGTAAGTGATATTGATGATATGATGGGGGCTGTGTGTTTGACAGTGTTATAGCAATTTAATCTGAAATTTGTTGAGAATAAACTCATTAAATATTGAGAATAAAGTCGTTGTGTTTTGAGAAAAAACTCATTAAATATTGAGAAAAAAACTTGAAATACAACGACTTTATTCTCAATATTTAATGAGTTTATTCTCAACAAATTTCAGATTAAATTGCTATAACACTGTCAAACACACAGCCCCCATCATATCATCAATATCACTTACGCCTACATCTACATCTTCAGGTGTCGCCTGAACCGTCAGATACTGTGACTCCGTGCTTCCTGTAATGAGAGCTGTCAATCAAGGATGTCCCTGTGTGAAAGTGACCAATCATAAGAGGGTCAGTGCCCTCCTTGGTTTCCGCCCCCAAATTGTCAAAAGTCATGTACTCGAGCGAGCAGAAATCAGCTGAGCGAGCAGAAATCCACTCCGCGAGCAGGTAGCCCGCTGCGCGCGAGCAGGATTCCACTGTACAAGCAGAGTAAGAGTAGCCAGGCGCTCGCTCGCAGCTACCTACACCTCTCGGTTGTTGAATTTGTGCTCGAGTACTTTTATCATGCCAGCTGAAGGTTCATTTTTGCGCGTGTGAAATAACATAATGTGCTCGTGAGCGTGTTACACGCTCATAACTTTTGACTAAAAAATAACGCCATATGTATTTATTTGTTTCTGTGCACATGTGTTTGTGTAGTTGTTGAGCTCAGAGAATGAGATCTAGTTAAGCTGTTGCGGGTGTGTAGATGCTCTGTCCTGACCAGAAGCTTAGTGGAGAAGGCTCATGTGGAAGGAAGAATATCCTTGTGTCAGCACATCTGCAATCTGTGTGTGTGTGTGTGCGTGTGTGTGTGTGTGTGTGTGTGTGTGTGTGTATACATGCGTGCATTACAGGCTTAAGGGGGGAAGAGAAAAATGCATCACTGTGAGACAGATAGCACAAAATGGTAAAAAGAAAGGAGTGATAGTGAGAGATCATCATGGTAGTAAGAAATTTGCAACAATGGGTGGTGTGACGTGTTAAATGTATTATGGCAGAGAGACATACATTTTGTAGACACACATGTTTGTCTACTCATTCATAGAAGACAAATGCATTGATACACACACACATCCCTGGCATTACTGCCTCCACACTAACTGCTATGTTAGTAAATCAGATTTTTGATTTTGCAGCAATAAAATATTACCTTTAAAAAATTCAGCAGCAAAGTGTTCCAATTAGTCTGGATGATCCACAGACTTTAGTGAGCAGTTTTCATTGGAACCACTTTCTAACCAAGAAATAGTCACTAATAAAACCATTGACAGTAAGTTCCAACCAAAGCCAATACTATCGAAATAAAAATAATCTGATAAAAGTTGTCATTATCCAAATTTTCCCTTTCTGAAAGTTATGTTATTGTATTATTGGATTGCATTACTGTTTATTACATGTAAGCAGCATTTGGGTACTTTCTGAACTGTTTCATCCATAATAATATATACAATATACAATAATTTAACAATGTGATTATATGTTTTGAATTAAAGTTTTATTTTGGAAAGTAACAGGTGACTATAGCTGGCAAATTTAAGTGGTTGATTTGAAAGTAAAATCAGCCAAAAAGCAACTCAAAATACACAACTCATGTACTGTAGCTTACAACTCCTGCACACTTGACTGAACCACATGTGCAGTGACACATCTTTGCAGATACACAGGCCTCAGCGCATCCTTACAGACTCCCAGCGCAAAGGCCACGCTGCACAGAGGTGCTGACGGCTGTCATGTTATTTTTCCAGGGAGGCTGGAGGATTGGGTTGTTACCAGCAGGATGAGCCGGAGGAGTAGAGGAGAGGGAGGAGAGGAGAAGGGAGGTGGAGTAGGGAAACATTTTTTTTTTCTTTTTTTATCCAGCTCTTTTATGAGTGACATCTAATATTGCAAAGTGATCAAGTGCAAAAAAGCTTTTTTTTGTTCTTTGTTAAAGATTTAGGCATATGAAATGATCCATAACACTTTACAATATGGTACTCAAAAACAAGTAGTTACTAAGGAACAACCTGATGATTAACAAATTGTTAATGACTAGTTCCTGAATAACTCTGACATGTATTAGATAATAATTAGTTACTAGAGAAGAGACTGGGAGATAAATGGTCCTCTGTGGACCATTGCTGGATTGCAATTGCTGGGCATGAATTTATTTTATACCAGATCTTGAATATATATTTTGATTAACCTGAAAAAATACTGTTATTAATATCCAGCTCTAATACAGAAGGATCAACTTCAGGTTGCGAGGTATTGTTCATAAAATGAATACACAGAGGTGTGGAATAGAAGCCCTACGTAAATGATGAGTGGATGCAGAAAGTGGTTGATGAGATGAAGATGAGGGGTGTGTAGATGGAGGAATGAGGGAGAGAGGGAGTTAGGGAGGGGCAAAAGGAGGAAGCTGCCCAGGATGAGACAGGGGAGAGAAGTCAAGATTGAGAAAAGCAAGCGGGAAATCTGATGATAGGATGAACATACGCAGGGTGGAGGGGAAGGGTGGAGGCATGTTGTGAAGGAGTGGGGAAAAGGAGAGATTGTTGAAAGGAAGAAAAGGAGGGGGATTTGTCCTCCGTCCAGCAGGAGTGTGGTCTTCACTGGCCCCTGCGGCACCGTCCTCCCAATCTCTATCCCTTAATCAAGAACAAAGATATGCATGTTATTAAAAATCAGGCCTGTCAAAGGGAGCAGGGGAGAGAGGGAGAGAAATAAATAAATAATGGCATAGTAGAGTATAAATATAGTGATATCCTCCAGGCATGTTCTTTCTATCGCTCTTTTTTCCTCGACCATTAAGGAATTCTTCTCTCTTTCGCCTCTCTCTTTCAAATAAAAATGAAATAGTGTTGATTTTCACTGTGTGCCTTCACCATGTCTCCACATCCCATCTCCGACTGTCCATCTCTTTTTTTCCTTCTCTGCTACTGTTCTGTGACTGGCTTTATCTCACAGTCTTAGGTTTGTTACATTCCATGTCCCTCACCTGTTCTTCATTTTTCTCTTATACTTGCCCACTCCTTCCTCTATCACACCATTAGTATATGTGATGTCAAGCTAATCACTCTGCCTCTGTTTCTCTCTGCTTCTCTTCCCTCTCTCTGTCCCTCTGTGGTGTGAAAGTGATTATGATGGCACACACACTGGGTGGCTTGTGTGTGTGTGTGTGTGTGTGTGTGTGTGTGTGTGTGTGGGTGGGTGGGAGTTATGATGATCATGCATGATGAGAGACAGGTGAATGGTGAGGCACGGGGTGCGGCTACAGACTGAGGCGTCAGTGTGTCATCTCTTATCAGCAGTATTTAGTAGTGGATGTGTTACCCCAGCGTAGCTCAATATGGAATTATACAATATTTACATCCCAGGATAATTAGAGGGCTGCAGTCAGCTTTCACAGTGTCAACAACACAGGCCCACTTAATTACATGTCACATGTTTGGATTTAGTCAGACTTTAATATTTACAGTGGTTTGAGAATGATTTGTTTGTTCGGTAATAGTGTGCCTATTCCATACAATATAAACGACGAATACATTTTTCTGAGTATCACATTATATATATATATATATTAAGGGTGCTCCGATCGATCGGCCACCGATCGGTATCGGCCGATAATGGCTTTAAATAGTTCGATCGGTGGTCTCCATAAAGGCCGATCAGATAGGCCGATCAGATGACGCACTACCACGGATGTATTAAGAGCGCACTACTCCTGAGAACATTTTCAAAATGGCGGCGTCCCTACATTCAGCGGTCTGGCAGTTCTACAAGGTGTCTGAACGGTGGCAGAACAGCAGTTGGCCCGCGGCCGCGGAACGAAGGCGGTAGGAAGACGGCTACTGCTTTTAAAAGCGTCTGCCACCGGTGGTGCTCCGGCAAACGTGTTTGTGATTACACCATTCTGACGCTTCTACTGCCTCTGGAGCACCGCTGGTGGTCCGCCGACTCGTTGCTATCTGGGAAAAAGACAATACACTAGCGATTAGCAACGTGTGTACCGAGGAAATACCACGAGGCGGAAATCTCCAAAGACATTTCAACACCACCAACCTCATCAGACATTTGAAGGTTAGTCACAGAAAGCAGGATGAGGAGTTTTCAAAGTTAGCTAACGCTAAGGCAGAGCGGAGTTGTGTAGCTAGCAGCTCCGGCGCCGCTCAAACAGCTGTTTCGCCGTGTGTGTGTGTGTGTGTGTGTGTGTGTGTGTGTGTGTGTGTGTGTGTGTGTCGGTGTCGGTGTCGGTGTCGGTGTCGGTGTGGGTGTGTGTGTGTGTGTGTGTGTGTGTGTCGGTGTGACTGACTGTGTGTGTCTGTGTGTGCGCCGCTCAAACAGCTGTTTCGCCGTGTGTGTGTGTGTGTGTGTGTGTGTGTGTCGGTGTGTGTGTGTGTGTGTGTGTGTGTGTGTGCGTGTCGGTGTGACTGACTGTGTGTGCTGAAGAAATGTGCAGTGATTGAAAAAAAAAAAACTAAAGTGTGTGGCAAAATTTCCCAAAACTCCCTGATTGACTTAAACTCTCTATATGAGATAAGGACTCTGAAGAAAGCCCAGTCAGTCCTGGCTGATATAACCCCCCCTCCCCCCCCTCTGAACAGCGACAAGATGTTTCCGTCTGGCCGCAGATTCTGTCTGCCAAAATGCAGGACAAACAGACATAAAAACTCTTTTGTTCCTGCTGCTATAGGCTTTGTAAATAAGTCATTGCGAGATGTGTGTGTAGTTTGTATTTATTTTGTCTATTATTGATGGGGTTTGTTTTCTGTATAGTCTATGTGTTGTTTATGTTGCATTCTATTGCTGCACAACGAATTGCCCCTCGGGGATAATAAAGACTCCTTGAACCTTGAACCTTGAAAGGACATTTTTTAGATTTTGAGCTAGGACAGAAAGCCAAACAGTTACTGATACATTCTAAACATGTGTGACTGTTATGTAATGGCGTAATTTTCAGTTCATAAAAGTGATCGGTGATCGGTTATCGGTATCGGCCGATACGTCTTCCAGCAATCGGTGATCGGTGATCGGCCTCAAAAATCCTGATCGGAGCACCCTTAATATATATATATATATATATATATATATATATAATATAGACATTAAGAGAATAAATTGTTATGCAAGTACTTTTACTTTTAATACTTAAAGTATATTTAAAATCAGGTACTTTTTACTTTTACTTAAATACTGAGATTCAGTACTTCCTCCACCACTGCTGAAATGACTTTGTATTACCAATTTGATCCATTCGGTCCAGTTACATTTGGAAAATCTAGAAGAGCCCTTTGATTTAATTATTTTATCCCATTAATGTGTGTGGGGAGCCAACAGGAAGTCATCCAGCTAGGCCAGTGGAGGTTTTTTTTGGAAAATGTGCTCAGTTGGCTAACATTAACCGGAATGAATGGGGCACCATTAGTGAACGCGTTATTAAATTCTTCTTAATACATCCATGGGATGTACACTATTCCCAATGCAATGCACAAAGGAAATGGAGGAGTTGAATACAAAAAAGAGTGCATTTTAGTAGAGTTCCCTGCTAGGGTAGAAGGCACAGCCTGTTGCACTTATACACACAAATCATTCCAGATCCAATATTTACCCATGACTGAATGTTTATTTGAATTTGAAATAAAAAAATGACAGTCCTACTAGTATTGAATTCTGTGAGGTTGTAAACGCTTATTATGAACCAGACAACAAAATAGTGGGGGACGAGTGGGGGGAGGGGAGTTATAATTTGGCTTGAAGGTGGCACCAGAACAGATGCCATATTGTTACATAAACATGAGGGTTTAGCGTTTTTGAGTGTCCATTTTAGCACTTCACTCTACTTTCCTTAACTTTGATCAGACTAAGCCACATCTATATGTAAAGTTCAGATAATATTCCCTAACATTAGATTGCTAGCACATAGCATAGCATGATAATAAAGACATTTAGAATTTAGTTCAAAACCTCTGCAATAGCTACGTTTGTGAAGCTGTTCTGTTGTAGGGCCAATAGTTTTATAATACTATACAGTTCATGTTATTGTGTTGACCCCTGTATTTGCCATAATGTTTGAATCAGTCAACTTTTCTACCTCTCTTATAAAAAATATGTGACAACACAGAGAGGGTGTTGACCACTTTGACCTTTGTTGACCAACTCCTTTGTTACCATTTATGAGTTTACAGCGGTTCGGTATCAGTATTTTGTTTCTCTGAAAGCACATAAACTGTGTGCTCTTTCTCTGCCCTGTTTAGCCTCTCTCTATTACACACTCTCTCTCTCACACACACACACACACACACACACACACACACACACACACACACACACACACACACACACACACACACACACACACACACACACACATACACACACACACACACACACACACACACACAAATGTACCTGCCTGACACAAACCATTTATTCCAATATATAAACAATCTACCGAATGCTGCTCAGGCTTTCCAGCAGTATTTATGATTTTCCCTCTATGACAAATGGAACATTTGTAGGACAAGAAATAAGCAGATTGCAGGAAAACAAGTCAGATTTCTAGCATTGCTCCAAAGCTGTACAGTTGATAGGCCCAGGTGCAGAACATGATTGGTTTTCTAATAGGTAAGGTGGCGTGAGACACAATGAGGATGTGGGACCACCTGGGTGTGTGTATTTGCACATGTGATTCATGGCATGTTTGACAGCAGTGCGTATATGTGTGTGTGTGTAAGAGTGTGTAGCTGCGTTCGCCCGTTGTTGTGCTCATTAGGCTATTATGTGGATGGTATGTGCTCATTACCAAGTGAAGATTCAAACTATCCAGCATACGGTCACTGAGGAAGGTAACAGAGATTATGCAGCACATGACGGTCCTCTTGTACCATGAGTGGTCAAAATGCTGAAGTCACGCTAAGAGGAAAGGCTCTTGTAGAATAGGTGCTCAAAATCAAATTACAAATTAAAAGCTGAGTGGTGGTGATGTTAAAGTCATGCGACTGTGATGTGTTTCAGTAAAGCCTAAAGTTGGCTTTTTACTTCTGCAGATTGCATTTACGCTTCAAAAATGGTGGTGTTCATTTGTGAAGATTATCTTGCTGAACGAAACGTGTATTATAAACTTCTGTTTGCCACAGATGGCCTGTGGTTAGCCTTAGCATAAAGACTGGAAGCTGGGGCTAACGGCTAGCCAGGCTTTGTTTAAAGTTCAACATTATGCCTACCAGCACCTTTAAAGCCCAGTAATTAAGAAATTGTATCTTGTGTGTCTACCTTGTGTCCATACACAAACTAAAATGCATAAATGACAAGTTGTTTCCCAAAACATCAAACTATTCCTTTAAAGGTTACCCGACTGATAGACTGAGGCTGGTGAAGTGGCGAGCTAATGGACTTGTCAATCTCCAGTCGAGACATAGCTGTAACAATGGCACCACAGAGGATCCAGGCATAAAAAGAGGCGAAGATAAACATAAGGAAGGATGAGGAAGAAACTGTTATGATAATGAACGTATAAAACAAACAATCAATGAGCATGTTTTAATTTTTCAGAAAGACAGATGAAAGAAACCCTCAATAGGACATTGCATTGATTTACAGAAGGTTGTAAAACAGATATAGCTTGAATACCACATTAGGACTTTGCCTCCTTATTCAACTCCTATTTAGAAATCCAAAGTGAGTATACAGTAAATCAGTCTCAATAGATAATTGCACTTTATCTAGTGGGTTTATTGGTGGTGATTTTGAAAATGATTGTTCCATTAAGATTTAATTTGAGGTAGGTCTACCAAGCTACTGCACTCTGCTGTGATGGTTGCTACTTACTTAAACCATGTCAGCTTCACACAGCCTCTGGGCCATTGCCAAAATTAGGAATTTCTGGCTTTGGTATCTGATGGCAATTCATCCAACTTGATGGTTTAAAACCTCCCATCAGACACCGTAAAGTGATGTCAAAGATGATAATCCCCTGTTCTCCTACAGTCAATGAGTCCAGCCAATCATTACCTTCTCTCTCTCTCTCTCTCTCTCTCTCTCTCTCTCTCTCTCTCTGATTCCAGCAGTAGCTGCTTGGCGTGCTGTGGATTTGTCCTCGTTTGCAGACATGACTAATGCATGGAACACACAATCTACCTGCCTGTCAAGGGAAGCTAGACTTGTGTGGGCGTGATAGCGTTGTCACATTTACCTTTTGTATATGCTTAATAAAATAATGTAATCTGCTAAATATACATAAGCCTGGATTATAACACACACACACACATTCACACACACACACACACACACACACACACACACACACACACACACACACACACACACACACACACACACACACACACACACACACACACACACACACACACACACACACATACATACACACATTTTCTCATCTCTATGTTGATTGTCCTTCACCTGATGAGTGTGTTTACGTAGCAGTGTTGAGATTCCTGTGGTTTGCTGATGTTCCATCATAGCGTTCCCTCTCAGTGAGCTGGCACTTCACCACAGGGCTGGTCACGCTAATAAAGACCCTTTGAACTGAACCGAATTGACTTGAGACAAGCGGAGAAAGGGGGAGGAGAAGAAAAAAGAGAAAGAGAAATGGAATTAGGAACACAGACCAAAAGAAAGAAAGCGATAATGAAAGGTTTTGTCCTTTAGGTAGAAACCTGCCATTTTTTTTCTGTCACCCATGCTAACATTAATAATTAAAGGCTAGGCAGGCTGGATGGGGTCCCTAGATGAGGGCAGATGACGTCCTTAGATAATGCTTGTTTCAACCTTTATTTCGATTTTTAAGGTCATACTCGAGGGACATTTGACATTTTGACATCTGACATTTGTAAGAAGTAGGCAGTGGACTTCACTTTGGCATTTTATTAGTATTTTTTGGGGGGGACAGTACATTGAAGCTAATATGTGAAGAGAGAGTAATGTGACACAGGCCTGATTTGAACCCATTTCTGGCTCTCGTGTCAGTACTGGATCATTGCCAGACTTCATGTTGTGCCCTCCTCTCCAGTCATTCTGCACCTCTAACTGTTCCTACAATGACAACAGGAGTCTTCAAAGTCCATCGCGCTGATGTTGTATCATACTTACTGTTGTCTGTTTTAAGTCACATTCTGACAAAATGCTGTTGAAATTGATTCTTAGAGATCCATGTTAAGTTTATTTTAAACCTGGTTCCAGTTTAGCAAAAAGGTTATCATAAGAACTAGACAGTATGTCAATCAAACAGTCAATTATGGCACAACATGACATCAACGAGGGAAATGAAACCTACAGGCTGTGTGTGCAATGCATTATTTACTGTACCACCTATGAAGCAATGTAAGATCTTGTGTGTGGGCCTGCGGCAGATTCAGGCCTGCAGAGGCTGTCTAGTCCGACTAATGAGGATGGAGAGAGAGGTCAGAGATGATAGCCAATCTAAATAAGGACCTTGATATGACTTTAACACTGCGTCATAGTGTGTCACTGTATGTGTGTGTGTACGCTTGGAGGTGATGTCCTCCCACCTTCCTGCTGTTATGTTATGACTAGCGTCCCCGCTCCGAGCCCACTGTCAACGGGAGGTGTCATCGAAGCGGCGCAGCCATCAGGGCACTGCTGGCTGCATTCTGAACACTGATGGAGATGGAAACACCTTCAAAAACTCACAAGTATTTAAATGTGCACCCATACACACACAGCTGTGTGCCTCATGTACTCCTTACTAGGCATTCTGTGAGCATAGACAAATACAGGACATGCACATGCTCCCACGTGCATGCACATGCTTCCTGCTCTGTCAGTTTTCCCACTGGCCGTTGGTGAGTGTCCATGTTATGCAAACTCATAACAAAACACTGTCAGAAACTGTGAGTCTGTGTCAGCTCACCTGACAGGAACAGAGGGCTGTCTTCCTCCCTCACTATTCCATTTTCCTTCAGTCCAACCTCATTCATCCTGAGGCAGACTCTTTACCACAACACTTAAATGCAACTGAAGTTGACATACAGTATACTCACTTAACATTTACACATTTTTTGTTTCTGTCTCTTTTACTTAGGCAGTTCCTCTGTTACACCTGACCACTGATGAACATACTTATAAACCAGTTACCAGGGTACATTGGACATGTAATTGAACCTGAAATTGGTACTTTTTGTTTTCTGGAAATCTGTAATTTTCCCGGCTCAGAGGGACTCTGAGTTGAAGCATGCTTGTCTGTCTAACATGGCATACAGAGAACTATTTTGGCGTGCTATCTATGCTTTAATACAGGGCTTAGCAGCCACAGTGGAATTGTTAAGAAGCATTGTAGCAGAATGTTAACCAATACTATGATGCCAACAGGCCTCATTGTAAGTGTAGCTGTCATGAAGAACAGGAACTAAGTCCCACACTGGGGCCTGTTTCAAGCGCACACCAGATGAGCAGCTGTTGAAGAAGACGGTGCCTTGCAAAAGAACGCAAGTGACATTTGAACACTTGAAAAATTCCCAGAGTTATTGTTGAAAACATTTCCTGGGTGGAGGGAAGGGATTTGAAAATCTGCTGTCATTATGCATATTTTGTGATGATAATGGGTACATTTGTGTGTAGGCTGTCACAAAACACACTGAACACAGCATCTCTTTGGTGTGCCAGTGTTTACAGTATGCTGGCAGATACATCATGGTTAGTGTATGTTTCAGATCCCCATGAAATGTACTGTATGTTCGCTTCTCTAATTCTTAATAATGAAGTCACAATTGTTTAAAGCCATATGCTGCTTTTCTTACTGCCCCAACAGCTTGTATATAGTTTTTCAGCTGTTGTTGTTTTAGCCTGCAGGCCCTAGTGATGGGATTATTTAAGACTTATTCGCTTCAATGACAGCGAGAGTGACACCTCCCTTAATGTGTCCACATATAGAGCAGTGTAAGGTGAATTCACTTTATCACATTTAGAGCCACTCTCACCTAGCAACCCTATTATTTGAATGCATTTCTTGCAGTCTGACAGGCAGTTTAAGTTATTTCTATAGCTGCAGCATTGTGGTTGTTTCTGCAGCTCCTGACACAGAAGCTATAATGAAAGAGACCCCTTCTTTTGAAGCACTGCTTCTCATATAATGGCTTAATTCAGGCAGGAATGGAATTTGCTGCACATACGGATGTGAGACCTGCTGGTCAATCATAGCAACTCACATAGCAACAAGACCTGCGTAGGACAACTGAAATAGATGAGATGAATCAGTAGCAGTGCTTTACTGTTGGCATGCTTTATCTCCTGGCCACGGCAGTGCCTTTGTAATCACTGTTTGTCAGTTTGTCCCCACATTCTGGGGTGGACAACATTGCCAAGAAAAACACTGTGGACAAAAGAAGCTAATTAGTAGTGGGAATAATACATAAGAAAAATAATGTTTACAACATGCACTGTTGCTTTTATCTAAGTGCACTGTCTTCACTTCTTAAGCTAGAGAGGACACAAACAACTACAGGAGGGCAGCCACTTGCAGCGATGCCCTCGGTTAATCCGTATTTTTACATCCCTGATTGCCCACCATGCGTACAGATGTTACAGCTGAAGGTTGTTGACCTGGCACATGGTGTGTGTGTATGTATGGTACCTGTCTCCAGTCTATTACACCGTATCCCGAAGTGAAACCTGAGGGTAGCGTCCATAGATTGATGAGCTTGGTGGAGCCCCAGGTGTGCGTGAGACAGATGCACAAAAGCAGGCGGGCACGCATTCACACACAAACACAAATAGACAGGTACAATGTATTCACCTCCTGCTCAGCCCCCCTCACACACTCTTATCACAGTTTTTCTAGATGGGGTCAGCATGTCAACTAGCTCACCATGAAAGAAAGGGAACTAGAGCCATTAGTGTGTGTATGCACGCATGTGTGTGTTTAAGCATGCTGTAGGGCTTTGTTTGTATATTCGGCCCAAGTCCTGCATCACTCATTCTAGCACGACACATCACAGAGACAGGAGCCAACGCTGCTGCCCGCTGACCATACATGGTTCTTCCTGCATCATCCAGGCTTTGGTTTAGCCCATTAGAGAAAGTAGGACAGAGCTGGGTCCTGATGACCATATTTGGCTGGGTGCTCTGTCCCCTGCAGCCATCTTGCCTGGCTCCACCGCATGCTGCCAGGGCACTGTTGCTCAGCTCCTTCCCTCTCGTCGTCTATCCCCATTTCTTCTGTTTTCTCCCCCTTCTTCTTCTTCTCCTCCTCCTCCACCACCAGAACAGAACACTTTTCATCCCCCTCTTGGTTTCTTTTTTTGCTCCCTCTGCCCCTTATCACTTGCTTCCCCTCCTCTCCTCTCCAGCTCATCCTGTTACTGCACTGTTTTGTCTTTTCTCCCCAAACCCACTTCTTCCGCTCATCCACCTTCTCCCTGCTTCACCCCTCTTTACTGCTTCCTTTGTTCTTTCCCTTCTCATTACTTCCTGTGTTTCCCCTTTCTGCCTTATCCTTCCCCAGCAGGAAGCTATGCACATCCAGGTTTACTCCACTGGCTGTGTACAGGGAGCCAGGGTCTGCTGGCCCCTGGCCTATTCTGACTCCATCCCTGTGTTCCTAATCAGCCCTGCTGCACGATGCACACGTGTTTGCAAATTCATTAACTTACGCACATCCTCACACATGGGCACCGACACTTTTGTTATATACGAGTCTGTGAGGGTGTTAAGCCCACATGTGCACACCAACACCCATGTGTTTGTTAATGCAGGTGCACTCTCACACTCGCTCAATTTGTGTGAGCGCGTTAATACTCACGCACACACATACTCTATCCACCTCCTGGCAGCCGGTTTGATCGCCTGGAAAATGAATACTAAATGCAGGGCAAAATGGCTGGCAGGGATCACCATGGCTGCGTGCAGCTCACCGCCTGCTCTATACAGGCATGAAACTGGAGCACCTCCATACCTGTCTCCCCACTCAGATATTCTTGGACTCCACAGCTTGGTAAGGAGACGCACAGTAATAGTTTGCTTCTGTTATTAATTTGGTGTCTAAGTAGAGAGGAAGAGGCTCCTCCTGTGCCCTGGCTCCTCAGCCTTCCCTCTTACCACCTCAGACTGGAAGGAAACAAATGCACATTCTGTTCACACTCACACACACAAACAGAGGCATACCAAATATTATAGTGCTGACCTGAGGTTATTACTGGGGTTTTAGTGGTTTGAGGGGTAGATGCACTATTCCTGTACATTTAATGGTAACATTATGTTTTCTGCACTTGATCTGATTCCACTGATTTGAGGATAGAGGCCTGCATGTCTGAATAACCCACTCCGTTGTATTACCATAATAAGGCCATTGCAAGTTAAGCACACATTGTAAAAAACAGCGGGTTTCCACAACTATTTTTCCTTTGAAAAATTGAGTACATTTTGGGAAGCATTTCAGTTAATAACGGGATCTCGATTGTCTGTATTCAACCCTCTTTGGTATCCCTCCTTTCAAACCACAGTAGCAAAAGGTTAGAGTTCTTGCAGAGCTGAAAATGAACAATTATGGCCCTTGCCATGGCTCATTGTGTGCGTTTTATGTCTGTATGTGTGTGGCAGGAGAGTGACATGGCTGCTTGGGTGGAGTGTTTACAATACAGCATGTCTGTGTGTTTTTATGTGATTATGAATCTTTTTGTGTAGGAGATGTGTAGCCCAGCAAAAGTGTGTTTGTGTCCGAGTGTTTGTTTGCTTCTGTTATCAATCCGGGCCAGACGACAGAAGCTCTTTAGTGGAGAGTTCGTTCAGTTTAGCATGAAGATGAGGTTTGCCGGCCCGTGTTTGCCAGCGTTACTTTGCCGAATGTATTCCTGCGTGTATGTGTGTCAATGAGTGTGTGTGTATGTAGAATAATTGTGTGTGTGTGTGTGTGTGTGTGTGTGTGTGTGTGTGGTGGCTGCTGCTACTGTTTGCAGATGTGAGCGTTGGGTAATCACAAAACACAATCAATCTGATCTATTCCTGAACCTCTGCCATTATATATAGCATTCTCTTCATTCACCCACAACCTCTCTCCATTCTCCCTTTTTTTTTAACACACACACACACACACACACGCACACAGTTTCTCTTTTTTCCCCTCTATTTTCCATCTCTCCTCTGCCTCTGCCACTCCTCATCTCTGTCCTCCATCTCCTACTCCCACACTCACTCTATATCTGTGTTTTGTTATATATTACTGCTCTCTGTTGTTTGGTCTCCAGTCTCTGGACATTTTTCTTGTCATCTCTCCTTTTTCCTCCATTCCTTCACCCTCTGCCCCGAAGCCCTACACTCCCCATCACTAACACTTACCTTCTACCCAGCCTTTCTGCCCCTCTCCTCCTTTTCCTCTCGAACATCTCTTCTTTACCCTTGCTGTCCTCCTCCTCTGCTCACTTTTTGCCTTCCATCACATGTGTGCACGCTGTCGGAGGGGGAGTATTGATTGCACGCTTGCTTGACAGGCACAGTAATGGACAATTTGCAGTGTGTGTGTGTTTGTGTGTGTGTGTGTGTGTGTGTGTGTGGTAGGGGGTGTTTAAGGAACAGTCCTGGCAATAACTCACCTGACCAAGCGGATGGCCGGCAAGCGGAGGGATAGGTGCTGCAGCATGCGGGGCAACTTGACAGGATGCATTTGAAAGCAACTGAGCCAAATATAGGGCAACTTTCAAATCACACCCCATTTCTTCCTCGGGGAACGCAATTTTGACCATGTGAAAACATTGGCAATAAAACAGACGAGTAAATTCAGGAACTGCAGTGACTAGTCTCCCTTGCCGTCATATTATATTGTTTTACATTTATCTCAGACATGCAGGATATCAAAAGTGGCATTTTCAAAAACACAGTGTGTTTTGTTGTTGCCAAATCCTGAGCCATGCTCCTCAATAATCACCACTGCAGCATGGACAGCAACACACTGTGAGACATACACTGCAGTTAAAATGCTAATATGGGCGATTCAATTAAATCAATCTCTTTTCCATTGCCCATAACACCGTTTTGTGGTGTTTTGTGTCCACTCTTTTATGGATTATTATGAAAACAGAGAGTTTGGCTTCTCTTCTCTCGGGCAGTTTTTGGACATTGTCATAATAATTGCAGAGCTTTATGCAGCAGCTCCTTTGACAGTGGAATAGCTTTTGTTTCATGGTGCTGATCTAATAGAGAGAGCTTGTGACATTTGGGTTCAGGCCGGAAGCTATTATAAATACTGTACATATATAAACCTAATTCTGGTACATGTGCTGCATGCCAACAGCCTAATTATGGATTTTCTGTACACACCAGTACAATGCAGTGTGTATCATTACTAACATAGCACACATAAGTGTCATCTTTACTGCTGTTACTAATGTTCAGCACATATAGTACATAAATGCATGCTAATACACATGAAATCACATTGTGTGATGAGACATTATAGCCTGTATTATATCACTTTCATCCTCAAACCACATCATTTACATTTATTTAATTCAATTTGCACCCAAAAGTGAAAAGATAAAGCTGTTTGGCATGAAAGAGGTGCTACTACACGACAAATAGTAATTCAAATAAATAAGCAATTGAATAAACACACATCTCTCATACATAATTAAATTAAACCTGACCTAGATTAAGTTACGTGAATGAGTGATTCTAATTTGAGATGCCAGTTGTACGGCGGATAAAAAATGAATGTGGATATTCATAATTCTGTAGTAAGTTGTGGAACTTCTAAGGCTAATGTACCATAGGCTAACTAAATGTATTATGCATTTATTCACCAGGGTTTGGTTCTGATTTATTGAACAATGGAGCAAACAAATGCTAATCCTGCATTAAATACGGTGCCGTTGCATAAATATTTGTAACAGACATTGCTTTTAGCATATGCCGGCGGAGAGATAACCAGCAATTTAGCATGAGAAAGCTGAACTGAATGCAGTGCAGCAGTGTTTTGGCAAAATGAATCACTTAATTGACCTTGTGAAGGTCACACTCCGGTTTTGTTGACACACACACACACACACACACACACACACACACACACACACACACACTCACACACATACACACACACACACACACACACACACACACACACACACACACACACGGGCACACACAGCCTGAAAGTGACCTGCATTTTTTGCTAAAAAATAAGCAGTACAGCACTGTGTTATGATTTTATATTTGGATGGCTCTTCTGCAGCGAGGCAGCTCTCCCACTCAGCTGAATACGGTTTGTGGAGATGTTTGAAGAGCCAATCTGTCCAGCTGGTGAGGGACATTAAATATTGACTTACAGATAGAATCAAGGCCCAAATGGCAATAAAGTATTCAACATTTGTCTGATACGATGTTTTTGATCATCTTAGCCATTGTTATGTTTTAGACCTCTGGCCTAAAACCAGTGTTTGTACTGTTGGTAGCTAAGCAAAGTCTTTATTAAAACAGGATCAGTTTGCATTCTTGTAATTGCTTCCTTGAATATTTATTCAAACATTTTAGGTAATATACAGTAGCAATGTGTGGCATGTTGTAAATTTCAATGTAAAACACTATGATTAATGGAAAACACTTCTCCATTCATCATAATGGCTTAGGCCTTTTTTATTCAGTGTCACACTTACTACAGACAGTACATACACAAGTGTGTTGTAAAATATTTGAGAATATTGTGTTTATACTCAGAACACACAAATACACGGTAACAAATATATTTTATTTTTCCCACAAAAACAATGTACACAGTGTACATCCCAACCAACACAAAGTTGCACCTACAGTAGTCTACATACAAAACAACAAAAGAATGTACTGTATACAGTTGCATTAAAAAAAAAACAACAACAATAAAAAAAACATTTGCTGCATCCTCTGTTGTGTTTGGGTCTGGCCACAGCACCTCATCCACATCACAAGCAATGTTTCCCTGGCCAAGCAGAAACTACACAGAAGAGCTCACCTGCTGCCCTTTTATGCTAAACCTCTGATCAGTAATTGTAAATCTGTGTGACAGGTGTTTGCCCATGTGATGAGTCAGTGTGCATATTTGAATGGCAGTGTGTTCCTTGTGAAAACAAGAGATTCATGAAAATTGTGCCAAATGCAGAGAATTGTGTGTAGTGGTTTGAAAAGAGTGTTTTAAAACTGCAATTTGAGTGTAAAGCAGGAATTGTGCTTGTAGTTTAGCAGAATTGGTTCAGGGGGTTGGTGTATGAGTTACATGTTGTGGTCATTGTGTCTCAAGTAACAGTATTTGTGTGTAAACAATTGAGAAAAACTGTAATCACACTAAGTGGTTGAATCTTCAAAAAGCCCTCACTTCATGCGTGATGTCCTTTTGTTTTTTAACAGGGCTTGAGAGGTATAGAAGAGGAGAAAAGGCCTTTTGCCCAGGGCATCTGAAAACAATTTGAGAATGCTGCTGTTGTTAATGCATTTAGCACAGATGGATACACAAATAGAAAGCTTTTTATGCAAAACTGACGCACAACATTTTTGAAAGTGCCCAGTCACTCCATATTTCTGTATTTTGCTGAATCTCGCTGTCCCTCCTTGTGTCTCTTCAGTCAGTCCCTATCAGGCCTAATAGTGTGATGTCTCGTGTTGAGCGAAGATGACCAATTTTAGACTCAGTCATGGATGACAGAATTATACAACATCCCGAGGAGACATGCAACATATTTAGGCAAAATGTGAAATAATTTTAAGGTAACCTAATGCCTGTAGTTCAAAATAATAAAATAAAAATAATCATATAACTAATTTGATCTCATTAATATGTATCGCAGTCGGTTGAATAGCTCAACTAGGCTTACATCATTTAAAGTTGGACAAACTATGTCTGGACAATTTACATAAACATAAGTACCAATAAATTAAACTTGACCAACTGCCACTTTGCTTGTTTGAAAGCCATGATGTCTCTCTCTCTCTCTCATGGGTTGGTCACCATTTCAAGCCAGTTGGGGACCATAGGTAGGCTGGGGGAACTCATATTAATGTTAAAAAACCTCATAAAGTGAAATTGTCATGCCATGGGACCTTTAATGTATTTATGGTCTGTAGGCTTATACAGTAAAATTGGCAACTGATGAAATAATTAGATTAAAAGGATAATGTATGGCTTAACTCAAATAGAGTATTGAAGTTATTATTTTTGTTGCTTCCTCCAGCAACGTGGCATTTTCTAGAGCCATTTCACAATCTGGCAAAGGACATTATTAAAAATGCTTCTCCTGGCATTTCCAGTGTGCTGGATATTGCCGAGTGCAGAATGAAAGACACCATGGAAGAGAAGGAATGACATCGACCAAGGTCATGAGCTATATTCATACCCATGTTGTTTTCAACATGAGACACAATGAAAATAAATCCCTCAGGGCTTCAGTGTGTTATCCTATCGCTTCTATGACCTTTTTAAAATTGATGGGGCTGTTTTTTTCTGTTGCAATGAAATTGCTCATAAATAATTTGATCAATTATGTAATCCAATACAGCCAACAGGAGTGCTAACAGTTTTTGTTCTTTTACCTATTCACATGCACATTTAGGGATAATAAATAGAGCTATGTATTTCTTTAAATGTAGATACAATTTTAAATTAGCCTAGTTTTCAGTGACAGACAGATTATTCCGCTATAGTGACATGAAGGCCAAAGTCAGTATTATCTATTAACATGCAGACTTCAGATTTCCGCTGAGTCAATAAAGATTGGCGCTGTCTCGAGTTGTGCGGCATTATTCATGGCTTATTTTCACCATCTGGCACCAATGCAAAGTTCTCAGATATTTTAGCAGCAGCATCAAAAGTAAAAATTATTTTTTATGCATTTATCCCAAGGCACAATCCCAAACACAACCAGAAAACAATGTCAGACGAATAAACATGAAGTGAACAAGATAATTACTACATTTTTTCTCATTAACTTAAATTCTTTTTCCATCCACTGCCTGGCGCCTGAACTTAAAAATGTATTACAGTAACAGATTAAGAAGTGAATATGTGACGAAGGCTTTGATGCAGACAGGAAGTTGAACTGGCCGGCAAGTACTTACAAATGGCAATTACTAATAACACACTGTTCTCATGCTGATGTTAATTTGAAATAATTCCTGTGTCTGATCATTTTAATGATCAAGTTAAAAGTCTGTTCACACAGAGACATTTACTGGAAACTCATAATGATGTTTTCATTTGGTCATATTGATTTCCTGAAAGCCTTTTATGATACCTGCAGTGATCTTAAAAATACACTCGATCTATGTCAGAGATGATTCAAGTCTTTTTCATCCATTACACATACATGCAAATGGATTTCTTTGTACAATGTGTCAAATGTAAGATCAGATACAAACCCCCCTGAAAAAACATGATGTAAGATTTAGTTTTTTGACAGAATTTGGCATTCTACAAGAATGCTCGACAATTTAGCTCAATAAGAAAGCATGATCATCCCTCTCCTGAATGAGAAACAGTGGCTTGGCCTATATATTTTGGTCTTTGCATAGTAACTTTGCATATTTGCAAGTGAATCCTTTTCAGATGTTGAACTGAGTCTGAGAAGTGCAGTCAGAGAGAATTTGTCTCTTGCCCGGGGGAGCTGAAAACAAACCAAATTTGAGCATGCTGCTTTCTGCAGAGCAAATTAGTACAGATGAAAACACAAACCAGAAGCCCCACATGTAAACTTGAATCACAAGAACACTTTTACAGCCCTTAGTTGCCCCTTTTCATGTTTTTTTTTCCTGCTTTTTGTCTCTCTTATCGGTCGCTCTCTATCAGCACTGATAGTGTGATGGCTTGATCTCAGATGACCGATTTTAGACGTAGTTGTGGGTGACAAAATTATACAACAATCTGAGTGGACACGCAACATGTCCTAGTCATGCAGTACACCCAGAGTAATGCGCAGCGTGCTCACTTGTGTCCAGTCACGTAGCACACATTCATTGTGTTTCTGCCTCTCACTACTAGAGCAAAGTCAATCACACACACACACTGCAGCAGCGATGAAGCCCCGCCTCACATGACCAGTGAGCTCTGACTCCCCGATCTCTCATTTACCTGTTCCATCACCGATGCCTCTTCTCTCTCTCTGTTTCCCTCACACTCCTCCCCACTCCCACTCCCTCCTCCTCTCATCCTTGACTCTGTTGCTACGGCAGCAAAACCTGACAATGAGAGAGCGGGAGAGAGAGAGACAGAGAGAGCAAATGCCATCTGAGTCATTTAATCCACAACCTGTGTATGTGTGTACTTGTGTGTGTGCATGAAGCTGAATATGTTGGATGTGTTTGTGTACATCTCTATGTATTTGTTGTGTGTGTCTGATGTGTGTGTGTGTATGTGTGTGTGTGTGTGTGTGTGTGTGTGTGTGTGTGTGTGTGTGTGCGGCGTGTGGGTGTCTAAGTGGGAGAGCTGTGTGGAGTAGGTTCATCGGTTCATCACAGAGCTATGGCAGTACGAAGGCAAACACTCTACCTTTGTCTGTCTCACTGCATATAGCAGTGCTGTTTCTGTTTCTATTTCATGTTCACTGTAAACATGGTTCTTTTAAAGCAATATGCCCTCTGAGTGATTTGTGTGAAGACTTTGTGCTCTGACTGATCGAACAAAGTCAACTTCTGACTCTGAAGTGCTTTCATGATGTAACATAGCTTCTCTTAGCGTACAGTAACAGACATTATTTAAATATTCTGCGTCAGTAGTCTGAAACGTTGCAGAGGTTATCTGTGTTGATGTGAGGTCAGGATGCCACTGCACCAAATCAACTCAAGTCAAGTCAGATTTATTTGTATTGCCAAGTATATCCGAATGTCTTTACAGGCTCACACCATTGGTGCTAAGCTTTCAAAGACATGGAAACTACTATTACACACACACACACACACACACACACACACACACACACACACACACACACACACACACACACACACACACACACACACACACACACACACACACACAAAGCCTTTAGCACATAACCGAAACACTTTTAAGGGAGCCTAAAGAGAGGCAATTCAAAAAGACATCCCTCCTCCTCAGATGGCTGCCTGTAAGAGCAGTAGTTTGGGAAAAAGACAAGTAGGCTACAGAAAAAGAGCAAGAAATTGTAACAGTTACAGTAGTACAATTTTTAATCACAAGAGGTTTATTGTCCAACAATATGATTACAATAAATCAAATACCAATACTGTTATATAAAATCCTATAACTAAACCCATAACCATGATGAAAGTGAAAGCGTTCACTGTGACGTCCTCCTGATGGCTAACACTGATTTAAATTGACAGCGCTCTATTCTCACTCAGACATTGTTCTCTTTGTGTAATAATTTCACTCTTATATTTCCAAGGCTTTCTTCTGAATGCAAATCTTCGCTCTGCAAACAAGCCAGGGGGCGAGTGAGTTCAAGGAGAGCTTCCTAATTGTGATTAAACTGCAGTGCTTACATAAGCCACAGCTGCAACAAGTGGGACCTGTGTCGACAGCTAGTGACACTGAACAGTACATATTTTTTAAACAGCTCCTGGGGAAAGCAGTGCATTCCCCCCCCCCACCCCCCCACCCCCCCCCCCCCCCCCCCAAACAACCCCCATCTGCACTGATCTGAACAGCGGGTGGTAAATATGCATGCAGGAAGGCCAAAATGCAAACTCAGTGCTGGCACGTACAAACAGATAACACGCAGACATGCATCAGGACGCAGATGTGGAGAAAACCAAAAGACACATGTTTACGCATAAGCAAGCACACACACACAATGTTCTTTGAACCTTCCTCAAGAGTTAGTGTATGTGTGTGCAGCAGCAGCTAGTAGATGCTTGTGTGTGTGTGTGTGTGTGTGTGTGTGTGTGTGTATGTTTGTGTGACATACTCGGATGTGACAGTGTCACAGGAGCACGGTGGTTCCCCAAGCAGGCGGTGGCACTGACTGAGGGCCTCTTTGTCAAGGAGAACACTGGGAAGAATTTATCCATGTCCAATGAACAGAGATAGAGAGGGAGAGGGGGAGAGAGAGGGAGAGGGGGGACTGTAACAGAGAAAGTGCACTGTAGAGATTGAAGAGACCAGTGAGAGCTAAGATAGGGAGAGAGAAGAGAGAGAGGTCAGTAAAGAGACAGGGGTATAGAGTGTGTGCTGAGACAAAATAGATAGAGGCTGTGTGAGAAGAGATACAGAGGTGGGGGAGGATGGAGAGTGAGAGAAAGAGAGAGAGAGGAGAGGGCAGAGAGGCTGAAAATGAGAGATCAAAGTGTCTGCAGCCCTGCTGAGGGAGGACAAGGTGAAAACATATAGGAAGTGGGTGGGAGTAACAGCAAGACAGAAAGCCAGAGACTAGCATTACTTAGGTTGGACAAAATAACACGAACACCTGAGGAAACCCACAATATGATTGTCATGAAATAAATGCTGAGGAGATTATAAGTAGGGTTGCAACTAATGTTTATTCTACAAATTAATAAGCGCGTATAAGTCACATTTGGGTGCAAGGCTACTGGAAACTAGCATTGATGAGAAGTCTACACACTTATTTGTCTGAGTGAACTACGTTTAGATCCTGCGTTTGACTTTTTTTGTTCTTGACCTGAAGAAGATCCGACTGGGATCGAAACACTGTCTACTTAAATAGATTTGTGGTTTGGAGTCAATGTGCGTGGATTACCATTATTCTACAAATTTACTTAATTTAAGGAGGATCTTAGGATGATGTCTTCAAACTGCTTGTTTTGTCCGACAGACAGTCCAAAACCACAAGTGATTTAAAACAATGATTGGAAACAGTAATGCAAGAAATCCTCATGTTCAAGTATCTGGATTAGTTTTTTTTGTTGTTTTTTGTTGTTTTTTACATTATTGATTTAAACATTTAATGAATGATCAAATTGTCTGCTGGTTGACTATTATTTTAAAAAGTAAAACTCTCTGAACAGTCTAGTACTTCTGTTCATATTGTAGGATTCTGTTGTGCATTATTTATGTCCATTGCCAGTGTTCGGTGCCAATCATATGGTAGTCTCGGATTGCCAGACCTTTCTCCGCAGAGCTGTAGACCGGCTACACCACTGATACATTCTGGGATAGGAGGAAAAACGCTCCGGGTTGTTTGCATTTCTTCAAACCAATCGCAATTGTCTTGGGCAGCACTAAGCTCCAGAATCTGGTTTTAGTGGAACATTTGCAACCTGCAAAAGAAGATGGCACATACAATAATTAATTAAGTTAACTGTTCACACAATACAGTAACGTGAGCTATTTAAATTAGCTGGACACATAGTTAAACATAATTTGCTCTTACCAGTGTATTGACGTGTGTACTTTTTGTCCATAGCAATCCCTGCCAATCGGTCCGGAAAAGTCCCAGTTAGATACTAGTTGCTGTAAACATATGCTTTGTAAATATTTACAATCATTCATCGAAAGAACCAAGCAGGCCTGCCTTGTTGCACAAACCAAATTCTTGTCAAAACTTGCTATTCTCAAACTAGCTCGGGGGTTGTTGTGAATGCTTAGCCTGACAATGTACTTCCGTTGATCCAGACTAATGATATGGTAACAATGCAGGTAGTGTACCCTTTTATGTATTACTATTGTATTTATTTATTTTATTTAGAGCATCTGACTTTTATGCAGGAGACTGCAGGAGTTCACAATTTCCATCAATACAACATTCACATTCACCTTAACCATGTAGAAAGACATTATTTAATGTTATTTATTATTTAACTGGATGTTAAAAAATGTTGTCATTGGATGCACTGTGGGGTTTTGCAGAATCGTCCAGTATTGTCCAAGTTCTGTCTGGCAGTGGGGTTGGTTTAAATCAACTAATTTTTGAGGCTGCAGTTTGTAGTGTTGCTGTATTAGATTGCACTACATTGTCAGAGGTTATGTTTCTTTTCTCCTCACTGGAATGAGAGGAACTCTTTTCAGAAACAAACATTCAACACTCTAATCTTCACAAGGTTGTGCTTATTGCACTACTTGGATTGAATTGCATTATTTACTGTACTATAGCTGTTCATGTTATTGTTGTTTCTTATTC
Organism: Gymnocephalus cernua; assembly: GCA_023631565.1. NCBI lineage: Eukaryota > Metazoa > Chordata > Actinopteri > Perciformes > Percidae > Gymnocephalus > Gymnocephalus cernua. Next base: position 31,892,899 of record CM042429.1, read on the forward strand.
CATTTGGCCGAGCTAATATCATAACTTTTACCCAACATTCTGCCCTCAAGAAAACATTTTCAATATCTCGATTGAGATATACGTACCAGCTTCCTGGTAGGCAACATCACATGAATAAATCATATGTGCTCAAAATGTTTAACCTCACCTTAAAGGCATGCCTCAAATCCAAATTCTCAAAAGCCCTGAACACGGAGGATGGCAATAAGAAGGAAAGGTGAGGGTAAAAAAAAGAAGTGAAAATACCGAAACAAAAGGGATAAGAGGAACAGGGAGACAGTGGTATAGAGAGGAGCACAAAGGTAAGATAGAAGAGAAAGGCAGAGATGGTGAGATTAGAGAGGTGCATGTAAGAGAAAAGGAGAGGGAGAAAGAATGGGTGCAAAGTGACAATACTGAGTCAATGCAACCAAGAACATGTGCTGCTTCTTTGATATTACAACCCCAAATCAGAAAAAGTTGGGACAGTATGGAAAACACAAATAAAAAAAGAAAGTAGTGATTTTCTGTATTGCAGACAATACAACAGCATATCATTTAATGTGTTCCTCATGATTTTTATTGTTTTTGTTTCAAAAAAACAAAATTCCTATTTTCAAAAAGGTTTGTTTAGGGACTGAAGACACCAAGTGATGAAGTGTTTCAGGTGTAATTTTGTCCCATTCTTGCTGCAAACAAGTCTTAAGGTGGGCAGCAGTACGGGGTCTTCGTTGTCGCATTTTGCGCTTCAAAATGCGCCACACATTTTCTATTGGAGACAGGTCGGGACTGCAGGCAGGCCAGTCAAGTACCCGTATCCTTTTCCTCCGCAGCCAGGACTTTGTAATGTGTGCAGAATGTGGTTTTGCATTATCTTGTTGAAATATGCATGGACGTCCCTGGAAAAGATGTCTTCTTGAAGACAGCATATTGTGCTCCAAAATCTCTTTTCAGCATTAATGGTGCCATCACAGAAGTGCAAGTTACCTTTGCCAAGGGCACTGACACAACCCCATACCATGACAGACCCTGGCTTTTGGACTTGTTGCTGGTAACAGTCTGGATGATCCTTTTCTTCTTTGGTCCGGAGCACACGGCGTCCATTTCTGCCAAAAAATACCTGATATACTGATTCATCTGACCACAGTACACGTTTCCACTGTGTGATGGTCCATCCCAGATGCCTCCGAGCCCAGAGAAGTCGACGGCGCTTCTGGACACTGTTAACATAGGGCTTCCTTTTGGCACAGTACAGTTTTAACTGGCATTTGTGGCTGTAACTACGTATTGTGGTACTTGACAAAGGTTTGCCAAAGTAGTCCTGAGCCCATGTGGTGATATCGCTTATAGATGAATGACGATTCTTGATGCAGTGCCGCCTGAGGGTTTGGAGATCACGGTTGTTCAGCTTAGGCTTGCGCCCATGTCCTTTACGCACTGAAATTCCTCCTCATTCCTTGAATCTTTCAATTATGTTATGCACTGTTGAAGGTGAAATAAGCAAATGTCTTCCTATCTTTCTTTGAGGAACATTGTTCTTAAACATTTCAATAATTTTCTCACGTATTTGTTGGTAAACTGGCAATCCTCGGCCCATCTTTGCTCCTAAAGGACTAGACCTTTCTTGGATGCTGCTTTTGTACCAAATCATAATTACAATCACCTGTTGACATCACCTGTTTCAAATCACATCATTATTTAACCAATTTACCTGATTACTAGCCCTAAATTGCTCCTGTCCCAACCTTTTTTGGAATGTGTTGCAGGTCTGAATGACAGGAAAGGATGTATATTTACAAATGAAATTAAGTTGACCAGAAAAAACATGAAATATTTTGTGTTCACATTGTCTGCAATGAAATACAAGTCAAAGTATATTTAGAAATGACTACTTTCTTTTTTTATTTGTGTTTTTCATACTGTCCCAACTTTTTCTGATTTGGGTTGTAGATGCAGAAACAAATTACTAAACACTTAATCCTACAAAAAGCCAAAAGGGGTGAACGAAGGGCCCTTGGTATTTTTCCACAAACACACACACACACACACACACACACACACACACACACACACACACACACACACACACACACACACACACACACACACACACACACACACACACACACACACACACACACACACACACACACACACACACACACACACCAAACAGACCTCCCCAGCTTGTCTGGGGGGTAAACAAATGCTCTGAAATGGCCTGACCATGCTCATTCAGGGACAGAAGCCCAGCTGTCTGCAGCAGGCACTCTCTCGTCAACAGAGACTTTTAATTGTGAGAAGAATGAGCAAAATAACACTTTTGTCCCATAATGGCCGGCGGTACAGTCATCTTAAATCCACAGGCACAGAAGCCGTTCCACTTTCAAATTCAATTATGGAAATGATTCATCCTTCCATTATGATAACTGTCAGATTTTCTTGTGTCATACAATAAGACAGAAAGGGAAAAACAAATGATTCGCCAGCCCCCCTCGTTCTCCTCCCCCCCCTTCAAGCTGCTTTTCTCCATCTGAGTTCTTTTTTTGTCTTTCTCTGCATCCCTCTCTTCTTCTACTCCTCCCTTGCTATCGCTCATGCTGCTTCCTCTGTCTTAGTCTCCGTTCATCCTCTCCTCATCTGCCTGGCGGTGTGAGGCGAGATAGTGTTACCTTGTTTTCAGATTTTCTCCAACTCTCTCTCGCTCTCTCTCTCTCTCTCTCTCTCTCTCTCTCTCTCTCTCTCTCTCTCTCTCTCTCTCTTTCTCTCTCTCTCTCTCGATGTCCCTTTGCTTCCTCTCCCTCTCCTGCAAAACACTCCCACCTTCTCCCTCGTGGTCTCTCTGGATAATTAGGATCTCCGATTTTACAGTTTTCTCTTTCATAATAGGCACTGCAGACACTATAAGCAAGTTGCCAAGTCTCCCCACACACACACACACACACACACACACACACACACACACACACACACACACACACACACACACACACACACACACACACACACACACACACACACACACACACACACACACACACACACACACACATACACACATACACACACAAAGATGAATGCATGCACCATACAGCTAAATCTCCAACTGGGATGAATGTCCCCTCTCTTACTCTCAATTCTCTCTCTCTCTCTCTTATACTCTCTCCTGCACACACACACACACACTTGCACACAGCGAGTCAGGATATTTATGTATTTTGCTTTTTTGTATTTCTCAGTGGTGCCAGCGTGCCGGGTGACTTACAGCAGAATGAAAGCAAGTGAGTGAGGGGGGCTAGAAGCAGTGTTTTCTGTACAGCTCAGACTAGTCTGGCCCTCTCGCTGTTCCAGCTCCCTGCAGACTGACACCCGACTGCTACAGGGACTCAGCCATGTACTACTACAGCAACAGAGCACATACAGCAGATTAAACATGACACTAGTATCTCGCCGTTTGCTCTCTCTTTCTCTCTGACTGTATTTTCTTTGACTCCCACCACCCTTCACTACCATATTATAATTGTTTTCTTTCACTCTCTTGCAATGGTGGCAGAAGTTCTCCGATCCTTAAGTAAAGTCACTAATGCAACTATGTAAAAATAATCCTGCATTAAAAAATGTACGTACACATTTAAGTACAGAAGTATTAGAGATACTTTATATTTACAATAAAGTATCAAAAGTACTCATGATGCAAAATATCCCATTTCAGAGAGACTTTATTTTTTAACTCGGACCATTGAGATCAAGATCTAGTTTAGAGAATCTAGCCTGAGGTCAGTTTGCAGTTCAATCCATTCAAATGGTGCGTAAAGGTTAGTACGTACTGTACTTGTGGAATATCAACTTCTTGGTACGGCTCTGCTCAACGTGACTTGACTTTTGATACCAGGTCCTTTTCTCTCTTTCATTTTCTACTGTGGCCTGGCATTCTCCGTTGAGACAAGAAACTGCCTTGATATTACGTCTGCACTTCGTCAATTGTACAATTTAGTAGTTCTGTGGGGCTACCATTTGTAAAATCTTGGGCAAGTGAATAAACAATTGCGGTCGTTATTGATGGTATCTTGGCTTTTTAAAAATTGTGATTTGTGCAGGATGTCCCGGGTCGCGCTAGTGATGATTCTTTTAATCGGTGGGCTGCAGTGTTTTAACTTCACTTTTTTAATATCAGCTCAGCTCTCTTGGAACCTCGACCGAGGTGGTACTTTAAAAAGTACCAGGTACTATCCACGACTTTTGCTAATGGAAAAGCAAAAAAGTGCAAGTCGAGCTGAGGAAAAACGGCGTATATATACTGCCTTGCATCCATTGTTATTATTTAATGATATTTTATTTTTGTTGTGTGTCTTGTAAGTAAATGTTTTTTACCTTTATAATTGCACACTATTTCTGTTGAATTTAGAAATTTGACAGAAGTTTGACACAAGTTTAAGTAGTCATGGATCATGTACTGTAGATACAAGACTTGCATTACAGTCAGTTAGGGAGAGATGAAATATATGAGGTAGCTGTAGCTTGTAGATGTCAAATGGTGGTGGTAGTGGAGTAAAAACTACAAAAGTTCCCTCTGAAATGTGGTTAGTATACCTGAGTACAGCACTTGAGTCAATGTACTTTGTTACTTTCCACCACTGCTCTTTTGTCTTTCTATCTCTATCCTGCCCTCTTTCTGCAGATACACTTTCCAATCTCTTCCCTCTGTATTCAATTTTGTGCTCATATTCCCGCATCTTCCCCAGCCCTACTCCCTTTGCTTCTTTTTTTCTCTCATTCTCCTTACTTCTATCACAGCTTTTCATCTCCTTCCTTCCTTCTTCTTCTCCTTGGAGTATAGATGTTGTAATCTTCTCTGTCTAATGCTGTCAATAGCTCTCAATAACAATGAAATAGCACCAGTTCCATCCCATCATTGATGAAGGCATATCCTCAGGTAGGATCTTATTCGTCATCATGGCAATCTGCTTCTTAGTAATAGCCAATCAGAGGGCGCCGGTGAAATGCAGCGCTCCCATGATAGGATCCCCGTTGTTTTGATCGACTGCACCTGAATGCCCGCCACTTCAGCTGGGCTCGATCAATACGCCATCACACTCGCACATACCCATACATGCCCTGGAATAAACACACCGGTCTGGACACCACACATACACATACACGCACACACACGCACACTTTGGTGAAGAGTAATTTGAGAAAGAGACGACTGGTGTGGGAAGCAAACACAATACAGTAGCAACAGCCAGCTCAATGGAGTACCTTGCAGCACATTACACAGCTGTGTGACAGCATTGTGCCGTAGTGATCTCTCCGTGTGGTCAAAATAATCAGCTGTTGCATAACTGTCTCTATTGTACATGTACACCATTATACACATGCACACAAATGTGACAACAGCATAGAACATTTTACTTTTAATGCAGCTATTATTTATTTTCACCCAATGTAACAAACTGTGCTTAAACAAGAATGAAATATTGAAAAGCATGTGGGAAAAAAATGACTCCCACTGTGTGCTAGTTATTCTATGTTGTGTCACACATACAGATGTCCTCGCACAAGCCCTGCCTCTGCTCACTTTGAACTGCAGTAACCAATGAGAGCAACGCAGCCATCTGCACAGTATGACACATGCTATTAGTATTACAAACATGTTTGTGCACACGCTTGAGACAGCAAACCCGAGAGTGAAAGACAAGTATAGTTAGACTTGAAGAAAGAGAGGTTGGTAATTGCATAGAGGACAAACAAAAAAAGGTGAGCGCAGAGAAAAAAAAGACAAAATAAAGATCTCAAAGTGAAAAGGCTGTGAAGAAAAAAAAGAATGGAGATGGGAGGGATGTTCAACACAGTGACCGACAATCCACATCATCTGCCTCTTGGATGTACACACAAGTGTATGCACAAAAACACAGTGCCAACTCCTTTCCATCCCCACATTTACTTGTCAGGGTCAAAGGTCAGCCTTCTACCACTCTGGTACCCCTGTGTTTACAGCTGCAAGGGTCAATTGAAGGTTATGAACTGGCTTTCAGCTGTCTGTCAGACTTGTCTAAAGTTTAGGCCGGTGAACCGACATTTGCAACATTCCCAGGTCAACAACCCCCCCCAACAACACCACCCCTCCCTCATCTTCCCTGTCTGTCTGTCACACAACACTCCTTCTCCTCTCCTCTGTCTCCATCCCTCCCTTCATCTCTCCATCCTTTCACACTGCCTTGTCAACACGTCAGTCAGAGCGAGGCTTGTCACTCCTGGAGAGGGCTGCTTAGCACTCAGCTGGGCTCTCTTTGTGTGCTTTTTTTTGTTTGTGTGTCTGTTTGGAGGTGGGGGTAGGGCTAGGTTATGGTAAACATGTAAGTGTGTTTAGGCGTTTGTGGGTGTATATTACATGGCTGTGTGCGTATTCAAAGCAGTCGTCTTTATACTTGTGAATCTCTTTGTGTGATAAGTGCTACTCATATGTGACTGTATCTGTTTGTCTGCCTTAGTTTATATGTACGTATGCGTTTGTATGTACAGAGTAGATGTGTACTAGTGAATTTGCATCAATGTGTGTGCCAGCTGTTGTGATGTCGTCTTTAAACCCCCGAGAGAGCTCCTCAAGGCCGAATCCTGTCACTTCAAAATGGCAGACTTTCCAAGGGAGACATGAATAGAGATGTGTGAACTGTATTTTATTATGTGTGCAAGGGACTGGGCTGCCTCTGTGATATGACAGTGAACATCTTTATAGCTCAGTAAGTCTATTGTATGTGCTGTCAAATTATAGGTGTTCCCACTACATGGAAATGTGACAGAACAAACTGAGGATAAGCTGCAGGATGACAATTTTAGGAGAGACATCTTGTGCCAGGAGAACGATTACTGTATGTGTCCAGTAACACACAGTGTGTCCTCCAATCCTCCAGGTGGTGGTACAGGCAGCCAGCAGACCATTCTCCATGAGGAGCAGTAGAAGATGCCGGCTCTGCCAGCACTGCTGCTGTCAATACACTTCCTCTCCTTCCTGCTAGTCACCATGCCTCCACGCTCCCTCAGTCAGGCCCCTTTGCTCTCCTCTGTTCGAATGGGTGAGTGGCCAGCAGTCCCTCCATCCTTACTACGCCTGGATCAAAAGGTTTCTCGCGTACTTTTCATCGTTTGTTTTTAGCCTGCTTTGGTGCCTCAAAGTGGGTTTTTCCACTTTGGTCATTACAATAAGAGATAAAGTGACAGCAAAGCACCTAAAGGCCAAATGAGCACTAATAATATACCTGTTGGTGTCCAAACTGTCCTTATACAGTACAGTATTTCCCCAAGTGATTGACAGATATAATATTAATAGAATTATTTGTCTTTTTAATCTACTGTATGTATACCAAAAAAACGCCTCTATCTGACACCAGCAATGTTTTAAAAATCAGTGGATTTCCTGGATTCAGCTGTAAGAATACCTGCAATTTTCTGTAAGCACTAAAGACTTTTGTCTGACCAAAACAGCTCATGTACTGTACACAGAGGCTAGTTCTAGACAAAATAATGTACGCATATCAAAGAATAAAGGACTTATTTACTGCTTTCCCCTCTCTGCCTCTCTAGCGGCAATCCTGGATGACCAGTCTGTGTGTGGGCGTGGGGAGCGGCTGGCACTGGCCCTGGCCAGGGAGAACATCAACAGCGTGATGGAGGGTCCGTCCCGAGCCCGAGTGGAGGTGGACATATACGAGCTGCAAAAAGACTCCCAGTACGACACTACTGACACCAGTGAGTGGAGCCGATGAATGCCAATAAAAAAACAGTAGAGCAGATTCACCCAACCCATCAGAGTGATAAAGACCTGCTTAATCCATTATAGTCCAGTAGGGCATAGTGTCTAATTAGCACAGGCAGAAAGTGACCACTAAAAATACCAGTAGATATTATTAGTAGTGTGGAATAAATATTAATAGTGACCAGTGTAGAGTAGAAATGAACAATAGTCTACTGAATACTGCAGGGTTTTTTCCCCTGTAAAATATCCCCCTTATGATATTTGTCAAAAGAGAAAATAACATATGCTAAAATGCTGCCTTTTTGTGAGCAAAAATCTCCAATGATGACTAGAATAATAAAACACCACCACTTTCATGTGATTAGGAACCAGTAAGAGCTTTTGCTGATTAGTTTACACGTCATTGGAGACCAGTAATGGGCCAGTAAGCCTGTCTCATTAAAAACAGTGGGCCAGTGCCCTCCAGTAACAGCTGGCACTACTGTGCAGCCCACGACAAAAACAAATCATCAAATACTAATACAGATCAGCAGTGTAGGCCAGCAGAGAGCAGCAGCACAGACGCCACTCCATGAAATTTGTATTGCTGTACAGAGTTAAAACAGAATGTATGGAGTGTATAAAGACAGAAGAAGTACTGTTGAATCAAGTCACTGAGGAGACAAAAGACTCCCTGCTCCTATTCTAATGGGTTACTGACCCTGCCACAAGCTACTGGCAAAATGTCTATGTGTGCTTGAGAAGGGTTGTGTATATATGTGCATGCTTGAGTTGTGTGTGTTTGATGCGTGTGTGTCCTTGACCGATGGGCAGGAGACTCTGACAGGCTTGTTTGCTCACAGCGTTTTTTGGTCTCTGGATCAGAGAGCTCATCATCTTACAGCTACTGCTGTCTGAGGCACGCTTGCACGCACACACCCAATCTCTCTCTCTCTCTCTCTCTCTCTCTCTCTCTCTCTCTCTCTCTCTCTCTCACACACACACACACACACACACACACACACACACACACACACACACACACACACACACACACACACACACACACACACACACACACACACACACACACACACAGACCCAGGGAGGGAGTGAGAAGGACTAATTGGGATGAATTTAAATACCAACCAAATATACCAGCAAGAAAAGAGCTTTAGGAATATGAGCATAACACAGTTAAGGCTCCAGACTAATTTACTGCTTTATCTGTGAAAGCATTTTTCAGGTGGGTAGACACAAAACATCAAAAAGAATGAACTCACTGCATATCCAAAAGATACTGTACAAAAACAGGCAAGTATTTATGTGTGCTAAAGGATGAAGGCCCTGAGTACATGGCATGGTCAAACTTCTAACTGTAATGGAGACTGGTCAATAGCAGAAATTTGATTTTAAAGAAGAAAAAAAACTCATTAGCTTTCTTGCCTAGAAATAGATGAGAGGATTGATTATATCTGTAGGCTAAATACGAAACTATAGCCTGCAGCTGGTTAACTTAGCTTCACGTAGCTTCAAATTTATCGCACAGACATGGGACATTGGTCTTCTTATCTGACTCCTGGCAAGAAAGTGATCAGTAACACAGACTGCAGGCTGGTCAATTAGTCAAATATAAGACAGACAACGAACATAATCTACCACTTACTTTTAATCATTCATATATCTTAACATAGGAAGGACATTTCAAGTATGTGCAAAAGAGCAAACTCCAGGCACTCACACGTAGAGGAGAAGGACCTTAGGTGATCTTTGCAAGAGTTTAAATGAAGAGACAATACCAAACCTTACATTTTTATGCATTCATTCAAAGGTGTGTCCTGATTGGGTAATTGCAACATTGCTTGAACATACTGTATACTGAACATACTGTATACTGAACCATAAAGGTAGTGTTTACTTAAGCCATTCCTGAGCAAAGTACTTATTGTAATAGACAAATGTGTAAAACAGTTTCTCCCACATAAATGCCTGCCTGCAAAACGGATAATCATGCAAACTGGCATGTGTTATTTGAAAGCTACCACCAATCTGTTAGTATTGTTCTGATGCCAGATATATAATTACAGCTAAATATCTAAAAAATCAAAAAACAACTTTCTAAACAAGTAAATAATAGCAACAGATGACCCCTGGCCTGCCTTGCTGTAGTCTTTGGAGTATTTATCTCAAAATAAATCTGATTATAATGAGACAGATGTTGCTACTACAATAGAATCCGTGGTTAAAGTGAGTTTTTGCTGCATTTTAAATTGCCACACTTTCCCCTGACTGCAGCCCCTACTGTATGCCAACTCTGTTCTGCCATCAAAATGAAGCAGAGGGAAAGGTATGTGTCTGCATATTCAATGGTTATTTTCCCTTTTCCCTTTTAGTGTGTCAGATTCTACCCAAAGGCGTCGTTTCTGTGATAGGTCCCGCCTCCAGCCCCGCCTCTGGCTCTACTGTCAGTCATATATGTGGAGAGAAGGAGGTGAGTGTGGAAGATAAACACACACACACACACACACACACACACACACACACACACACACACACACACACACACACACACACACACACACACACACACACACACACACACACACACACATACACACACACACACACACACACAAATCTGTACAGATCTGTGTCTCTGTGTGCATACAAACCTCTGGTACCTCTTCCTCTCTGACTTACTACCCCTCCTACCCACCCAGACGTAGTGATGAATGTATCTAAAGATTTGTTTTGTTTTTTTGTTGCCCATTGAACTTCTTCTCTTTTAATTAACCATCATCCACTTCTTCCAACTGTTTTCTCCTTTCTTCCCGTAGCCTTTTATCCTTAAGGTCTCTCTGCCTCTGCCATCTTTCTTATCTCTCTTTTCACCCTGTAGCCTCTCTAATGGATCTTCCTTATTCACAGTTATTTTTCCCTGCTGTGTGTGTTTGGAGGGGAGATACTCACGACACCTTTGCCTTCCTTAATGTTTCTTCTCTCCTCTACTCTCTCCTTCTGTCAGATCCCTCATGTGAAGATTGGTCCGGAGGAAACTCCCCGATTGCCGTACCTGCGTTTTGCCTCTGTCACTCTGTACCCTAGCAACGAGGACCTTAGCCTGGCCATAGAAGCCATTTTGCGCTCGTTCAGTTACCCCTCAGCCAGCCTGGTCTGTGCCAAGGCTGAGTGTGAGTACACATGCACCCCTCTTTTATAATTATACAGAACGTTATGTGCGACTGCATGGCTATATGTGTTGTTTAGGTGGGTGTAAGTGCACAGTTGTGTTTGTGGGAATTCATTCATCTAATATATGTGTGTGTGTGTGTGTGTGTGTGTGTGTGTGTGTGTGTGTGTGTGTGTGTGTGTGTGTGTGTGTGTGTGTTGTGTGTGTGTGTGTGTGTGTGTGTGTGTGTGTGCAAATGCCTGTGGGAGTGTTGGCACATTCACACCGTTTGGGCGGATATGACTGTTTTGCACTGTTGGATACTCATTTTGACAGTGTGGTCATAAAAGTTCTGTCTGTTGTCAGAGTTTAGAACATGGCCCCACTGCTGCCGCCTTCCTATTATTATTTTTTTTGTTCTTGGTCTCGCACTCTGTCTCTTATCCACCTGAGAAGGTTTTTAAGCCAAACCAATTTAATAAATATTCATATTTAAAATGCTGTCCAGTATTGCAAGAACTTAAGGGACATTTGATTTAACTTGTCAGGCACTCAGAAAGCTTTACCATCACAGGGGATTCGGGGCTTAGTCACTAGCGCTCTTTATTTTCATTTTTATAGTGTGTTATTGATTTCTTATGCACTGCCCCACAGAGAGACGCATTAATTAAAGGGCTTGATTTAAACAAGCTTTGTGAATACATGCTATAATACACTGTATTGTACCTCAGCAGGAGGTGGCAAAATAAAAAACAATTGACCTGAATAGTCGCCTGAATTTTTGCTAGTCCTGAGTGAACTGAGCTGGGATGAGTTGTTGTGCAGCTGTTGACTGCTCACACCAACCAAGTAGGACCGAACAAGAATTGAAGGGCAATTACATAAAGAATGAGTGGGACCATTAAAGTCTTTGAACACTTATCTTGGCAGTGTGAAAAAGGTAGACTTTGACAAACAAAAAGCTGTGACATTATGAAAATTTGATTCAATCTCTGAGATGCTTTCATTATCTCCCCAGCAGTTAGCCAGCCTGCCTAGGGTTTCCTGAAAGTAAGCTGAATTCCTTGTGGACTTGCCATTTCATTGAACTAAAAGAGCTTTGAAATGGCATCAGACATCTTTTTTCAGTTTTGATCATCAGTTGAATGTGTAGATAAGAGCCTTGTCTTTTACCAGGCTTTCTTGTCATAAGAATTAGAGGCAACATATAGCATCATAGTTACTGTCCGGGCCAAAAGATGCAGCTTTTACCGATGGAGAGGCCAAGGGCTGTGTGTGTATGTAATATATTTGGCTTGAAGGTGATCTTTACAAGGTTATCACATTTACAGACTCTGACCCACTTGGCTGCGCTATCTATCGCCATGGAGCTGGTTGCCATGGCTGCAGAATAGGTGCTAACTGCCACTCAACAAGCTTGTTCCACACTCTGAGCGACTGTGTGGGTGTGTGTGGCACAGTATGTGCGTGTTTGATATATTTTCCCTGAGTGCTTAGTTCACTTTGTCCGTACATGTGCGTGTGTTTGAGTGCTCTGGTTTATGTGTGTGTGTGTGTGTGTGTGTATTTTGTTGCCCCTGAGTGTACTGTATGTCTGGACATATGTGAGTGGGGTTTTGGGCTACTTGTATCAGAATCAGAAAGGGTTTTATTGCCAAGTACGTTTTTTAACACATACAAGGAATTTGTTTTGGTGTTGTTAGTGCACGTCACACATTCTCTACATGGAGTATTACACAATATAAGTATAGGTATGATTGTGTGTGCAGCTCTGTGTGATGCTACAGAGGTTCGACATCAGAAAATGTTTACCACCAGTCCACTTGTTTTATTCATCTTGTTTACCCCACTAGAGTGGTGTGTTCAAGTGAAGTAGACATTCTCTCTTTTTTGTCAGTGAGGGTAATAACGTGTGAAGTCAATGTGGGTGTGCATCCTAATTAACTAACATATGTGTGTGTACTGGTACTGGTTAATTTTATCATCACATTTTCCCCTTTTTATCCCATGGAAGCAGCGCAGATATTCTGTTAGATGAGAGCAAGTCAAAGATTTTGGGTAATTTCCGACATATCGTTCTCTCGATATGCCTGGGTCACAACGCGCTATCTGAGCCTAATTCCATTATGCAGTCTTCATGAGATGGATGAGGTTAAGGACAGCGAGAGGGAGAGACTGAGCACAAGGAGGAGGAGATGGTGGCGCCGTTAAGAGTGAGATGGAAAAACACAGAGAGGTAACTAGAGCACAGGGCTAAGACAAGAGAGATAGAGACTAGAGCTTATGTGTGAGAGAGAGAATATGTGAAAGAAGGAGAATGGGAGAGGGGAGGAGAGGAAGCTGTAAAGTGCATCGATTTCCCCCCCTCCTTCCTCAAACTAATTAAAGTTTTGGCCTGGTTCAGTGATTACCCCACTGCTTACAGGGGCTTTCTCCTGCTGAAGGGCTCTGTGTGCTACCTCTCCCCTCCTCTTCTCCCCTTCCCCTCTGTCCCCCGGATGCCTGCCCCACCACTTATTTACATAGCTAGGGGTGCTTTACTCTGGAATTACAATTAGAAAGCATCAGGGTAGACTTTCTAGTAAAGGTTCATTCCACACACAATGTCAAGTGAGTCTTGACTGCCATTGGTTATACTCATTTCTGAGAGGAATTTGCTTGAAGTGGGTGAATTGTCTCAAGTACTGTATTTCAGTCTTCCTGCTCCTGCAGTTCTGCTCCTGTTTTTGTCAAATTTTTCACAGAAGGTTTGCAGAATCCTTGAATCTACAGTTTTTGTTATTTTACTTTAAGGTTATCAGTTTTTTGAACACATACTATTTTGCTCACAGTACATGCATCACTCAAAGAACTGAGAAGCAATCATTGAAGGATGAGACAACACAAAGTGAATTACAAAGCACTCAAAAAGTGCATACCTCTGCCAAGGCTGCACAACTCTAGATTTATTATTCTATTAATAGAAAATGTTTAGAAATTTGTCATACTGATTGGCTGATGGCATTCATGAATTTTGGAGGGCACCTAAAACCTCTATGGGAATATTAGGGCTTTGTACAAAGACAATTTGAATTAAGTCAGACTCATAAGAACTGAGGTATGGTTATATTTTGTCATGTTGGTGTCATCAGATTTTGCTGTACCACTGGAAGTTGATATACAGTACATGTATTATCTTGTTGCATTTGCACAGCTCATTTAAATGTTATGTCAAACAGAAAACATTTGCATATAGGAAAACACGTGTACTAGCACGATTCTGTTGCCTTGATTTGGAAGCCAATCAAGGTCCAATATGCAACTTAAACTAATGTGACGTGAAAACTTGAAACCTCTGGTGTAGTTACACTGGATGGAAAGTAAAGCAGGATACATCTTGTGTCTAGTAGTTAAACTTTTAGAAAAAAATGTTTAGTTAGATAAATTATTGGACTTTTTGATTACTACTCCAGGCAGAGTTTTTTTTTTTTAAATATATATATAGCATAAGATGAAAGGCTCTTTACATTGTCTAGGCTCATCCAAATATTTTATATACCAAATTTGGTTAAGATTGGACAAAATCTGTATGGGTAACATCATTTAAAAGGAAAAATGATGTGACGCTCCATGCGTATGATGTGATAAAATCTTTCTAACTGTAATGTAATGTAATGTAATCTGACGGAAGCCACTCAAGCGGATAGCTAAAAAATCTAAGTAATGCATACGGTATGGTCTGAACTCTTTAAATTAGACCAACGTGTATCCATCAGTGTGTCTGTAGGAGGAGTGCTAAAACAAAATTCAAGATGGTGGAAAATCTGTCTGGGTGTAAATGGATGTCGTCTGAAAGATTCATGTTGAGTCAAAGAATCCTGAGGAAGAATTTTGCTTCTTGTGCTCTCTACAGCACAAACTAGTCAGTTGTTCCCTGGCCTATAGCCTAACTTTTCCAAATAACAAAATCTGTCAGGTTCATTTTGAGATATACTGCTAATTAACAGATAAACAAACAAACATATGGCACTGAATACAAAATAATAATATATGAAAAAGTCCTTCTTAGAGAAACAGTGAATGCAGACACACAGTAGACTCCATATTAAATGATGTTTCATTTCCTGGGGATTTAGGCAAACCATCGATCATGCTTTGCAAAATGACACGTACTGTATATGACCACCCAAGGAAATATCAAGATTTTCACACGTCCTGCTAGGCTTGCATTTTGGAAATATGAATTGTGTCTACTGATACAGACATTGAAATGCAGCTCGTCTGTGCTTTGGCTCTGCCTCAGGCCTGCTAAGATTGGAGGAACTGGTCCGCCGCTTTCTCATCTCTCGGGAGACGCTGTCAATCAGGATGCTGGATGACAACCTGGACCCTACACCGCTGCTGAAGGAGATCCGTGATGACAAAGTGGCCACCATCATCATTGACGCTAACGCTTCTATCTCTTATCTCATCCTCAAGAAGGTCAGTTCTCAAACATTCTTCAGAGCCGCCCATTCACGAAGGATATGAAGTATACAGTACACATAGTAACTCAGCGTCTCTCAACTTCTCTTATGTATATTTTATGTAAAGCACTTTGTGATTTTTATCTGTGATAAGCGCTCTATAAATACATTTTACTTACTCATTTGGGAAATTCAGGTTACAGTCATGAAGGGCATGCAGAGCTTACCATCTGTAAAATAATAAAACAACTCTCTCAAGGGCTGCATATTTGTTTCCGTAACAGAATTAGCATGCATTTCTACCTTCTGTGTCCTCCAGGGCTGCATAGGGAACATCATGTATGCAAGTCTGCCAGCAACAATCACTTGCACTCTTAAGAAAATATTTGACAAAAGAACATCTTTTGCTGGGATGCGGTGCAGATGTTACCCAGGCTTGTTCTGATTCATAGTACGGCCTGTAAAGCCGATAGCCAGCACAGTGAGT
Source organism: Gymnocephalus cernua (assembly GCA_023631565.1). Lineage (NCBI taxonomy): Eukaryota > Metazoa > Chordata > Actinopteri > Perciformes > Percidae > Gymnocephalus > Gymnocephalus cernua. The sequence goes on from CM042429.1 coordinate 31,908,711, forward strand.
CACAGTTTGAATGTGTATGGGATGTTTTTACTGGGCACATTGGAGCGGCTCTCCGCCCTCAGCGAAATGTCCAATGTTAGCCTGATGATGTAAAACTGATATTAACGTATGCTCCCTCTCCTCCTCCATATACCCTCCTACTTTGTCCCCCAACTGTCTCCTTTGCTCCCTGCTTCTTAATAACTCTCCCCCTTTTTGCCCCCTCTCACTCTCCCTCCATCAATCTTTTTACATCTTCCCTCATTCTCTCGTACCACATTCTGTATCCCACCTGCCTCTCTTTCTCTTTGTCCTACAGGCATCAGAGCTGGGGATGACATCTGCATTTTACAAGTACATCCTCACCACCATGGTAAGAGCGTACCAATTCGATCCCTTCCTGTCTTCTGTCTTTCATACCTCCATTTTCACTTGTTCCTCTCTCCTGCTCCTCCTCTTCTGTCACTTTATGAGCGAGCAAAGGTACTAAGGTGGAGAAAGTATAAGATAAAGGGAGAAGAGAGAGGTGACAAAGAGAGAGGAGATGAAGGATGGGGAGAGAGAGAGAGAGAGAGAGAGAGAGAGAGAGAGAGATCTGAGAAAGGAGCACACTGTACAAAGATGTGGAAATGCAGAGTAGGATGGCAAAGAAACTGAAGAAAAAGGGGTCTGAGGTGAAGGTGATGACAGACGTGATGAGCCCTTTTTCTTCTGCCACTTTCTCTGCGCTGCCGGTGTTTTTCATCTGCCTCTGAAACACTCCACCCCCCTTCTACCATTTGAATTAATGTGTCACTTTATGCCATGTGCCTGATTTATTTTTTCTACATGATGTGCTCTTGTGCTTTAGATGCCACGTCTTGTGTGTATATCTCTGTGAAAAGCTACTGAAGCCATTTCCATCAACCTATCTCACTTTTTACCCATTTTCCTAGCTGTCTATATCCTTTTTTCTCTCCCCATCAGAGATTAGATGTTGTCACCCCCCGTAGCTTCTCTTTTTCTTTATCTCACTCTCCATTGCACAGTATTTTTCTTCTGTGCTAAGATTTGATACACTGTCAACATTGCCACTCACCTGGATTTTCTCTTTCTCTCTGCAAACACCCTCCCTGCTCCTCCTCCTCCTCCTCCTTGATAGGACTTCCCACTCCTGAGACTGGATGATATAGTGGATGAGCAGTCCAACATTGTGGGTTTCTCCATGTTTAACACCACCCATCCCTTCTATTTGGAGTTCATCAGGAGCCTTAACCTGTCTTGGAGGGAGGGATGTGACCTAACGTACCCCGGCCCTGCGGTCAGTCTCATGGAAACTTGAGTACTCATGCATGCGCACATTCAGGAGTAATTACAGAAAATCTTTGTTTGTGATCCACGTAACATTAAGCTACGTTATTCCTCACACTGATTCATGGAGCAGTTAAAGAGATTCAGCTAGTATTTTGCTTGTACTTAATGGGTATTGATGTAGCCATCTGTTTCCTCCCCACTGGTTTACTCATACCTCACTCTTCTCTCTGCCTCTCTCCCTCCATCCATGTTAACCATTCAATCATCTGTGCACACACATCTTTCCTCATTGCATCTTCTCCCTTGTCTCTCCTCACTCACTCCCCTCTTTGCCTCTCCCCCTCTGCTTCTCTCTGGTTCCCTCTCCCCCCTCCACAGCTCTCATCAGCGCTGATGTTTGATGCGGTGCATGTGGTGGTGGGGGCGGTAAGGGAATTGAACCGCAGTCAGGAAATCGGTGTGAAGCCACTCAGCTGCACCTCACCTCAGATCTGGCAACACGGGACCAGTCTTATGAACTACCTGCGCATGGTAAATGCTTGATGTATTGTAAAATCACCTGCTGATATACAGTACATGCTCATACATACACATGTAAATGCATACAAATACATCACGAGAAACATAAATAAAATATGTGTGTGATCTGTTTGATTAAATTTTGAATTAGATGTCCACAATTATACTGTCTATTATATATATATGTATATATATATATATATATATATATATATATATATATATATATATATATATATATATATATATATGATATTCACATGAAATGTTAGAAAAATGTGAAAATACCTATCTTCAACTATCTTGAAATTAGAGTTAAAACAATTAATTAGCAATGATTTTGATAATTGATTAATCGTTTGAGTCATATTTCAAGCAAACATGCCAAAAATTTGCTAGTTCCAGATTCTAAAAGGTTAGAATTTTGCTGCTTTTCTTTATCGTATGTGAATCATTGTGTTTTGGACTGTTGGTTCGATCAAGAAAACCATTTGAAATACCTTGGACTCAAAGAAATTGTCATGGTATTTTTCAGTGTTTTCTGACATTTCATAGACAAAACGATTGATCGATTAATGAAAAGAATTGACAGATGAATCGATAATGAAGATAATCATTGCAGCCCTTTCTTGTGGAACCAACAGCCCAAAACCCAAATATTTTCATGTTATGACATTAATAAGAGTAACGCATTTGAGAATGTACAATTCACAAATGTTTGACAATTGTGCTTAACAAATGACTCAGATGATTATCATTAATCAGAATTGTGGTTGATTCATTTGCTCTCGATTGACTTATGGACAAATGACTACAGTACAGCTACATTCTGAATCATCCTTATCTCATGATGTATGTAACCTCTCTCTCCCTCTTGTTACTCTTTTTCATCTCCCATCTCTGGTCGTCTGTGTGTTCCTCTCATCGACTACCTGTTGTCAAGGCAGCCTGAGCCCCATCTCTCATTGCCTCCTTCTCACCAGCCCGACATCTGCCTTTGTTAGTCAATATCATGATGTGCTCCATCTTCAGCCCCGCGCCATTCATCATAGATCTTGCTAACTGTGCCAGCACCTGGGTTTTGGAGAGACAGAGCTGAGCTGTGAGGTGCAGTTCTGAGTCTTATTAGGAAGCTGTTGACTCTGCTGCTCTATCTGAGCCTCTCGCTCAGTCACTCACTTTCTCCTAGTTGATCCAAAACTGATCACCCCTGTCTGGTCTCAGACACACTTCCTCTGTCTCTCTAGCTCTTTCGTTCTTTTAGTCATCATGCTGTATTTCCTCCTAATCACTGTTGATAATAAATGTCTGCCTAATCATGATGGATAGCAACAAGAAAAATGTTTTTTTTTTATATAGAAGATTGCCTGTATTTATTTCTCTATCTCTTCTCATTGTTTCTACTTACTCTCCTCTCATTTTCCCATCCTTCTTCACCTCTTTTCCCTTCCTCTGTCATGCTATCTCACTATACTCTCTCCGTCCGCCTGCTAGGTGGAGTATGATGGTCTGACAGGCCGTGTGGAGTTTAACAGCAAAGGTCAGAGGACCAACTACACCCTGCGGATCCTGGAGAAACACAGAGGAGGCCACAAAGAGGTCAGGAGTCACCTGTTATCATGCAGCAGCCAGGTCACACCGCCCATAGGCTTTGGGTTAGTTACAGGTCACCCGTCTGATGTCACTATGCCGGAGGAGGTGTTTAACACTGAGGTCAGCCTCATCGCAGGCTCCCCTGATAGTAGCCAAATATCTTTACTTTGTGAAGTTGATTTGATGCATTTCACCTGTCGGCACTGTAATGTCACCTAACATCAGACGTGGGTCATGTTGTAGCTGCAAATACGTGTTAACATTTATTTTATCTGAAGGCTACTGGAATACATCAGCTGCCTGTAATGTTCATCAACTGAATTTCAAACGGTTGCTACATTTTATAGCAGCTCTATATCGAGTCCAGTGTACGTTTTGTTTTTAGTCTCATGAATGTGTGGACTGACCCTGTCCCAGGAAGCTGTGTTTGTTGTTGTTTGTTTGTTGTATGTTGACTTGATGTTTTCTGATCTAAAAACTTACGGAAATGGCATTTTATTAATGGTTGGTTTATTTTCGTACCATGCCTACAAACAATGACATTTATGTGTAGGAATCAGTGTTTGTCTTGGCCTCCAGCTCAGTGCAGAGTGGATGTGCAGATAGAACTACATATCTGCTCATGCTTCTCTATATATAATACTGTATATACTATTTATATGGAGGCTTAATGGAGTTCAATTTTCTCTTTGTCCTGTATAGCACTGGATTTGCTCAGGCATAGTTTGTATTGGTTTTGGTTTCTCTTGGTCTTTACATGGACTCTTCTGGATCACGTCTTGCAGTTGATTTAAACCTTTAAATTGTAAGAGGAGTCATGTCATTTCTTCTTTGAAAAGTTACATGGTTTTGCTTTACAGTTTTTTTTCTACACATGAATTCCTTTCCATTAATTTTTTTGGACCAGACCGCTGTCAGTCTGGGCATTTTATCTTTTTGATGTACAGGTTACATGCCACAACAAATTTGTTAAGGGTAGTTGGACAATGTCGGGAACCAAAATAAAATGTTGGCAGACCCAGCCAACAATGATTTTCAGACCATTTTGGTGTCATTATTCTGTCAATGCAGACTCCTCCATTGAGCATTAGAGGGATAGGTGAGGGAAGATAGAAATCAAAATGCATTTTAAAGTCAAGATTAAATGAAGCATAAGTACACACATCACTGCAGATCCAGACTGAGGGAATTACGTTGCAGTTCATTGACTGGAGGAAACACTTTCTCTCACCTTCCCTTATTACGTCTTGCTGGGTTCTGCTATAGGCCAACTGCCTCCCATGCTAACACTAAATACCACCGTATAACCGTATAATACTTACATCTAGACTTTAACTCTGTGGGAGAGTTAGGTTGGGATAATTAGCATTTTAACTTTGCCCACCTCTCTGCACAGAAGCACCCACACTGTAGGCAGTTGTGGTTCACAGAGAAAAGACCACTCTTAAATGTCATGGAGGGATAAAGAGTGTTATAGAAATACTGTGATTCTGTCTGAGGAGTCATTACCTCTCCTCTGACCTATTGAAAGGTGTATAGTTGTATCTCCCAAAGAAAGGCTTCTGTGAGTGGCGGTTCCAGCCCTGCACACTGGTTAGGTCATAATCACACAAATATCTACCTAAGTGACTTTACTGTCTCCATAAAATGGAAATATGTGAGCTTTTTTGTATGCAATTTTAATAAAGGTGTTAGTAAAGAGAAATGGACATGGCATGAATGCTTTTTATATTTTGCCATCTTGTCCCAGATCATTGCTCTGCCTGTAAACAGTAGTACTCTATAAAATAGACCAATAGTGTTAATGCACTCACTGAGATGCTTATTTGCTATAGATGGTGTGTAGCTTGCCGCAGTTGAAAAAAAATAAAATAAAAAAACAGTTTTCAGTCGGAGCTTAATGGTAAATTATTTATCCCACAAAAGCCATTGATTTCCTCTTGCTTTCTCTTCTCTGTTAGATCGGGGTCTGGTACTCCAACAACACCCTGGCAATGAACTCCACCAGCTTGGATATCAATGTCTCAGAAACACTGGCAAACAAGACACTCATTGTCACCACCATACTGGTAAGGTCACAGTTACCTTCTGGACCACCACGCTGGTGAGGTCAGAGTTGTTTTTGTGTTGCTGCGCAGGCTGTGCCGCAGCTCATGCTGTGTTGTGGTCTGTTTCTGCTAATGTTGCTGTCACTGTAGCTGTCATAGAAACTGACAGAGCACTGAGAGAGATGTGTTACTAAATTCAAACGGCCAAAATCCTGGTCTTCTGATAATGACAGAACACTACAAGTTGTCTCCTGCTGGTTTGCATATGAGTAATGTAATATCAGAACATCAATAAATCCTGTACATGATGCTGCTCCATCATCTTCAGGTTGGCCCAGATGTGTTAAAACACCTGATACAGTAAATCCCTTGCACCACATTATGCTATAAAATAACATCAAATAAGCTGTATCAGCGTGCAGGTCGATGTTACATCATTGCCAAAGCTTAATTACATTATTGTAAAAATAATCACAGGACAACAAATAATCTTAAACAGTATAGTCCTTTAGAACATAAACTAAAAAAATAGGCTTTCTGGCACAGCTATATTGACAAACTGACTCATACTCCCCATTTTGATGGAATTTCCCTTAAAATACATTAACATGAGTAGAGACTCAAAACGCTATAGAGAGAGTTTCATATGAAAAAAAGCGACACTTGCTTTCACGAAAATACCAATGACATGCAAATAGCAACTTGTGCTATCTTAGGAATAGTTTGATATTTTGGGAAATACACAGATTTCTTACCAAGAGTTAGACAAGGAGATCAATACCACTCTCAGTTTAGCTTAGCACAACAACTGGACTGTACCGGATAAAACAATCAAGCTATTCATTTGTGAGATGTACTGTAGAAGTGGTGGATTTGAACATCCAATAGAGCCATGCTATCTGTTTCAACCTGTTTCCAGACTAAGTATGGGAGTGGTATTGGTTTTCTCATCACTCTCTGCCAGAAAGCAAATTTCCCAAAACGTTATGTCAATCTATTATTGACATAACATTTTTTATTTAATTTTTTTACAATTGAAATCCTGTTTTCGAAACACTAAGTCTTACATTCCACTCAAGCAGGATATTCTCAGTTTTGAATTGAATTCCCTCATGTGTCCCCCATGCTCAGGAGAGCCCATATGTGATGCGCAGAGATAACTACCAGGACTTCCAGGGCAACGACCAGTATGAGGGCTTCTGTGTCGACATGCTGAAGGAGCTCGCAGACAGCTTAAAATTCTCCTTCAAGATCAAGCTGGTGGATGACGGGCTGTATGGAGCTCCAGAGCCCAATGGCTCTTGGACTGGCATGGTTGGAGAGCTCATCAACAGGGTGAATATACACCGCCTCTCCCTCCCTCTCTTTCTCTGTCTCACAAGCACACCAGAAACATGCTCAAAAGTTCAAACCAGTGTCTCTACAAACAGAAACTTATGCTGAACACACACGCATGCACCCACACACTTACTCACGCTGTAGCCCCAAACCACAACTCTACTATAACTTCCCATGTCTCAAATTGCCCTCAGAGGGGAGTAAGACTCGTATCTAGGACAAAAGCTGACTTGATAATTCCCCAAAAGAGAGTTATAGCATTGCCTAGAATTGATTGCACCATCTTTCCTCGCAGTAACTCTCTTCTATCCCAGCCTTCCCCCCCCCTCTTTCTCCCCCTGTCCAGGCCTAGTGCGCCTCTGATAGACACTCTGGTTGAATCAGGCTAATGAGAGCCCCTCTCTGCTTAATTACCATACGGTATACTTCAATTACCAGACTGTGGTCCCTGTGTGGGCCTGCCACACTGGTGCTCCCCCAGTCCACATGTCCTCTCCCTCCATGCCCCCCACCCCCCTCCTCACACACACACACACACACACACACACACACACACACACACACACACACACACACACACACACACACACACACACACACACACACACACACACACACACTGCCTGATCACTCAGCTCTAATTAGCGGCCCATGTTCATCAATTAGCTTTTAATGGAAGAGATGGAGGGGAGGCAGAGCGACCAGAGACCTGCAAGGTTTTATGCAGGTGGAAAGACCAGCCACCCAGTGCTTACTTGCAATTAGCCTCATTTGGATGGTGGATAATGTGTGAGTGCGTATGTCAGATAGAAAGAGACAGTGTGCACGTCTGTATGTTTTTCCAAATGTGTTTTCAAGTGCTGTAGTCCAACTTTTAATTTTTCATTTGGGGAATCAACATTTTATACAAACAGAGCTCTCATCTACCCAGTGCAGCGTCGAGTGTCTTTCTATTTTTACGCAGTTACCTGACCACTTGTTTTTCTCCCTGACTCTCCTCCACGCCCTCTATCTTTTCTCTCGCCCCCAATACTATCTATCCACCTATCTATCTTTGTCAATCCTACAGAAAGCAGACCTGGCCGTAGCAGGCTTCACCATCACATCAGAGAGAGAGAAGGTTATCGACTTCTCTAAGCCGTTCATGACCCTGGGCATCAGCATCTTGTACCGAGTTCAACTGGTGAGGGTGTTATCTGGGGATGCAGGGCAACCTCTGGGTGATACTCACTACATATCTTGTATTGGATTTCATGTCTTTTGTTTGCGCTGCTTTTAAGCTGGCAGGGTCGTACATAAGATGGCAGGCTCCATTAGTTTGATTATTCTTATGGAGTTGGACTAATTATTACATAAGAGTTGATTTCATCTTTGAAGCTGAGGATAGTGTTTGTGTAGTATGCTGCATGCTGTAACTGGGTAACAGCGGTGGCTTTACATTGCTAATGAGGTTTTGGGTCCAAGCCAAATATGCTTCAGCAGTAGGCATTGTGAAATGGAGCATATATGGATTGTAGCATTAGCGTATCAAAACACTGCAGACTTACTCTCAGCGTGCAGTAAAGGACACTGCCCTCCTGTGGTGCAGAGGGGACATTCCCTGACTGCTGAGACATGACACCTTGTTTTTTTAACATATTGTGTCTGTCTGTTTGTCTGTCTTTGTTGCTCCATCCATCTCTCCAATTCTCTTTCTGCTCTTCTTCTTTCTCTCTGCACCAGAGTCGGAAGCCGGGATACTTCTCCTTCCTCGATCCCTTCTCTCCAGCTGTCTGGCTCTTCATGCTGCTCGCCTACCTGGCTGTCAGCTGTGTGCTCTTCCTGGCTGCAAGGTCAATACTTTACATCACACACTGTACCCATAGTCTGCAGCTCTATTGCCATTCATCTTGTTGAACACGAGTCACCTGTCACATATCGTAATTTCTTACCTTACACAACCTCCCACAGACAGATTGACAGGGATCGAATGACTGATAGGCGGTGGCTTGAATGATGTGACAGAGGTGCATTACTGTACTGCAGTTTGACCTCAAGGTTATTCCAAATCTATTTCATTGCACCTGTGTTTCCCCACCAGGCTGAGCCCCTATGAGTGGTACAACCCTCACCCGTGTCTGCGAGATCGCAGGGACATGGTGGAGAACCAGTACACGCTAGGAAACAGCCTGTGGTTCCCTATTGGCGGCTTCATGCAACAGGGATCAGAGATAATGCCCAGAGCCCTGTCCACCAGATGTGTTAGTGGGGTGTGGTAAGTTACAGAATGGTTACGTTTGTGTGCCGGCCAGTTTAAAGTCCCCCTCCACTCAAAAATGTGTTTTGAGTATTGTTACTTCACTTTGATGTTTGAACTTCACTGTGCAATATGATGTATGTGCAGAGTTTGACACTATAAAGCTGTTTTCACATTAATCTGCTGAAGAGGAAAAGTTTCTCTGTGCTCACGTTAACGCTGGTTTAAAACGTGTATGTATGAGCATTATTTTGTTATCCAGTGTACATCGAGGACATCTAGCATTCTGCAATAAAAAAATTGGAAATACATTTTTTTTTTTTTTTGCATATTTGGATTTTAAGAACTGTTGTGTCAGATATGTTGAATGTTACTATATTATGTTATACATTTAATTGACATGTTGCCATGATATTAAATTGTATTTGTATGGCACAAAGTCAGAGGTTTGCAAAGTGCGTTACAAAAGGAGAAACAAAGGAATGGTAGAAACCGTTAAGATGACACATTAATACAATAGTAACAAAACAGTAATAAAATATGATAAGAACACATTAAAATTATAAAAAGGGCTAGCAGACAAGATTATATAATGACAAAAACAGGAGGGTGCAGTAACTGCAGATTACGACAAGTCCAAGCCATCTAAACTAGTCTAAACAAAATGTAAATATATAAAGAGTATTTTTCATTTTTCTATCAGTCATTTTGACAATATATTTTAATTTAGCTTTTAAATTCCCCCTTTATATATGTTTTAAAGCAAATTCACTGGTTAACTAAAGGACCTGCATTTTTCCTTGATGTTGCTTTTTTTTTAGCACAACCACCGTGAGATAATGACATTTCAATTTTAAAGTTTAAAGCATATAGCTGATATCGCTCATAAGTTTGTCCCTTAGCACCAAGCAAAAAAAAAGCCAAGTTCACAAAAATACTACAGTAGCCTGATGATATTCCTGTGGCAACAGAGTGACTGTGAAAGACACACACACACACACACACACACACACACACACACACACACACACACACACACACACACACACACACACACACACACACACACACACACACACTACGCTAGAGGAAGACAGGAAGAGCCAATTACACTGAGTTAAGCAAGACATGGGGTGGGGGGATATTAAGTACAGTGAGTACATGATGTTCTTGAAAAAGGTTTTTAGACATGCAAGAAAGGTTATAAGAAAGTATCATCTTTGATGTTCAGCGTGTAAAGTATTATCTCTTAGTCCTGGAAACATGAGCTCCTTTTTTAGCATGATAACTACTGTGAGACAATACAGTATATATTGGGGAATTTCACAGATTTTGCTGTTTATACTGAGATATATCTCTCTTTTACATAGGCCATTGTGAGCTATGTTGCAAATCAATAAGCAGGACTTATTTATAGTTATACTGAATTCTTATATAATTTACAATCCCAGCATCCCGTGATAAAAGTTTGATCCATATCGCTCATCCTTACTTACCCTTTTCCCTTTTTTCTTCCCCTTGTCTCCACCTCATAGGTGGGCATTCACCCTGATCATCATCTCCTCCTACACGGCTAACTTGGCAGCCTTCCTGACCGTCCAGAGGATGGAGGTTCCCATCGAGTCTCCGGACGACTTGGCCGACCAGACCAACATCGAGTATGGCACCATCCACGGAGGGAGCACCATGACCTTCTTCATGGTAGGACCCACTGCAGCAGCCATGGCTCTGGTTGGCTTTGTGTTTGGCATTTTTGAACGGGTATATGTATGTGTGTGTGTTTGTATCCTTGCGCACATGTTGAATTGTGTTGTTTTTGATGGCAGTTGGATTTAATCTGACAGTTTCCTGAATTGCCTTTTATAGCGTACATTTTTCATGAAGTGATGTAAAAGTGATTTAGTGCACTGCATTTGTCTTTATTGCCTTGCCTAGAGTGAGTTGTTGTCTTCATATTTGCTACTATATCTCTGAGTTCCTCTGTTGTTTTCTTTATGGCTGTTTGTGTTAAGTGGCTGACTGCCCATGTTTGCTTATGAGAGCGCTGGCAGCATCTGTGTCGGCATCTGTGTTTGTCATTGAGTGTGTGTGTGTGTGTGTGTGTGTGGTCTATCTTTGTGTGTAGGTGTGTTTGCATGTGGGAGTGTGTTTAGGTGAATGTATAAGAATATGTATTTGTTTATTTGTGTGCATGCATGGGAAATGGCTGCATGCCAAATTGTGAGTGTGTGTGATTTGCATTCTCGTGGTGTTTATCCATATTGAGAATATAAAAAAGAGTGGTCTGTGTTTGCCTACATAAACCAGTTTCAGTGCTACAGTACATCACCCCACTCAATGCCTAATCCACACACACACACACACACACACACACACACACACACACACACACACACACACACACACACACACACACACACACACACACACACACACACGCACAATACACACTCGCATTATTGCACACAAATTCCTCCCTGTCTACTCTTTTCCTTTCTTCTCACACAAAGAGATGCAACATGTAATTGTACACTTTAAACACTCAATCCTGTTTTAGAGCTTACTGTATTTGCTGAAACACCTCCTGTGTGCTGATTTAACTCCATCTGTATGAAAGATGATGCATCAGCTACACCATGAGCGAATAATCTGTTGCCTTGATTCACATTGCTTTTCCCACCTCTATTCTCCTCTCTCCTTGTTTACGTCTATTTGCCATTGATGTTTTACTCTTCTTGTCATTATTCACTCTGTCTACATATACTTCCCTCCCATGTTTATTGATGATGCATCTCTCTTTCTTTGTCTTCCCTCTTTCATTTTTATCAACTTTCATTTCTGTTTCAAAGACAGATGATAGGACATGTTAGAATGAACACATCTGTAATCGGCTTTTCATTTCCATTGTTGTGGGTTCCCATTCTTCTGCAGAACTCACGTTATCAGACCTACCAGCGGATGTGGAACTACATGTACTCCAAGCAGCCCAGTGTATTTGTGAAAAGCACAGAGGAGGGCATCGCCCGCGTGGTCAACTCCAAGTACGCCTTTCTGATGGAGAGCACCATGAACGAGTACTACCGCGGCCGCAACTGTAATCTCACAAAGATAGGAGGCCTGCTGGATACCAAGGGCTATGGCATTGGCATGCCACTAGGTAATAATACTAATATATAGTTTGTCAAACAAAATGTGCATGCCTGTAGCAGCTGGGGATGTAATAACTAACAGGTAATAACTTCCAAATGTAAAAGTTGTAGTAAAACTTGTAAATTTGATGAATTGCTAGAAGGTAATTACGTGTGTACATCATAATAATAACTAAGATGAATTAGTTCATTACAGTCAATTAAATGATCTATAATGTTGTTATTTCATCTAGTTAAACACATTTACACTCCTTAAGAAGTCATCACATTATTAGAGATAATCATTGCGTAAATCTGGTAATTTGTTTCTTTCTTTTTTACTATATTTGCTATTTAGAGAAATATAGTATGTTATAACATTTGATGAGTTACTTTAATGTAATATTTTTTATATTATGAGTTGCTTCTATGATTTACAAACAAGCAAAATATTGAAACAAAACATAAAAACACCAATAAAAAGGAAAGGAGCTAGATAGATACAGTTTAAAACAGCTTAATTAAACTACAGTATCACAGGTGAACCCTATAATTAGGTTTTGAAAACATCAATATTGATTTAGTTTATTTCAGGCAGAGCATTTCAAATCCTACAAGCCCCCCTGCAGCAAACAGTCATGCCTGAAGATCTAAGGCTGCGATTGGCCTCATCGGTGGATTGAAGGTCACGGGCGGTCACAAATATACGGTAGCTGTCACGTCTTTGATTAGACCTATAATTTATTTTAAAAAGGCCTGACATTAATCTTTAAATTAATAACAACAGGTAACCAGTGCAGGGAAGCTACAAGGGATGCAACACTGATTGTTTTTTTGGACCTGTTCCAAAACACTGCTACTGTAATTTTCAGGAATTTTGCCACAGCTTGTAGATTAATTTAAAAGAATAGAGTATTGTGGAGTTGAGCCATTAGAGTGACTTATCTAATTACACTGCTTCATTTGAATAAGCCCAGGGAGATAAAACTATATAGTATTTCACAAGGAAAAAAAAGCAAAGATTAGAAACATGTCTCAAAAATAAAACATGACAATATGTAGCAACATTTTCATTTTCTTTTTTCCTCCCCTGGTAATCATGTCACGACCCCTTAGATTCATCTTGCAGCCCCTTATTGGGGTCCCGACCCCTCGATTGGGAATCACTGTGATTGAATTTGCAGTGATATTCTTGCAATCAAGTTTTTGAGCTTTGTTTACGGTTAGACACACGTCAGACATCCAGCCCCGAACATCAGCTCATGATATACTGTAACAGTTTGCTTACACATGTCATTGGGATTTTGTTATTGTTGTAGTGGAAAACAATGAGATTGCATTGAACAAGGAGTGCAGTACCAGGGATATAAACATATTCTCTATGCCTCTTATGATCAGTAGTGTCACAGATTTACTGTAGTTATAATCTAAAGATGACATATATATATAACTACAGTTGTGTTAATATGCTGATTTAAATGACTTTCTCTATAGACCACATCTATGGAGCTAGATTTGTGTCTTTATTACATGCGAGAAAATAAATGATCTGAGAGAAAAAGTTATCACACTGATAGCAAAAAAGCATTTTATGAGAGAAAAAAAATATTTGAGAGAAAAAGTGTTCATACCAATAGCAAAAAGTAATAATATTTGAGACTAAAAAAAGTTTTGAGAAAATGTATTTTTTCATAGAACATCAAAAATATAAATTTAAATTTTTTTAAATTTTTTCTGAGAAAGAAATCTCTCTCAAAATACTTTTTTAAACTCTCAAAAAATATATATTTTTTGCTATCAGTGTGAAAACATTTTCTCTCAAAACGCTTTTCTTCTCGCTCTCAAAACCTAAGTCTCTGCTCTCGATGTCATTTTTTTCTCTCATGTCAGGATTTTGCTCTCGCTGTGAAAATAGTGTTGTGTGCGGGGCCACGTTCCTATTGGCCAGTCGGGTGAGCATCGTCTTGTCTTGGGTGTCGAACTGAATCATTACACCTATCACGCCCGCTGCCATCTCGGACCTTGCAGACAGAGCAACAGCGGGACAACTTAACAATTGTCACCATCTTATTCATCATTAAATTCACTTCTGACGTTTTAGGCGAGAAATGAACTGTTTAGATTTTGAATATAGGCATTCTTCCGAAAATTGTTGCCGAATTGACAATTTTCTTCAAAGTTTTCAGAGTTGAGAAGATCCATAAAGTGACCGTAAAGCCAGCTGGTGGCGGCCGGATCGCTTGTTCACCGACCGCTAGTCATGCTGGAACACACCGCTGGAGGTCTCTCAGGCTTTTATTTCGCCATTGACGGATCGTTTGTTTAAATATCACACATCCATCATAAGATTAAACCTGTGGTTAACTGCCTTTTCTCTTCGAGAGACTTGTTTAAATTATGACATAGCCTACATTAGATTTAGTATTTGCTCCGTAGACGGACTCTACAGCCCCGCTATAGTTTCTCTCCGTCCGCCTGTGTGTGTGTGTGTGTGTGTGTGTGTGTGTGTGTGTGCGTGTGTGTGCGTGTGTGTGTGTGTGTCTGTGTCTGTCGGCGGACCAGCAAGGTTGTTAAGCCCGCACGCCTTTTTGGCATTAAACTCCCCGTTAATCTTATGATGGACATGTGTTGTGATGTTTAAACAAACGATCCGTCAACGGATAACAGCAACAAAAGTTGAGAAGCTCCATGAAGTGAGGCGACAGCCAGCAGGCGCCTGCCCCGGCTGCTAGCTCGCCGGTAGGCCTGTCATCCTGTCATCCTGGGACGCACCCTATGTGGAGGTCTCTCAGACCAGTCTCGTAGGAGGCTTTTATTATTTTATGTCCATCATAAGATTAACGGGAACCTCAGGTTAACTGCCTTTTTGGCGTTAAACTCCACAAGCGCCTGGGGGCTTAACAACCTCACTGGTCCGCCGACAGAGACACACACACACACACACACACACACACACACACACACACACACACACACACACACACACACACACACACACACACACACACACACACACACACACACACACACACACACACACACACACACACACACACACACACACACACACACACACACACAACACACACCGGTGGACGGAGAGAAGCCTACTAAATCTAATGTAGGCTATGTCATAATTTAAACAAGTCTCTCGAAGAGAAAAGGCAGTTAACCACAGGTTTAATCTTATGATGGATATGTGTTGAGATATTTAAACGATCCGTCAACGGCGAAATAAAAGCCTGAGAGACCTCCAGCGGTGTGTTTCAGCATGACTAGCGGTCGGTGAACAAGCGATCCGGCCGCCTCCAGCTGGCTTTACGGTCACTTTATGGATCTTCTCAACTCCGAAAACTTTGAAGCAAATTGTCAATTCAGCAACGATTTTCGGAAGAATGCCTATATTCGAAATCTAAACAGTTCATTTCTCGCCTAAAACGTTGTCAGAAGTTTAATGATGAATAAGATGGTGACAATTGTTAAGTTGTCCCGCTGTTGCTCTGTCTGCAAGGTCCGAGTTGGCAGCGGGCGTGATAGGTGCAATGATTCAGTTCGACACCCAAGACAAGACGATGCTCACCCGACTGGCCAATAGGAACGTGGCCCCGCACACAACACTATTTTCACAGCGAGAGCAAAATCCTGACACGAGAGCAAAAAATGACATCGAGAGCAAACACTTAGGTTTTGAGAGCGAGAAGAAAAGCGTTTTGAGAGAAAATGCTTTCACACTGATAGCAAAAAATATATATTTGAGAGTTTAAAAAAGTATTTTGAGAGAGATTTTTTTTCTCAGAATTTAAAAAAAAAATTAATTTATATTTTTGATGTTCTATGAAAAAATACATTTTCTCAAAACTTTTTTTTAGTCTCAAATATTATTTTTTGCTATTGGTATGAAAACTTTTTCTCTCAAATATGTTTTTTTCTCTCATAAAATGCTTTTTTTGCTATCAGTGTGATAACTTTTTCTCTCAAACTTTTTTTTTTCTCTCAGATCATTTATTTTCTCGCATGTAATAAAGACACAAATCTAGCTCCATAACATCTACCATAGTAAAACAAAATGAAATAAAAAAAGTAATTGACTGTTGGAGAGGCAGAAACACCTGCATGAGATCAATTATGCTAAATAGACACATGTAGTAGTACTGATTGGTGAGAGATTAGATCGGAAAAATGTCTTGTACGTGCTTGATTTATTTTTATCTGAGGGATTAGTATTTCAACTGAAAGTAATGAACATGCGGCTTTTTCACACACGTCCGGCTCCTCTGAAGCTCACAGAAGTGGTGTCACTGCATCACAGTGATCTGTTCTAACGAAGAGGAGGAAGGCATGACTACAATGAGGGAGAAGAAGGATAGAAAGTGAGATATGAAAGACCAAATATGTGTAGAAAGATAAAGCAGAGTTACTGTATATCAGCATGGAGAGCAGAAACAGCCATGAAGAGGCAGACCAGGAGAAAGATTTTGATATTTCAAAATACTTTTTAAAGGGGTTGGTTCACCCAAATTGAAAACAAACAAGCATGTCTTCTGGCTCACCTCCAGGCACAGTTCAATTCAAAGGGATAGTTCGACATTTGGACATGGACATTTGGAAATACACTTGATTGCTTTCTTGCCAGGAGTTTAATGATGGATACCACTCTGAAGTCAGTATGCCTTCAGACAAAACTGTCTTAAAACTGTGTTGTGTTTACATTTTGTTTTTTCTACAGCCAAACATACAAGGTATACAATGTTATTTAATGGGCTTTAGAGATGCTGGTAGATGGATTTTATTTACCATTTGGACAGAGCCACTTCTACTTTAGCTGTTTCCAGCTAATCATCTCCTGGCTGTAGCTACAGTTAGGTCCGGAAACATTTGGACAGTGACACAATTTTCATAATTTTGGCCCTGTGCACTAACACAATAGATTTTAAATTAAATAATCGAGATGCAATTGTAGTGCAGACTTTCAGCTTTATTTTGAGGGTATTTACATCAAAATTGGAGGAAGGGTTTAGGAATTGCAAACATTTTCATACATAGTCCCCTAACTTCAAGGGAGCAGTTTTATGAGCAGGTATGGGCTATTCCCTCATTATTTCATCATCAATTAGGCAGATAAAAGGTCTGGAGTTGATTTCACATGTGACATTTTCATTTGGAAGCTGTTGCTGCGAATCCACTACATGCGGTCGAAGGAGCTCTCAATGCAAATAAAGCAGGCCATCCTTGGGCTGCAGAAAAAGGAAGAATCCATCAGAGAGATGGCAGAAACATTAGGAGTGGCCAAATCAACAGTTTGGTACATTCTGAGAAAAAAAGAACGCACCAGTGAGCTAAGCAATACAAAAAGGCCCGGACGTCCACGGAAGACAGTGGTTGATGATCGCAGGATCGTTTCCACGGTAAAGAAGAACCCCTTCACAACATCTAGTGAAGTGAAGAAGACTCTCCAGGAAGTAGGCATATCATTATCCAAGTCTACTATAAAGAGAAGACTTCACGAGAGCAAATGCAGAGGATTCACCACAAGGTGCAAACAATGCATAAGCCTCAAGAATAGAAAAGCCAGATTAGAGTTTGCCAGAAGACATCTAAAAAAGCCAGCCCAGTTCTGGAACAGCCCTCTTTGGACTGATGAAACTAAGATCAACCTGTACCAGAATGATGGGAAGAGAAAAGTATGGAGAAGGCTTGGGACGGCTATTGATTCTAAGCACACCACATCATCTATAAAACATGGTGGAGGCCGTGTAAAGGCATGGGCGTGCACGGCTTCCAGTGGCACTGGGTCACTAGTGTTTATTGATGATATGACAGAAGATGGAAGCAGCCGCATGAATTCTGAAGTCTATAGGAAGATTCATATTCAGCCAAATTCAACAAAGTTGATTGGACGGCATTTCACAGTGCAGATGGACAATGACCCAAAACATACTGCAAAAGCAACCCAGGCGTTTTTCAAGGCAAAGAAGTGGAATATTCTACAATGGCCGAGTCAATTACCTGATCTCAATCCAATCAAGCATGCATGCATTCCACTTGCTTAAGACAAAATTTAAGGTTAACAGCTGAAGACAGCTGCAGTCAAGGCCTGGCAAAGCATCACAAAGGAGGAAACCCAACGTTTGGGGATGTCTAAGGCTTCCAGACTTCAGGCAGTCATCGCCTGCAAAGGATTCTCAACAAAGTATTAAGAATGGATATTTTATTATATTAATTTGTCCAATTACTTTAGGTCCCTTGAAATTAGGGGACTATGTATGAAAATGTGTGTAATCCCTAAACTCTTCCTACAATTTTGATGTAAATACCCTCAAAATAAAGCTGAAAGTCTGCATTATAATTTAATCTCAGTGATTTAATTTCAAATCCATTGTGTTAGCGCACAGGACCAACATTATGAAAATTGTTTTACTGTCCAAATATTTCCGGACCTAACTGTATATTACAGTAAACACACAGATATGACAGTGGCATCAGCCTTCATATCTAACCTTCGGCAAAAAAGCGAATAAGCTTACTGTATTTTGCAAAATGTGAAACTATTCCTTTATTTCCACATAATTCACTTTGATGACCAAACTGATATGCTGGTGGACTTGCTGCAGTGTGTAAAAGCACATTTGGAGCTAGGAGTTCAGGTTGTGTATTTCAGTCGGGGATAAAACTATTGTATTTGTGAAATGGTTGGTCATGGTGGGAAGTGATTTGTTTCCGCCTCCCAGAGGATATGGGCTAAAACAGGTGATCTGGAAACAGCAACCCTGTAACAATTCACAGAGCACACTATCAACAATTTTGCAGAATGCAGTTCAGATTAAAAAAAAACTGAATGTCTACTGAATAAATAAAAGTAGAATAACTGAGAAAATATATTTGCAATTTGTAGTGAACCTACCCATTAAACCTTCCCATTGTTTTTTACTGTATCTAGTTTATAACATGCTTTGTGTGCTGAATGACTAGCAGCTGTACCACTGGCTCTATCTGTTTTTAATCTCGCTCTTTATCTCTCACTAACTCTCACTAATCCTCTCTTTATTCTCAAAGTAAGATCGCTTGTAGCCATCTCGAGACTGCAACAGCAATACTAACTTCCTTCTCCTTTCCTCTTACACCTTTTCTCTTCTTTTCAAGGATTTTTCTTCTTCTGAAATAACCCATCTATTGTTCCTCTTGGGCTCTTTTGCTGCACTTTTTCCATCCTCCACTACTTGCTCTTATCCTGATTTCCTGTCATTTCCCAGGGTCTCCGTTCAGAGATGAGATCACGCTGGCCATCCTCCAGCTGCAGGAAAATAACAGGCTGGAGATACTGAAGAGGAGATGGTGGGAGGGAGGCCGATGCCCCAAAGAGGAGGACCACCGTGCAAAGGGTCAGTCAACCGCAGCTGTCTTTCTCCTCTCCCTCCTTCCCTCTAATGTCCCCAGTAATAGTCTCCTTATTATTTGCTACAGTCCAGCTAATGGCTAATGCCTAACCTAATGTCCTTGTGAAGGGTGCTTAGCACAATCTACTTTCCCAAATGTCTTCTGTTGTCTCAGGTGGTGTGCAATGTGAATTTTATTAGAGTGAGTCTGTCCACATGTGCGTGCGTGGGTGTGCCTGTATAAATGACAAAGACAATAAAAATGCCTCAGCATTTCTGCCATTGCTGTCAGATGGAAATCTCTTTTGAAAAAAAACAGATGCTTACAGTACTTTTCTGCATCATTGAGCTTTATCTGTACGGTGTATCTCAAGTGTTCCACGGCCTAATAATTCTGGTATTCACTCAGCCACTTCATCATGGGCCATTTGGATTTTTTAATTCAATTGAAAGAGTACTCCAGCGATTTAGTATTGCTCTTACATAAAGTTGAGACACTTGCAAGAGACATACTTTTTTTTAAAGGGGCGCTGCAGAGGCTGAGAAATCTATATTTGTAGATGCTACATTTAGACCCTCCCTGAGTGGTCTTTCAAACTCCCTGCAGTTTGTTACACAGGCTGTCGATTAAACATTTGGGGTCTCAAAGCCCAATCTGAGAAAAGTGAGGTCACTTTAGTAATCTTTCTCAGACTTAAAGGAATAGTTTGACAGTTTGGGAGTACTTATTTGCTTTCTTGCCGAGAGTTAGATAAGAATATTGATACCAATCAGCAGCTTAGCTTGGCATTAAAGACTGGAAATGGGTAAACAGCTAATCTGGTCCTCTAAAGTGGACACCAATACTTCATCATGTCATATCTTGTTTGTTTAATCCGTACAAAAATCAGAGTGTAAGAACCATTTTTGTGGTTCTAAATAATATAATATATTTTTTTCTGCCGGTTACTTCACAAGCTTTAGAGTTGCTGATAGGCAGATTTTGTTACCTTCAGACAGTTTACCCCATTTCCAGTTTTTGTGATAAGCTAAATTAACTGGTACTAGCGTCAGGATTTTGATTCTAAATCGGAAATTGATCAAAATGAGCTTTCAAGTATAGGTCTTAGTATTGGTCTAGCACATTACAAGAATATATGGCGGTTATGTGTCATTTGATACCATGTAGCCTATCTTTTTACAGAATAATTTGAAAATGTAAATGACATGATGAGTTGTCAGGGCATAAAACCAATGATCTGTTGATCTTCACGAATCAAGACTTCATAGTCTAACATTGGCATAGCCATCAGTGCTAAAACATGTTTTTATTCATTTAAAATTGTGGATTTGGATAATATATTAGAGTGGTATCAGTCTTCTCACCTAACTCTCTGCAAGTCAGCAAACAATTATATTTCCCAAAATGTTGAACTTTAACAGAGCTCTTCCAGAGCCACAGAAGGTATTATACAGTTTTCACAGGCTGTGTAGTAGTCTAGTCTGTCTAGTCGATTTTAAAGTAAAATAATGCATTTAAAACCATGCCAGTGTGCATGTGTGTACTAATGTTTGTCTCCTGTGGCCCACTCTCAGGTCTGGGCATGGAGAACATTGGGGGCATCTTCGTGGTGCTGATCTGTGGCCTCATCATTGCCGTGTTTGTGGCCATTATGGAGTTTGTGTGGTCGACACGGCGCTCTGCAGAGACAGATGAGGTATGCCCCCATACCTGCCCTCGCCGACCCCACAGACACACCCCAGTAGGTTCCCATGGCATCCCGCCAAACCTTTTTATTATGTTGTTTTGTGTGTTTGTGTGTGAGTGTGTAGATTTCATTCAGCTTTTGCCTCCATTTGTAAGTGTTGGTTGGTTTGTGTGTGCTCTAACATTTGAGGATCAATGTGTTATGTGCATGTGAGATGAGAGGAATGTTCAAGTATGCGGCACTGAACTGCTGTAGTGTCCAAAATGTATACAACAAATAGAGAATTTGATTTGTCTTTGCATGTCCTGCCTGTTTTTAGTGTTTGGTGTTTAACAGTGGCAGCAAGTGTTTGTGAGCTAAATTTGATGGTACGGATACGCAATATTGAGAAATACCAATATTTGCTTGCATTAAGAAGTAGTGTGATCTTTTTCCCTGGCATTAAATGTCATGATGTATCTTCTTTTACATGCCTCACATATACGCTGGTATTCTTCGTTTCCATTCTTGGATTACTTCTCACCCATTTCACTGTGTGTCTTCCTCTATCTCTCTCTCAAACACACACACACCTCCTGTCATCAGTGTCTGTTCTCCGATAACGAGTATTGTTTCTGTTTATGTGAGCACATTACTTTTTTATTATGATTTCAATGAGAATGTTGTTTGTCTGTAGTGGACATCGTGATGCATTTTGGTCGTTGTGTGTGCAAATTACAGTAGTGTCATGCTGTCGGAATGATGAAAAGATTCGTGGGTGTCTTACTGTTTGTGTGTGTCTGAGTGTGCCTTTCTTTATGTGCACCTGAGTATGCAGGCCTGCCTGTCCGTTCATAGTGCATAGTGCCATAATGAAGTGTTCATAAACTAAACAACATTTTGGTGTTTGGATTGTAATAACTTTCTCTGCTCCTTGGATATTCTCCCATCTCTATTCATCTCCACATCCTTTCCCATCACCTTCTCATTTCTGTTTTAAAACCATTCCTCCATTTGTTGATCTCTGTGCCCTCGCTTCTCCTGCGACTTTTTATTTTTTCATGCCTTACTGTGTCTGTTCTTTCTGCCTTGTTCCTGTTTCTACTTTTTTTTGCTTTTCCTTTAAAAAAAATTGTTTTCCCTCCGCTCTCCTATTTATGTACTGCCTTACCACCGTCTTGTTCTGCTGCCTGTCATTGTGTCTGTGGCACCCCTCCTACCTTTGCCTCCTTCCCTACCCTTTTTCCTTCCTCCTTCCTTTTCTCCTTTAGGTGTCTGTCTGTCAGGAGATGATCACAGAGTTCCAAAACGCCGTCTCCTGTAAGAAGACCTCCCGTATGCGCCGCCGTCGGCCCCTCAGTAGCTCAGCAGCCCTGCGTCATCCCACACGCATAGCTCTGGGGGCCCCTCGGCCCCTGCGCCTGGTCCGGGAGATGCGCCTCAGCAACGGCAAGCTATACAGTGGAGCTGGCCCGCTGACAGGTGGAGCTGGAGGTGGAGGAGGTGGAGCAGGAGGGGAGGGGCCTCCTGATCTGGGCCCTGAGCCCCAATTTCTGATTCCAGATGATCCACTAGAGGCCAACACCACCCCTCCTCCACCAGCCCCTACCCCTGTGATGCTGCCCGCCCGAAGCTGCACCCATGTGCGGATCTGCCAGGAGTGCCGGAGGATCCAGAGCCTAAGATCAGGATCAACCACAACAAGAATACCACCTTCATCTGCACCCCTGCCCAGGTTACCCCCACCCCCACCCCTATCCTCATCCAACACAGACAGTGAGGGCGGAGGGGGGGGCAGCCCGAGGCGGCATCACCACAGCCCCCCGTCTCATACCTCCCGACTCATTCCACCTCCACAGAACAGCAACACCACAGACCTACTGGGCGACCAGGACTGAGACCAGACACAGTGGGCAGAGTGAGAGGGCTGCAGGGAGCTGGTGAAGTGTGAGGAACATTTGTGCTGCGGAGAGAAACACTGCTTGCTTCCACAGTTTAAATTCATCAGAGAACAAAAGAGGGAGAGATGGAGGGACAAAACGTTGAACTCTGCGAGGTCAGCCAATAGAAAAATGAGACAACCTTTCAAAAGGAGAATAAAGGAGGGAAACAGTGACCCTTTCTCCAGTTGAGCTTGAGGCCTACAGACAGAACTGGCTACAAGAGATGGTCATCAGTTAAGCTTCTGTAATCAACTCCGAAAAACAGTTCAGTTTGGACAAATCTGTACGGAAATGCACATGGCCAGATGATGGTTTCTATTGGCCTCGTTTTTTTTCTCCTTACTCCCCCCTCTCACTTCACCTTTAGATTTGAGGGTGCTGGTTTTCTTCCACAGACGTTCCCTGGAAGCGTTCTAGCCCTCTAGTAAAATGAAGCCTTGTTGGAGGACATACTGTTTCCGAATGTGATTAAAAACAACTAAAAGACTTCCAGAGAATTATTCCAGTTTTTTTTTGTTTTGTTGTCTTTTTTGTTTTGTTACCATTGTTCTAAGTGGGAATTACAGAGTTAAATACAGACCATGTGTGACAATATGGTGGATTATACTAAGAAACTTGACTGCAGCTAATTGTGTCCAAGAGTTTTGTGTCCCTCCCTGCGCCCCATAGCTGCTTTTTGGATGTTATCAGCGAAGGTGGATGAAACAACTTCAAGACAACATAATGCAAAGGGTAGCAGAGGAAACTGTCTGCCTTTCTTTACACTGTGCGTGTGTATGTAAAAATGTGTGCTTCCTGTGAGTCTGTCTGTAACTACTTAAAGTGAGGAGAACCATGTACCCAGCAACAGCACCCTTCTACAAATGTTAGATAATCAGACAGCCACAAAAAGAGGAGGAAGAGCAAGAGGCTTTGAAATGTGAAATGAATGTCCCTCGTTATCCTGGGTACCACTTGCCAAGCCTTTACTTATTTTTCACCTCTGAGAGACCGGGCGAGGCAGAGCCAGAGAGGCAAGGAAGAGAAGAACAGATAGAAATAGGCAGAGAGTGAAAAGGACACTACTGAATTTGAACGAGAAATCCCTAACTGAACTACTTCCATTATTAGATCTGTCCTGATCTGTTAATTCTGGGCATCTTTTAAAGGGGCTTGTTAATGCGCCAGCAAACTGTAGCTACAGCTTCTTCCCTTCTCTCTGTTTAACAGACAGACTTGGCCGTTCACAGTAGAGGCTCCTGCCAGAGTGATAGACTCAACACAGCCTTGTCAATACAGTCTCAAGCTTTTGATCGCCTAATTACTCCCCTCGGTGGCTGGGGACTCATTCAGGAGGGTGTTGAACACAGGGAAACATGCTGATAAATAGACTGAGAAGAAACACATGTTTTTTTCACTCCGGCTGGGATAGGAACCCGTTGGTAATGTTACAGCCATACTGTTGTGTGAAACTCCAACGAAATCTTTACACTACAGTATATTAGCAACAGTGCTTAAATAATACACTGAATACACTGGTGGATTTGCATGTTTTAGGCCTTTAACAAATTGTGGACACTTTATTTATTGCTGATAATTATTCAAAGCATACCATACGTTTTAAAATGGATTTCCAATCTTCCAAGTAGCCACTGCTTTTACAGCAAGTAATTATGTTATAATTACAAGGAGCATTAAAGAATAAGGCTGGTGATATTTCATATTTTTCTTATAAGACCAAAACCATCTGATGAATTGATCTGACTTATAAGTAGCCAAAGCCTCATGTAGCTTATTTATCTGTGCGATTAAAAACACAATAATGAGTCACACTGTTTGCTAATAACTATTTTCATAAAAAAGTTTATATTTGTGCCCATCTTTTAAGAGTTGCGTCTTCAGTGAGACCAAAGGGGCTGAGTGCCACAAACAGGCTGCAAATGTTGGAACATATTGAGAGACAGACCAACACTTTGGTGGTTCTGATCTTTTCATGGGATTTGTTAACAAGAAGAAAAATGTACAACATTGCCAGCCTTATTCCTTTGAGTCTGCTTTATTTTTAGTACAAAAAAACCCTGACATTTAGGATCACAATTAAAACAGATCAGCTTTAGGTCTGTGGCAATAAAATGAGGTGGGATTACCGCAGCATGATTTCCCTTAAGTTTAACCAAATGTACCACTTTGTGATCACTTTTATGTGCTGCAGCTGTGCTCTCTGTGTACATCACCTCTGTGAAAGAATCCCCTCGGAAACAAATGCCTGGTATTTTGCTAATAGTCCATCATCCCAGAGATTATGTATGTTTTATTATTATATGACATTGTTATCAAGTGCTGTATTGGCATTTTCTGCACTGCAAGTCATTGTCTCATCAGTGTCTCAGTGTTCATTGAATCAGTTCTCTAATCAGGTCCCAAAAAAGATTCACTACTT
Source organism: Gymnocephalus cernua (assembly GCA_023631565.1). Classification (NCBI taxonomy): domain Eukaryota; kingdom Metazoa; phylum Chordata; class Actinopteri; order Perciformes; family Percidae; genus Gymnocephalus; species Gymnocephalus cernua. The sequence goes on from CM042429.1 coordinate 31,934,247, forward strand.
ACTGATCTAAGGGGTGGTTTGATACACACCCTTAGTCATAGTTACTATACTCAGTTATAAAAAGTCATTCTGCTGTGTTAAATGAAATGCTGACATCCAAGATTTGAAGGTTCGCTGATGATTTTCAATTCAAGATATAACTAAATTTGCGTCATCCTGTTCCGTGTTTGTGTTTGCTTATTGTTTGTCTTTTATGGTTTCATTTCCTGACAGCAGATTTTATAAATGTCATGCTTTTCAGCAGCTTATTCTCAATTCTCGAAAGCCAGTGTTTCCTGCCTCCTGAATATATTACGTTGTTTTTTTCCTTTTCCTCTTCTTTGCCCTTTGATTTGAATGCCACCTCCAATACATATAAAGCTGCTTAACTTTAAATCAAGGAGCTACATGCTATCTTCTCAGATCTCACCAAACAGCAGGAAAACAATCCCTCACTGGCTTTCCACCAGTACGTATTGTCTGGGCAAACATTGCATTGCTGTATAAAATTATGCATTTTGCAGTGCAACAGATTTGTCGACACTGTTGTGCTCCAGATAATGAATGATAACATTGTTTGTCCACATTATGCTGTTTCTCTGAATGATTGCTGTCAGCAGAAGCAGGCCCAGATTTGATATCTCTTTCTCTCTGTTTACTTATGCCTTTGTGTTCAAAATGCTGACAAGGCAACAGGAGCCAACCCCATTCCACAAGAAGTCACGGTATATACACACACACACACACACACACACACACACACACACACACAAACACAAGCGGAGACACCATCCACATCTTCATTTCTAATTCCCTTGTTGTCTAAAGGTTGTAAACGCACTGGTTGTTTTTGTTGTTTTCAAATGTGTCTCTCTTTTGTGTCTTTGGTTTGTTCTGTGTAGGAATTCACACTTGACATGTGACAGCACTACATAGCCTATACCTGGCTATCAACAGCTGTAAACCATCAGCTGAAAGCATTTATTAACTGCAAAGCATTATTGTGGAGAGGCAAGAAGAAGGGTACAAACCCTAATCGGCTAAAATATTGCTAGTATGAATAATTATGAAGGGAAGGGAGGGTCACAAAACAGATCAGATGGGGTGTCTGAACAGTCACTCCGCAAAACAAACCTTTTTGTTTACTTTGATGTTCTTTTCTTTAGTATTTTTTCATATTTCTATACTAGTGCTAAATGGATTATTAAAACTGATGATGAATATTATGATTAAATTGTTGTTGTTATTCCTATTGAAGAGCAAGAGGTTCTATAGTGTGATTGTGGGTTGAGGGTGTGGGATGGTGTTGGGACGAAGGTGCAATGATGTTCTTCAGAGAGATTGCCCTGTTGTTCAAACCTATAGACACACAAACGTCTTTTGGATTAAAAATATTCAAACAGTCCCACAGTGACACGTGTCTCCTCTTTGTCAGTGGAAAGTTTGCTGCATTTATCCTTCTCATGTCTGAATGAAGTGATTTACTGGTATGGAAACATTGTCATAATGCCAGGGGTGGAGGAAGTACTCAAAATACTGAATTTATGTAAAAGTGCCACGGCGATCATTTAAAAATACTTTATTACTATAAAAGTAAGTCATGCATTCTGACTCCTACTTAAAGCTACATTGTGTAAGAATTTCTCCCATCTAGCGGTGAAATTGTAAATGACAACCAACTGAATATTCCAATTGCGTTTTAACTGCTACGGTGGCCGAACCCAAAATTAGCTCTTAGTATCTCCATCGTTTACATGCAGCTGTTCTGGCCACTCCAATATTAACTTTGGTCTTGTTGCTTTGCCTGTCGCGTTGTCGTTTTAATTCTCTTTTTCGCTTCCCTGGCGAGTAATCTCCCCCTGGCATTCGTCACGGTGCCACTGAGTGTAATGCCATTTTTCCATTACATGGTACCAGCTCGACTCGCCTCGACTCTACTCGCCTTTTTTGGTTTTCCATTACGAAAAAAAGTACTTGATACCTGCTAACAAATACTTTTTTTAGTACCACCTCTGTCGAGGTTCCAAGCGAGCTGAGCCGATACCCCAAGGTGACGTGAAAGCGACAGACGGGGGTGTCCTGAACAAACCCGTTATTTTTAAATAGTTTAGCCAGCTGTGTTTTATTTTTGCTGCCTCCAGCTTCATTTACCACAAAATGTGTCTTCTGGCTGTGGCAACAACAACACACCGTCGACGTTCTGTGTGTGTGTCGCGTTAGGTCACGGCATTTCCTGCGGCGCCAGCCACGCTTGCCTCACGCATGAGGTGGTACTAAATCTGCAATGGAAAAAGGAGGACGGGAAACCGCAGTCGAGTCGAGACGAGCCGAGCCAAGTAGAGCTGGTACTAGCAATGGAAAAACGCCATAAGAGGACGAAAGGCGGAGGTATGTCCCTCTTTGGCGAATGTATTTTAAAGATGGAGATGCAACATGGCGGCCGTCACTCGAGTGACTTGCCCGTATGTATTCTGATGATTCTGAATGGCAGATTCTACGCTTATGAGAATACTTTGATTAGTTGGTGGAAGTAATTACACATGGATGAGCACATATTTGTGAAAAAACCAAGGTTGTTTTGCTAAGAATCAACTCAAAAAATTACACAATGTAGGTTTAAGTAAAAATGCAGAAGTATTATCAGCAAAATGTACTTAAAGTACAGTTATACTATATCATACTTATAAATATATGAATAAATGTATTAGTTACTTTCTGAAAACTGCATAATGTACTCCCTTTAAACAGCATTTGTCTTATCTTTCATATCCATTTCCTGTCATTGCAGAACTCTTCAGTACATACAAAATATGGGAAACCACAGATTTAGTAAGGTCTGGTAAAAATCTAAAAATGTAAAATCTGGTAAAACTATATTCAGCAACAATAGACAAACAAAAATAATTTACAGAACTGTGCACTGTAGTATATCTGCTCACCAGCATTATTTGATAAACAAGCAACAGGACTGAATTATCTCAAAAGCATTATACTGATTGTAAACAAATTATAAGCACCAACTTGCAACAGAAAACAGATGTAACGGCACAACAAATTAAAACATGTAATATGAGCCCTTGTGTTTATATTTTTACACTTCAAGAAAACTAATTTTCTTCTACGTCCTGACAGCACATATGGTAATTGTAATCAAATGTCTTAAGCACTGAATTTCAATATAAAATCAATTTAACAGCACAGCAAATAAAACACACAAAATGAGCCTGTAAAAATGTTGTTGTTCTCACATGTTCTGACAGTGAGTCTAACTTTCACGAGGACTGTCTAGTTGTTTGTTTTGCCTGCCATTCTCTACCTGTCCACCAGATGTCCTCAGACCTTCCCACCACCCAGTCACCTGCTCACCTGTTTCCACTTTCACTAATCAGCCCTGCCCCCTTTCTCCACAGTCAGTTGTTCCCTGCCTCTAAACTCTGAAACCTGTATCTGTACCTGCCTGGGCCTTTTCCCTGCCCCATTCCAGTTACCTGTGGATTATCAGTTACTTCTGTTTTGGACTTTCTGCCCATGTCCTTAAGATATAGAATTTTCACTTTTGTCAATAAATCATTGAACAGTCCCTTGCTGCCTCACACTCCTCCATGACGTTACAGACATGATCAGGTCCAGGGCCCCTCGACTGTTGAACTGGACGAGATCAGGTAGACCAGCTCTGTTTGTGTAAATCTATTTTAGAAATGCATAGTTTTAGATTTGCATTCTCTTGAACTGTTCTTGTTTTTTATTTGTGTTATAGTTTTAACATAATTTGTTACTATATTTGCTTTAATCTTGAATTGTTTCATTCAACATTTATCTGGTGTATCTTGGCTTCATGTTTTTGCAAAGTACTTTACGTACGTTATGTGTTTTTTTTAAAGTTATCTCGCATTGACAAGATAACACAGTGGGGAAACTAAAAACTGACTGTTGTTAATGTTAAGTGATGAGGTGTTTGCATCTTTACAAGACTTTAAACAAAACATTTTGTCACCTTTTTGGTATAAAAAAAAAAGATATTGCCATCATACTTAGACTGCAAGACAGCAATATCTGCTTACAAGATTCCGATGTTAACACTGAGCATACATAAAGTTGTATAGAGAATACAGGATAAGACAGCAAACTACAACTATTACTAGAATCTGTGTCATTTGAATAGTTCTGCATCATGATATGCAATTTTTGATTTGGGTTTAAAGCTGCTGTAGATACTGTAGCTGTGAAGAAGTGGTACAAAATAATCCACCTTTCTCTCTGATTCTCAAAGCCTCTAACCCTAAATGAGGTTTGAATTCAAACATTTGCTAGCAAATGATGAGAGAGACATGTACAAATGTTAGCTGTCATCACAACAACACGGGGCATCTATAATCTTCCACAGCAATCGAAATGGTCGTTGCTTTACCCAGTTTAGTTTCCTTGTGGTTGCGGAGAAAGAAATGTGTGTGCTGCTCTTACCATTTCCTGACCTTGAGCAACAGAGTGAAACGTTATGTCAAGCCCTCAGGAACAGCGTTTGTTCTGTGTGGGATGTTTAGAGAACAGCCACAGTTATCATTGCAAGTCATGTAACATCCTGGGACTCATGTTGACTTTTTGCCTTACACATCAAAACAGAAAGGGTTGTAAAAAGCACATTTCCTGAGTGTAACATACATTAAACTTTCACTGGAATTAATGGCACTCTGTTTGGATTTCTCATCCATTGTTTGTTACATCTAAAGTTTTTGTAACTCAAAACTATGTGCTATCTATATTTAGGTGAAGTGAGATTTTTGAGGGCCTGTAGAGCCACACGTTTTGGGGTTTTATTTAAAGAAAAAAGGTAATGCATTTTCTTATTGGAAACACATCCCATGAAAAGACCAAAACCAACATCAATGCATTGTTCAGAAACACACAAATTAACTTACACTGGGTGACATGTTCTCACATTATATTGAACATTGGCAAGCTGCTGTAAATACTTGCTAACGTGTATTAATGTAATCCGCAGCTGAAAATACTTCTCCAACAAATGCAGTGTTTACTCGTGTGAGTAACGTTTCCTAAAAAAACTTTTTGGTTTTGGTCTATTGGTGGGATTTTTTTGACAATAAGAAATATGTAGAATAACATGGGCCTTATGCTTTTAAGGTCTGCTGCAAACTCAGTTCTTTCAAATCAGGACTGAAGACTTTTCTGTTTGCCGCCGCCTTTTATTAAATCAAATAATTGTTGATTTCTTACACTGAAATCTTTGTATTTTATACACATCTTATTCTATTTGTTTTCATTTTCTATTCTCTTGCCGCTTTAATGCCTGTTTTAATGTTTTTTAAATGTACTTTTAATGTTCTATGTAAAGCTCATTGAATTGCCTTGTTGCTGAAATATGCTATTTAAATAACCTTGCCATGCCAAAGGAGTAGTTATTTTACTGATGTCATGATGTGATAAGTTTACAAAAGGATGGCAAATGCAATTTACAGTACAACAGCTTTAAGAGTAAGTGAAAGACAGAATGTCATTATGACTTCAATCCACGTCTCTCTTAACTTCCAAGTATTAGTATGACTCCATCATGCTGTGTGTGTGTTTGTCATTGGATGAAGGTGTAACCTCTCTGGATGATGATGAGCTGGACGTCACTGTAGACCTCTTTGGGTAAGAGTGTTTTGAGGGGGATATTTAGTGCTCTGTTATATCATCATTCTCATCAAGTTGCTTTGAAAAAAAAAAAAACATAGACACAAATAAACTAATAAAAAACCTTCAACTGCAACTTTGAAGATAAAGCCTCAAACCAACTCCAAGCTTACCTTGTTTCTTTCAATCACACATCACTGGACAGACAGACAGGCTTTTGTTAGACGAACCGAAACAAATACTGTAACTCCATATGATAATGTTCAGATGTAGACAGAAGACGAACTTGGGAGAGGCACTTTCTCACCAGTGCAGACACGATGCATGACCAAAGCCTCGTGTATAAGTAAAGAAAAAAACACATAAGTTGTGGTCAGCATAGTCACTACTATTAGCATGAATACTCCAGCAGCAATCATTCTTGGTAATATCTGCATCGGTTCTGGGAAAAGAAACAAAACTATGATCAACTTAAAACCATGTGAGAGTCTTTCTTCAGTGATGTGTTAAAAGAATGGTTAGACATTTTCGGAAATCAAAAACACTTATTCTTTTTTCATTTTTAGGAGGGATCTGGCCAAGAGGGCAGTATAACACTCTCACTGTCTTGCCAAGAGTTCAATGAGAAGATTGATTCCACTCTCATGTTTAAGGATGGTATCAATCTTCTGACCTAACTCTTGGCCAAGAAGTGTATTTCCCAAACTGGAAATGACCTTTTAAAACAAATGTTTGGTGTTGATGATGATGATGTATCTTGTTGTGTTACTTGTCTGCCACAGACACTGCATTTCTCTCTGCATCCAGCCGTTGTCCTCAGTGTGTTCTCGCCATCTCTACCTGCACACCTCCCTCTGATTATCTCCCTATATACTATACACTCACCCCATCATTTTAGTTCTTGGACAAATATCTGATACTCACCTTGAACGACAAGGTTGGTGGTTCCTTCAAATGAACCACTAGGATAGGTTGAAATGCTGCAGGTGTACGACCCTGCATCTCATTTCCACACCTAATGATCAAAGATTGTTCTGCAATCTCCACTCTGTCCTTTAGAAATGATACATAAATATTAAGTCCAAATTGAACATTGAAAACAATAATGAGGATTTTCTTTCCTTCTGGTGAACCTGAATCCACTGAACCTGAGTAATATTGGCACCTTGTGGCGCTGGGATGAATTGACATGGCAGGGTGACAGCACACCCAAGGTATCCTGTCACTTCAGGCAATACTTTGACTTCTTGGGCCTTATTAAGAACTGCCAAAAAATAAGAATTTATGGTAGAAGATTAAAGCAGGAAATTAAGGATTCATCAATCAAACCCAAAACTTTTTTCTTTTGTAATTTCACTGCGTTTTAGACATAAAGCCATCCTGTAGTAAAACCTTGTTATAGGTTACTGTCCTCCAGGCACCAATCTCCCCCGTGTACGCAAAAGGTAGTCTTAGGTACATTTATTCAAGTACTGTACTTAAGTTCAAGTTTGAGGTACTTTACTTGAGTACCTTAATTTTCAGTTACTTCACTACTTTAATACATTTCAGAGGGAAATATTGTACTCAACATTTATTAGTGTCAGTTAAGTAAATTTTAAGATTAGGATTTTACATACAGAACATATATGAGCAACTTAAAATATAATGCATTGTTATAGATTAAACTACCCAACTGCATGTAGTAAATCTTCTCCACCTCAACCAGCTAAATCATTAGAAGTGCATTAATATGCACCTTACTGTAATGCATTCATAATAATCCAATGATATAACACTGCTGTTTCTTAATGAGATGGTGCTTTAACATTATGCTGCCGATACTTTTACTGTACAGTACTTTCACTTAAGTTTTTAAGCTTTTTGTCTTACCTGGGATTGTGCTGTGAATGAACCACACAAGTACACCAGGCAATTGTGCACAAATGAAATAACAGGCGCACTAACGTGTTTTCTCAGTTTTCTCGTCCGTTATTCACTGGTTGTCGTTATTTCCCTTTAGTTCCTTCCTCCCTGGCACCCTGCTGCCTGTCGCCTCCAGTCTTCATGATTCTCCCGGCTGGCCATCCGTTACCTCGTCGGTCTGGTCCCCGGTCTCTTCTGTTGCCACCAGTGTCTAGACTCCATCGGGGGATATGTTTCCTATTCTCTACCCTTTTAAAAAATATTAATTCGATGGAGTCTAATCTCCAAAAGACTCATACATTTTCTCATGCAGTTGTATAATAAATATTGTTCTTTTGCATATCTGCAAACAAAGTCTCTCCTGATTGAAATTGCCTTCAGTAGCACAGTGACCTCATGTGGTCAAATGATAGAAGCACCACGTGTCTCAACTAAGGTGAAATTACAAGTACTAGTGCAGTGCCCGTTGAAAATGTGCCTGTTTGGAACCAGCTGATTGCATAGCTTGTGGTATTGCTGCTTGTAAAATTCATCAAAACCAAATTGTACCCCAAGATTACTTACAGAAGCACCCCAAACCACTTCATATGCAACTCCCCTGTATACCCTAAAATTAACGTACTGATTTACTTGACAGAGAACGTTGCAGATTCAGAATGTAATCATAAAATATCACAATTAAAATGTGGAGTAATCAGACATTAGCCTCATTGCGGTGCGCTACCCACCCAGCCTGTTATGAGAGCTAAACAGCACATATCTTTAGTGAATTGACAGTTAACAGTGAAGTAGGGGATTTGATTTGCGGGGGCATTTTGGCGACGGTAATGTTATTAGTTAGCTGTATACTTAATTAACCCAACCCAGGGTGAGTCTGATGAAAAGTGCTGTTTGCCCGGTTTAGCTCTGAGATTTTCTCGCATCGCATAGCGCTATGAAGGAATAATCTCTGAGATTACTTTATATTCTACCTCTGGTTAGAAGTGGTGAATGTAGGCTACAGCTCACGGCAACTTAATACTATATAGTGTCTGGCTTTTGTTTGATATAGTATTGGCAAATGGCTTTTTGTTGAGTTTCCTCTTAGCGAAAAAATGGACACGGAAAAGCATAGCACCTTTTTTTTGCCAACCTTATTCCACACAACAGTAGCAATGTTCCTTTCATCTATCCACTCGTGCTCCAGGAAAGAAAAGTTAGTTTGGTATATCCAGCAATCATGTAGCTAATGTTGGAAGCAGGAAAAGTGTCAAAGGCGGTAACACTGCAGATAAAAGTTGAGAATAAAATTTACGGAGTATAAGAGTATAAGAACAAGCCAAACGAGTCCAACTCGGGCCTACCATAAGACGTGTGGTTTAATCTGCTTGCCACCCATCTTGGCGTGGAAAAAGTACTTTTATTTTAAGACACCTGTCAAGTTTGAAATCCATCGGACTAACGGTTCGAGACGTGGTCAAATGATAGAAGCACCATGTGTCTCAAATAAGGTGAAATTACAAATATGTTTCCTTATTGCTGATGAGAATGCACACACAAGCTCCCTGGTGCACACCAGTTTTCAGCTATCTTGTCTTAATCAGGGTGGTGTTTCCTTAACGCTTAATTATGGTTATTATGGGGTTCATTTCCTTAAGCTTTTAAAGAAAAGCTCCCGTGGAAATACACTGAGTTGAAACAAGAAAGAAGACATGTGTACAACAAGCTCAGAATTAATGCAAAGGCAAGTGTGGGTAAAGTTGTTTTCACATCTTGAGTAAAACTTGCAATGCAACTCAACAATATGCTTTTACTGTAGGTTATATAAAACTTTCAGGTCTGCAATGAATCTAATGAATTTAACATTTTATTGATGCAAATGTAAGTCCCCCTTCATTTCATACTGTAAAAACTGCAAGATATAATGGTAAAACTTCTTTTCACTATCTGGGCAACCAAAAACTTGTTTTAATGCAAGACACTGCCAATTTGCACACCATCCCTTCTACGAAGTCCATTCTTGCTTTGTTTGTCTTCAGTGTAATTTCTTAACCACATAGCTCATGAATGTGTGGCTCCTTCTCAATAGTACTACTGTGATATGTATCTGCATTGTCTGAGTAATTTGATGAGTGCCATGGAAATACTTTTATAACACACTCCCTTCTTATCTTTCTGATCTATTTCCTGCCATGACAGAACTCTGAGATACATGAACAAGAGAAACCACGGATCTGGTAAAATGTAAAACTTTATTATGCAACAGTAGGCACTAACAAAAAAAGTTATGCAAATGTAGAGACAATTTAGAAAACCAGCTCTGCTGGTTCTGTCTCCAGTTTAATCTGCATTATTTGATAAACAAGTAACATGACTGAAATATCTGAAATTCATTTCGTTGATTGTAATCAAAGTTACAAGCACTGATCTTCAATATAAACTAAATGGAGAAAAAAAAACAAATTGTAAAGTTAAAGCTAATATTTTTACACAACAGAATATAAGTTATGTTCCGACGACACAAAGTGAGTGTATAAAAAGCCATTGTTTCATATCTATGATAAAAGCAAACAATCTCACACCCACAAAATGACAGTCAGGAAACGCTTCTGAAATCCAGCATGTAACAGATAATGACTGCTGGTAATGTTCAGTGATGGTGTGTGCATCATTACAGTAACTTTGCAAACCACATTTTGTCACCTTACATGCATAAGGCATGCTCAGACTGCAACGCCTGTGATCAATTCTGACATTCATACCCAAATCAGACAGAATACTGGGTAGGGTAAAATACTACTACAATATTATCAGTGTCTGTGTTTTTTTGATTAGAAAAGATCAAGTAAGAATTAGAACCTTTTAACCCTAAAAAAGGCCAACATGTTGTTCAAGCAAGAGCTACAGTACACATAATATTTTCCAACCATCCTGACGTCCAATATAGTTGAAACTAAAGAAACTGGAATCTAATTCTTCTGCAGACACCTTCAGCTCTTGCCATCATTAACATGCTACACTAGTGCGGAGTTGGTTCCCCTTTGGTTGGCCTTTTGATGGTCAGCAAAGGAGGAATAGGAACTTTGTGTGATGAGATCCACCGTGACGACTCAAGCCATGTTGGCACAGTGCAAGTGTTTTTCCATTCCACAACATGGCAAGGTAAAATAAGTTGTTTACCTTGATGACATGTTGGAGCTTTGCTGGTTTGTCTAGCTTCAATATTTAAAACCAAGTGGCACCAAACGTTTGTGGTGGTAAACATACCTGCTAAACCTCAACATGCTAGCATTGTCATTGTGAGCATGTTTGCATGGCATGCTGATTTGAGCATTTAGCTCAAGTACAGCCCCACAGAGACGCTAGGATACTTTGCTGACAGCTCTGTGTCATCTTTGTGTGGGCAGTGTGTTTAGATGAACAGTGTTTGGCTTCCCTCCATGGTACTAGTGTACTGTGGATCTCAGCGGATCACTAGGGGATCTCGGCAGTCTGTCGCTGCTCTGCTCAGCTGGGAGCTCCGTCTGCTGCTGCCACAAAGGGAAGCCACACGCCATTCAACTGCACACACTGCTCACACTGCCATGACACAGAGCTGAATATAAATCAGCAAAAATATCTACAGTATATTCTTTATCTTTAAGAATACCACCACTAATGCATTGCTAACTTTATGATAAACATTTTGTTGTGTCCTGCTGATGTTGTTAATGCTGTAGGTGAACACTACGGGCGCTAGAGTCCGCAGGACGTTACACAAGTGAATCTTATGTACGAAGAAGGAGAATAATAAAGTGACAGAATAGCAGTTATGCACGTCTCTCGGCTCATACTTAAAATATCTTTACAAAACACCACACATTTACATTTCCCTTTATACTGCATCACCTGCTGTGAGGTTGCTGTGGAAACACGGGATCATGGAAAAACCATATATGAGAGCATAAAAAGAAGGCTTGGAGCAGCCACAAAGGTTAGGTTATATTGACCGCTGTCAGGATGTGCTGATTGCACCAAATGGTAACAAAATTATGGTAAACGTAACTTGCATACAGCAACAAGAGTGCAACTAGTACAAAAAAAAATTACTTTTATCACTTTTAGTACATTTCATCTCATTTGGTGACTATGACCAACTACGACTTCGGAGTACGTGACATCATCATCCACTGTGTGTTTCTCATTGGATGGAGGTGTAGCATCTCTGGATGGTTTAAGCTTGATGTCAGAGTAAACCACATCCTATGAAGGAGTGTGAGAGAGTTATGTGGAAACTTTGTTGTCCGTTGTATCGGTATGTTACTACGGTGAAACAACTAATTTCCTTATCAGCATAGTTAAACTGTCTGACTGAAACTTATTCAGCTTAAATTCGGAGAACTAGCTCACCTCGTCTCTTAAAATCACAGATGTCCTGGCCACATCCATCACTGGTCCACATGTATCTGAAAGACAGACACACTAGTTTAGTCAAGGGAAGAGAAACAAACAAAATATATAAATTAATCAGTTGGTGTCTAGAAATAGAGTGAAAAGTGCTTTTGTTCTTACCAATGTAGACACGGTGCCTGATTGTATGATAATGTCTAAGTAAAGAAATAAAAAAGTGCTGTTAGTTTTTCTGCAAGTGACTTTGGATCTGAAATTATTTTCTTGCCAATCCCAGAAATCCTTTGTGAAAAAAGTATATATCCATATATGAATGAACTGAATATAAAATAAATATAGTTAATCTTAATTTAAACTTAATTTAATAAATATTTAAAATGTGAGAGGAAAGCTATGTTTAAAAAAATTAGGACAAAAGAAATGAATCTCAGTAAAGGGAGTAAATCTATGAAACAAGCTCTAGAATGATTAAATGTGGAGTACAACCAGATTTACTTCCTAATTAGTCCAGCATATACAATAGTTAAATATAACCTTAAAATATTTCTTAAATGGATGATTTATGCTAAATATATGTAACAGTCTTGGTTATGGGAAGAGGTTTCTTTTCTACAGCTTCTATACTCCTACACAAAATACACATCAGACGCACACACTCACCTTCTGATAAAGATGAGGTAAACTATGGCTGCCATGATCACTAACAGCAACAGGACAGCAATCACTATAGCAGAAACCACAGCTGAAGATAACGGCATCTGTTCTGGGAGAGGAAACATGACTGTGATTAACCCTATGTGTTTTAAGGACGTTATATAATCCCAATTTATTTATCATTGTTGTATAAATGATAAAGTTGAGAGTCATACAAGCTCACACAGCAGTTGTATCAAATTATCCACTTATTTACTAAGATAATCAAAGCCCCCATTGACAAGTGAAGGACAGTATGATTAAAAAACCTTAAAGGTCCAATGTGTAGGAATTTCTCCCATCTAGCGTTGAGATCATATATCGCAGGTAACTCTCTCGCGCAGTTCAAAGTACGTATTACATCTACGGTAGCCTTCACACTTCAAAAAGCCAGTCTCTTGCTCTTTTCAATATCCTTTTTCTTTTTCTGGTGATGAAGAAGAAGACTCCTGTTCCTCAAATTTGGATTTTGAATACGTGTGGTCCTCCATGTTTCCTTCTTCAAACTTGCCGGGGATAGGAAGCGACGATACCCATTAGCAGCATTAGCAGCACCTGTGAGTTTATCATGTGACAGCAAAAGGCGGAGCAGTATGTCCTGTATGTCCCTTATCGGCTAACGTATTTCAAGATGGCGCATGAATTTGGAGCTCAAGCTCATGCGAATGCAAATGTAAAATTTCAAGACAACAGGAATACTTGGAATTGATGGTGGTGGTAAATATTCATAAAAAGGACAAGTTTGTGAACGGGCAACACAGATTTTGATAATAAACAACTAAACACGTTACACACTGGACCTTTATACAGAAACAAATTATTGCATTTAAATTTATTTTTCAGCTTGGGATCACAGGGAGTTTATCTTTACTTCATTTAACAGTAAATTGGACAGTTTGTGTGAAAAGGCTTTTTGTACTCACCTTGAACAACAAGGCTGGTGGTTCCTTTGAATGAACCACTGGGATAGGATGTAATGCTGCAGGTGTACGACCCTGCATCTCTCATTCCCACACCTCTAATGATCAAAGATTGTTCTGCAATCTCCACTCTGTCCTTAAACGATTCATTAACATGAAGTCCAAAGTGATAATTAAAAACAATAATGAGGATTTCCTTTCCTTCCAGTGATATGAGAGCCCACTGAACCTGAGTAATATTGGAGCCTTGTGGTGCTGGGATAAATTGGCATGGCAGGGTGACGTCACGCCCGAGGTATCCCGTCACTTCAGGCAATACTTTGACTTCTTGGGCCTCAAGAACTGCCAAAAGATAAGGTAATATGGTGGCAGGAGATGTTCAGTCTTGTTAAACTCTGGTTGCACTTTTTCATAATTCAACTTTTTTCTGAAACAGTATAATGTCAACAGTACTCAAACAAACTTATCTTTTCACATCACTGAGTATAGAAGCTGTGTAGGATTTATAGAACTAGGCTCTAAAATGTGTTTAATTCTGATAAAGGTGAAATGTGGAAATTTCAGAAAATCCTTGTATGACAGCATCCCGTTCCTTCCATCCTGGTAATATGTGGGCTTTACTAGTATGATTATTTTTGTTGGACTCTGTGTTGTGGTGGTTAGATATATAGATATACTGTTGTTGCTGTAGGGGAGCTGAAGAGAGGCAAGGCGCTCGGGAGCGCCATTAATCATTATATCCAGGAGCTGATGGGATAACATTTCACTAGATTTTTACCTTGTAGCCTACTAGTTCATGTGACTTGATTGACTGATTGAGACCTTTACATAGAAATCAGTCCACATGCAACCGAGACATTTAAATGTCTTCATATTGTACCTTTTTTAAAGGGGAATTAAAACCAGTCATTGTGCATACATACGTTCTACACACAGTAACCCTGTAATCAGCCTTTCAAGACAAAATTTCCAAAGTTTAAATCCTTTTGTCTTACCTGGGAGTAATGTGATGTAAATTAACTTCAGCAGTATGACAGGTGATTTTCTGCAAGTTTTCATTGTTCATCACTACAGGTGGTGGACAAAATAACAAACACATATTACAATACAACACAAAGGGGCATATACTAATTAATGCACCAGCAATTTAGGAGGTTACTCTGTCTCAATACTATTACAAAGTGATCCACGTAAGGTTAAAATAGCATATCATGTGTCGTATTTGGAATAATCAATTCAAACTTTAATGAAACTTCAGCTAAAAGGTGACAGAGCCTTTTCTGTTGCTGGCCCTCAGCTGTGGAACCAACTGCCACCTGACATCAGAAATGCCCCTTCAATTAATATTCAATCCCAGGCTCAAAACTCACCTATTTACATTGGCCTTCCCTGTTTTAATTGTCTGTTATGTCTGTAATTAAGAGTTTGTCTCTTGATGTCGTCTTAGCTTAAATCACTGATCTGTAAGTGTATTTCTTTTATTTTATAATCCTGTGGTTAATGCGCTATGTACAGCACTTGGTCAGTGCGAGCTGCTTTTAAATGTGCTATAAAATTGGATTTTACTTACTTACAGTTTAAGAGTTAAAGAGACAGATCCGTGGATGTCCAGCTGCTGGTGTTTTAGTCAATAACACTGGGAGAAGTGTGGCAACATAAGAAAAGTCTCAACATGTGGCAAACAGAAACGAATAGCATTTGCAAAGAGGAACGAAGTTTGCTCAGAACTAGGTTGTCATCAACACTGACTGACTGGCTAGACAACACAACACGGCCTGAAAACTGATCCGAGTTGACTCAGATAGGCTACTATAAAAACATAACTCTGCCCTGATGTATGTGGAGCCTATAATAGGCCTATATTTTGTCCACTTCATGTAGATTTAAGCTTCAAGTTAGATAACCGAACATCCAGAGTTATCAACGTCTTATTGAAGTGTACTAGGCTACATTATTAGACTTACCCAAGAGAGAGCAGAGGATATGACCTCGGCAGGAAGCATTTTCCCATCTCTCAGCACTTTTACCAGGAATGAAAACAATACCACAACTCTTACAGGCCGATCGTTTCTCTTTGAGTGTTCAAATCTGTAATTTTCAAGTCAGCAATCGGCAGTCAGCATTATTTCCGACTGCTGGTTTAAGTAGCTACCAGTATAACAGCGACCTCTGGTGGTCAAAATAATAACGTCTAAAGAAACATGTTGCATGTTACAATGACTCGTATGACCTAAAAAAAGAAGAAGCTACTGTAGTAGAGTTTACTTTTTGAACAAAGTAATTCCTAAATAGTTATGATAGTTTGCGGACTTCGAGCTGTATCAATATCAGAAGCTTTGCATCATCTTTAGCTGACTAAAAAACTATCCAGATATCCTCGTCATGGTGGATCAAATTCTTTGTTTTCCCTTGTGCCATCAGCCAAAAAGCAAAACTCACATTTGGTTTTATTTCAGCTCCATAAGTACATCTCCAGTATTACAGTAGATTTCCTGGAGATGAAAGTAGAAATAGAGCTAAACTAGCCACACTTCTCAAAATGGTGCTCTACTATTTATTGTATAATGGTCATGCTTTTGTTCCCATTGGAGGCTCACTGTTAGATGGGGCATTGCTTGTCTCTTCATAACAACATCTTCATAAATGTGAGAATATGTGTGTGTGCTTGCGTGTGTGTGGAGAGGAACATGTAAAATGTTTACAAATATGCTGTGTGTGTGTGTGTATGTGTGTGTGTGTGTGTGAGATGAATACAGGTACAAATACAACAAATAAAAGTAAAGTATACAGTTAATTTATGGAAACTGAATTAATATGAAGTTTTTATAGCTAAGGGACGTAAAAAAAGATGGTCATGAACTGTGTTTGTATGTTTATGTGTACTATGCATGCTAAATGTTTGATTGCACACGTTATTTTATTTTGTTTTTATATAAAGCACTCTGCTCATTTGAATTTAAAATGCCCTTTAATTCAGTGTACTTAAAACAGATTTTACCACTATGTGTACTCAGTGTAAGTCAAAGACACAGCTCACCTTGCTCGACCGTTTGAGTTAAGATGCTTGACAAAAACAGTGTGAGGAGCATAAAGCAGAACACTGCATTCATTTTATAGCCTCTCACCAGTGACCTTGTGTCAAGCCTCCTGATAGAAGCTGCATCTCAGAAAAGTGATGTATAATTATCTCCACCAATCAGAGTCCCTGGCTAAATTAGCCCCAGGTGTTCAACAGGGTAATCGGGTCAGGGATGCAAAGCTTTGCCTGTTTCAGTTGGTCGAACTCAGCTTGTTGCCTGCATGTAAATTGCTGTTCTTACGAGGCACGACAGGAATAACAACTGCAAAAGGCACAGCTCTGCATCCTTAGTTACATTCCTCCAAGACAAAACACACAAAATATGTTCTTACAGGACACAGTGGTGCATTGAACATAAATGTAAATGTGTTGGTATTAGCTAGAAATGCAGCAAATACAACTCTGTGTATGTATATACACAATATATATATATATATATATATATATATATATATATATATATATATATATATATATATATATATATCAAGAAATTCTAAACAAGCCAACATTTTGGTGATAATACTACTGTATTGTGTATTGCTGTCTAGTGTAGGCTTGATTAAAAATGTAAAAGTCATACCTGGCCAGTTTCCCCAATAATTTTGTTAGACAGACTCGGTACAAGAAAATATTGCAGAATTCCTTAACAAGCAATAAAACATTTCTTCAAAACGTTTGCATTTAATTCATGTTCTTAACAGAAATTATATTTGCCACAAACTTAAGATTTGCTGCATCTTGTAAATGTACACAATCACATTTTCAGCAAGATTATCATATGTTGCTTAGCAAATTATATTTATATATAAATAATTTAGAATAATACAAGATGCAACTATGCCTTTTATACATTTTCATATACCAGGAAAAAAATCACATTGAACAATTATGTAAAAGGTAAGGTCTTCCAAAATAATCCCAGAAGACTTATTTTTAATTTTGATTTTAAAACTGGTGAATATTTCTCCAGTATAAGTAATAGTGGAATAGGGAATTTATGGGGCTATTATTTATGGTACCAAATGTGGACACACAGATGTTTGCACTCTTACATCTCTAAAAGCCTATTTAATTAACAAGAAAGATAATTGTTTATTTTCAGTGTGAGAGTTTCCACTTTGTCTCAGTAATGATACATTCTGGGATCTATTAAGCCAAAATAACATTTCATGTACAGCACATTTCTATTGATTTTAATCAGGGTCCTCAGTTATGAGCAAAATGCAGCAGGGAAGAAAGAATCTGAGGAACAAATAATGCAAGAAAGTTAAAATGACAAAAAGATTAAAGGGAAGTTTAATATGAAAACGATGACAGATACGAATATTAATCTCACCTGCCACTTCCTCTTACATTAACTCTCTCAGAGTCAGCGCACTGATCAGCATCAGTAAAAACGACCAGCAGGGAGCAGCGCAGGATGCTTCATGAAATATAAAAAGACAACAGTTATTACCCCTTGAAATGCCACCTGGCTCTAAAATGTACTCAACACTGACAGAAAGGGAAATCTCACCTCTCAGATTCAGAACTGTGGAGTTTTCCAGCATGGTCACCATATTTCTGGAGGTGCAGGTGTAATTCCCAATGCTTTCTGCCTCCAACCTCTCTATGATGTACATGGAGTTATTAACATGTGTCTCATTGCCGTTGAATAGCCAGCTGAATTTTGCTGGTGGGACAGAGTCAGCTGTGCACTGCAGTGTCACTCTCTGGCCATGGGCTGCTGATGAAGGTCCACTAATTGATATGTTATGTGGACCAACTGCACAGAGAAAAGAAATATAGGAAGTATTTAGATCCTTTACTTATGTAAAAGTACTAATACCACACTGTGAAAATACCCTGTTACAAGTAAAAGTCCTACATTTGCAGAAAAATGTCCCGTGTCTGTTAAACTAATATGTGTTATATCATGTGTGATGTGGAGCAAATATTTTAACTATTTTAACTATTTTGTATAGGACTGCGACAAATGATTATTTTCATCATGGATTAATCTGCTGATTATTTTCTCAAATATTCGATTGCTTGTTTGGTTTCTAAAATTCAGAAAATCATTAAAAAAAGAATTACCCAGAGTCTAGTCTACATCCATGACGTTCCACTTCCGGGATTGCTCCAGTGGCGCCGGAAAATCCGCCGCATGCAGGGCTGGACTGGCCATCGGGCATACCGGGCATTTTCCCGGTGGGCCGACGCACTTTTGGGCCGAATCGCCGATATAATTTATAGGCCTTTGTTTTAATTATTTTATTTTTTTGGGCCGCGCCGGCCCATAGATAACTGACAGCGGCCCATTCGGTAATTGTACAAAAGTCCGTCTGTCAGGACTGATTGTGGCTGCATGCCGGGGGGTAGCGCGGACACGCGCCTTACCGCGAGCGGGCGCACGCGCCACACGGAGAGAAAAGTGGGAGAAAGAGAAAAGAGACTGTGTGCGCCCAGAGGATAATCAGTTGAGCTCGCGTGTGTGCGTCTTTGAGAACTGTAAGTCCCATAGCTTACGTTGTCAGTTCATTTGGGCCTGTTGTTGTATTGGTCTGTAGTTCTTTTACCTTTAAGTAAGTTAGCTGGTAATTTCAATGTTTGTGTTAATCACCTGTTAGCTAGTTTGCACGTGGCTGTTGATTTATAATGCAGATTGTTGGAAGCTCTTGCTCACGTTTGTATTTAGCTACATTATTGTATTATTATTGTATTGTATAGGAGTTACATTACATTGATATAGTGTAATTAATAGTGGGTTTGTTGTTGTTTGCTAGCCTATATGTATACTCCATATGCATTGTGTATGGTAGCCTTCACAATGTTATTTGTTTCTTTGCAGAACCACACACAAATACACAGCCATAGCAGAGCTACACACGCCCATTTTGTACTGTTGCCTTATGTAATAAAGCGTCAAGAGCGATAATTGTCTCCGTCCGTGTTTTAACTGACTGGGGCGAAGTTGGAAACCGGAATCAGATCAACTACAGTCCTAAGCTAGACCTAACCCAATCAAATCCAGGAACACCCTTCCCCACTCTCGGTCCTGAGACACGAGCTGTAAACGTTATAATATGCTGGAAGTTTAGCATCCACGTTAAAATGGACAAACGACCACGGAACCCCATACGCAAGCGGTGTGTACAGAAATTACAGAAAAAGATTAAGTATCTACAGGCGAATGCCTCAAAATGTGCCAACATGTCTGACATGTTTGGGGCTGTAGAAGCTGCTTCAACATCAGCATTAGGCTACCTGAAGTAGAGGGAGGAGGAGAGGTGGCTGGCTATACAGAGAAGCAGAAACAACATCATGATGACAGGGAAGAGGCCGAGGAGGAGGAGAGCGACCATGACAGGGCCACGGGAGAGAGGGAGGAACAGGTGGAAGAGAGAGTAGGCCTAGTTGACGACGGTAAGAAGTACGTGAATTAACAGGTTGTGTGTGTGTGTGTGTGTGTGTGTGTGTGTGTGTCTCACGTCATAATGACAACAAGCAGTTTGGCAGTAACATTAAAGTTAGTGGCTGTCAGGTAACCTAACTGTTTAAGGGTTGGCCTGTTGGGTAGCTGAAGTCTGTGATCTATACAGCCTGTTCTACTAGGCTCATGTATACTATGTATACAGCCTGTTCTACTAGGCTCATGTATACTATGTATACAGCCTGTTCTACTAGGCTCATGTATACTATGTATACAGCCTGTTCTACTAGGCTCATGTATACTATGTATACAGCCTGTTCTACTAGGCTCATGTATACTATGTATACAGCCTGTTCTACTAGGCTCATGTATACTATGTGTACAGCCTGTTCTACTAGGCTCATGTATACTATGTATACAGCCTGTTCTACTAGGCTCATGTATACTATGTATACAGCTGTCTCTCTACATTGCCCAGAGATTTAAGCTAAATGAATTATACCTTAAGTTAGCTGACATTTCTCTCTGTTTCTTACTCTTTTAAAGGTTACCTTGTTAGAGTAAATCTTTCTTGTTCATTTTGATTGACTTTACTGACAATACACTTGTATACTTAAATGTTGTTAAATAATTTGAAATTATACTTTAAACTTTATCTTTGGCAATGACTTCCACTTGAGTATGGACATTGTGTAGGCTACCCTATGGCCTCCAGGTCGCCAATCAAAAGTGAGTGATTACACTGCTTCTCTTTTCCAGGGCATGTACTACTCCCAGCTTTATTGTAGCTTTTGGGAAGGGTTATGGTTATGGTTATTGTAGTTAGCAGACACTTTTGTCCAAAGCGACAAAATATGAATCTTACAATGGTTAAAATTAACAGTAAACTGTTTTTAAAAGTTGCTAAGCCAATATTAAGCAAAATAGTAATAATAACAATAATGGCAATACAATATCAAATATCAATAATAATAATACAAAATACCATAAATATACAAATCATAACTCTAAGAATGTGTAAGATCAACAGATAAGTCTTGAGACCTCTTGAAGGATCCAAAACCATCACATGAACGCAGAACACTAGGCAACTCATATCATAGAATGGACGCATATTTTAAGAGGACTGTCTGCAGGGAATGTCTCTGACCAATCACGGTGGGTGTGGGCCGCCTGGGCCAAAAATGCCCGGGCCGATTTTTTGTCCCAGTCCAGCCCTGGCCGCATGTCACTAATTTTGGCCGGATGTCCGTTACCTTCCTCTTTCTTTGTGTTGGCATTTTAAAGTTTTGTCGATTTATGAGGACTAACGTTAACTGCTCCTCAGATCTCTGCAGGGTAAATCCAGACAGCTAGCTAGACTATCTGTCCAATCTGAGTTTTATGTTGCATGACTAAAACAACTTCTGAACGTACACGTTCCAACAAAACAAGTTCCTTCCCGAGGATATTTTGAAGTGGCACCGTGGCTCCATCTGGCGCTTATTATGATTGTGATTGGTTTAAAGAAATGCCAATAAACCAGAGCACATTTTCCTCCCATCATGGAATGCTGTGTGGACTAGCCAGATGCTCCTCCGCAGCGCTGTGGAGGAAGGACTGGTAATGCGTGACTACCCAGAGTGTAAAGCGACATCATCTGAATGCTAGTTTTATCCAACCAACGAACTGTAAAATGTTTTTGCATTTTTGCAACTTTATCAAAATAGTTCCAGTTGGTGGTCTAAAAATATTCCGTCAATCGATTCATTGTTTCAGCTGAGCTTGGCTTAGCACAAGTACATTTGTATTGTATGCTTTTAAAATTAGCCCTGAATTCTCTGCCATTATTAAAGTTATTTCTCTACAGGTTTGAACTTTAGAGTCCTAATATAGTGTATACAGTGGTGAAATGTAACTAAGTACATTTTAGTAAGTACAGCAATGTATTAAGTACTTTTTTTTAAATCAGTCTTCAGGGTCTTTTTTTGCTTAACAACAGTTACTGGAAGTATTCAGTGAGCAGTACTCACAGTTAACAGTGAGATTATGGGCTGCAGTCATGGTGCTGACTGGGTTGCTGACTTGACACTGGTAGGTGCCGTGGCTGGAGCTGTGAACAGGCTGCACGAACACTGTCCTGTTGTCTGTTGAGAAACTGACTCTGCTACTCTGTTGGAGCAGCTGGCCATCCTTCATCCAAACTCTGGTGCTGATGGACCCGGAGGCCTCGCAGCTGAGGTTGGTGGAGCTTTTGCCTTCTATTAAAATGGCTGCGGGGGTTTGGATGGTGGCTCCGGTTATCAGCGCTGGCAGAACATAAAGAGCGTCAATACAATGAAAAACATTTTATTTATTTGTTTCAAAGTGTTAATACAGATACATATTACATAAAACTATTTTATTCACTACTGATCTTTGTTTATCTTTTATTATTTGTTCTTTACTAATCTTTGCTAATCTGAATTTGTAATCATTTATATTTATATTTATTTTTATATTACATTGCATTTCACTACACATTTTGTCTCTGAATGTGACCTATGAAACCTACGAATCCTTGAATTCTAGCAGGAACTTTGGTGCATTTACAGGACAATTGTAGACATACAGATTTATTGGACTAAATTCAATTAATCCAGTAAAATCAAACAACACCACATCCTGTTTGCCAACAATCTAACACAACCACCTTACAGTCTAAAATTAGGATTCCAGTATTGGATTGAATTAGACATTGCATCATAATACTGTAAACCACATGGGTAACATCAGAGTTTTGGAGTATCAAGAGATATGGATTCAATTTAACATGTCTGTACTAAAATAATAATATATCAATGTCCTTTGAAGACAGTGCTTAGAATAATTCTTTTCAAATGATTGACGGGTGATTTCTTAACAGATATTTTAAACAGCACTGCAACATTAAACCCACCATACACATTCAGTGTGGTCTTGCCCTGTTTCTGCTGCCCTCCGTCCGGTGTGATGGTGACTGTGTACTCCCCGCTGTCCTCCAGCACCAGGTTCCTGAGCTCCAGGCCCCCCGTGGCTTGGTCTAAAGAGATCCTGTTGACATATCCAGGCTCAGTGATGTTGGTGCTGGTGAAGGTGATGATGTTCACCCCTTTGAAGCTCCAGCTGACCAGGAGGAGTGGACTCCCAGGAGGACTGAGGGTGGTGGTGAACTTCACTGTGCCCGCTACAGCTCCACTCAGGGGCCCCGGGGGTAAGATTCCCTCACCCACAAACACACCTAGTACACAGAATAGATCATTAAGAGCAACACTGTTGTGCTTTTAGCCTTGTGTCGTTCAGCTAAACAATAAATCTGAGTTATTAATATAAAAATAAATAATTAATGATGTAACTGACTGACATTTTTTTCCCATCAAATCTGAATTTTACCTACCTGAAAAAAACAGCGCCAAACAAGCAGCCGTCCTGAGCATCTTGTTCTCCATGCTAAATAATGACGTATGTAACGTTGTCTCACAGTTCTCTTCGAAATCAAAATCATGGAGAGTCACAGGTGCTCCTGCTCTTTTATCCTCCAAACCACCCACCCACCCACCGACCCCCACACACACACACACACACACACACACACACACACACACACACACACACACACACACACACACACACACACACACACACACACACACACACACACACACACACACACACACACTCGGTAATAAAAAGCACAAACACTGTTTACAATGCTACTGTGTAAATACACCAAAATGCCTTTGGGCATATGTTTAGTTAGGAGTTACCAAGACACAGGTTGATGGACTGAATTGTTGTTTTGTAGAAATGTCCTTTAAACTGACAAATGGTGGCCAGCAGTGTTCAAAGAAACACTAATTATTGGTCCAGATTTTGCTTTAAATCTGTGATAGGAAAAATGTAATCAATAGAAGAGGGAGCAGCGCAGGATGCTTCATAAAGTATAAAAAGACAACAGTTATTACCCCCTTGAAATGCCACCTGGCCAACAGCCACCCAACAGCTCGACAGATCTCATCTCTTTAAGCTTAACATTTACGTGATCTTGGCAATCGCATGTAGCTTTAAAAAGGTCTGCCCCTAATATTGTAATATAAACACAAAGTATGATAGAACATGATTTTTAATAATAAGCTAGAAAGCCACAAAACTTCTATTTTGAATGATTTTGCTGAAGATCTTATCCTGCCGGAGGTCTCATCAGCCTGCCTCTCCTCGCAGAACTGTACCTGATTCTTGTTTTGAGCATAAAGTATGTTGCATCAGCATGTATAACTTATAAATGATCCAAACTCTGCATTTAGACTCATGTATTGATATTTTCTACTTGGCTGAACCACAACTGATAAAACACAATATTTGGACTCTTTGTGCACATATTGTTTTGCTTTGGATGAAAAAAGTTACTCAATTTAATGATAGACTGATCATGATGAATATAAATGTATTCTGCTACATGACTACTGCGCGTGTTGTGCGTCAGTTTTATGAGCTATTCAGTGAGTGCTTTTGGGTGAGGCGTATAGCATTCCTCGGGGAGGAGGATCAAAGATGTCCAGGCGACACTTGGCCTCCTCCAGACAGATTAACAAACATGTCTCTGGTTTCAGTGTCTGCAGATAGGCTGACTTTTTTTAAATTGAAAAAATATTTTATTTTATATTGTCTACTGTTTTTTATAAACCTCTATCCATAATTAATCTGATTAGTGACATGCTCGTCCAAATACTGTGACTCAACCATCGAATCAGCTGAAGCAATAAGTTATTCATAATGTGTCACATGTGTGTATAATTCCTGAAATGTACAGAACGGGAGGTTAAACATCAGTCAGGGATGTGTCACCAACAGATACGATGTGGCCTCTCAATAACAATGTGCTTTGGCAGTGTAAATATGATGTTACTCAACCTCTGTTGTGACACTGTATACTGGGAGTGATGGAGTGAATGTGGCTTGTTAGGTGCTGAGTCATTGATACGAGAACATGTCCTTCTACTAGAAAAGTTGCTCTTAATGTTTTTGGCTTGTGAACTCATAAAATGAAGCAATCTTCTATTTGTGACCCCAAGATGTTAGGAGTTTAACCACAGCTTTTCATTTTTTGATTTGAATAGTAGTTAGTTTTTTCTTGTGTTCTCTCACGTTTTCCATAATGTTTTTTTTTCCCTCACGTTTTTTTTTCATCACGTTTTTTTTCCTCATGTATTTTTTTTCCTCACATGGTTTTTATTCCTCACATTTTTTATTCCTCACATGGTTTTTTTTATTCCTTACATTTTTTGCCTCACATTTTTTATTCCATCACGGATTTTTTTCCTCATGTTTTTTTCTGCCTCACGTGGTTTTTTTCCCTCACGTTTTTTCCCCTCACATGTTTTTTTTTCCCTCGCATGTTTTTTTCACGCCCCCAGGAAGAGCGCCAAGTCTAACAGACATCATGGGCTTAGCGGATAGCGGTGGTACTGCACTCCATGGCCCAGAAAGACTTTTTCACGTAGACTTACATGGTGAAAGAAACGTCTATATTTCAGCGAATAATTAGTTTCAGGATATATAAACTTACCAGTCCGAACACTTAAAGGTTCCTTGTTAAAAATGTCATGTTTTTAACATGTTTAACATTCACTAGTAGCGAATACAGAATTATTAAATTTGAAATGATGAACGCGCATAATGGACGCGAGCAGACCCGCGGGACTGCGCCCGTACACGTCGCCTGCACTGCGCATGCTCATATGACTGTTGTGGGTCCTGTACATGGATGTAAGAGAACGGTCCTGTATGGCATGTACCCGTCACGTAGCTGGCTGTAATTGATATAGCTCCAGCTAATGGCTGTAATTCACAATGTGTTTTATTAATACATCCATGGTATTATCTTATGATATGTATATGATGTATGTATGCTGTAAAGCCTGTAACGTCATAAGCGTTTCCCGAAACAGCCGGCCGGGGCTATCGGCTAGTAGCTAACATCAGCGGTAGCTAGCTAGCATGGGAGAAGGGTAACACTGTACATACGGTCTCTATACTTAGATAACGTTACAGACATAGTGATTACATCGATGTAGTTTTCTCAAAACATCCATCGTTTATTTAGATAAACATTACTAATTAATACATGCCAAAGTGAAGTGTTATAATGAGCATTGTCGTTGACCAAAAAATATTGCAATTTAACAAAACAATGAGGGAAAGTTTCAGTATTAATCTTAAATTAAGATAATTAATTTTAAAATATGGAAAATGTTGTTTGTAACTTAAATACAGTGTCACTACCACTCGACCTGGTTTAGCTAGTGGTTTATTGCAAAGCTAAAAAAAAGCTGAATGCAGGTCAAGCTGCTAGTTATCTTATCTTATAATATCTTATACGTCCGTAAAAGCCGATGTGGGTTTAGGGTTTAACACTTATCTTACGATACATCCGAGGGCTGTATGCTGTAACGCCTGTAGAGATAAAGCCATGGATGTTTAAGATAAGCACTGTTCACCAAACTGCAGGCGAACCATGGATGTATTAAGAGCATGGATGTATTAAGAGCATGGATGTATTGATTAAGAGAGGCGAACCTACTAGCTAGCTAGCTAGTAGCACGACATCGTAATTACATCTCCTTGGTTGTTTAAATACATCCATCGTTTATTTAGCTAAGCATGTAACCGAACGAGAACAACGAAAACACAATGTTTAACGTCAGTGAATACTTTAGACAATATAACGGTTCTTAAGTTCGCTAGCTCGCTACGTTTACTCGCTACGTTTATCGAGACACAAGAGGGGAACTCATGAACGCGCATGTTGTTACCGGTTGCTACGACAACACAAACAAATTGTTGCTAGTGCGCATGTCCATCGAAACGTCATGGGCCAAGAATGCGGAAGATCCGAGATCCATGTTGTCTGTATGCGCTTTTGAGCACTCTCATTGGAACGTACGGGGCTTCCCGCCGAACGCTGTATCCAGTTCTCTTAATACATCCATGGTTTTTTTCCCTCACATGGTTTTTTTCCCTCACGTTTTTTTTATTCCTCACGTTTTTTTTATTCCTCACATTTTTTTCCTCACATTTTTTATTCCATCACATTTTTTTTCCTCATGTTTTTCCCCTCACATGTTTTTTTTTCCCTCACATGTTTTTTTCCCTCACATGGTTTTTTTCCCTCACGTTTTTTTTATTCCTCACGTTTTTTTTCCTCACATGGTTTTTTTCCTCACGTTTTTTTTATTCCTCACATTTTTTTCCTCACATGGTTTTTTTCCTCACGTTTTTTTTCCTTACATGGTTTTTTTTCCTTACATGGTTTTTTTTCCTTACATGGTTTTTTTTTCCTCACATGGTTTTTTTCACCCTCAAGTTTATGATTTTAAAGTAAAATTAAGTTTATAATCTTTGAATATCATGTGTTGCCAGTTTTTTATGTGTGCCCCCCTGGTTAAACACTGGCCCCTCTATGGCGTTATTTTTTAGTCAAAAGTTATGAGCGTGTAACACACGCTCACGAGCACATTATGTTATTTCACACGCGCAAAAATGAACCTTCAGCTGGCATGATAAAAGTACTCGCGCACAAATTCAACAACCGAGAGGTGTAGGTAGCTGCGAGCGAGCGCCTGGCTACTCTTACTCTGCTTGTACAGTGGAATCCTGCTCGCGCGCAGCGGCCTTCTGCTCGCGGAGTGCTGTTTTGCTCGCAGAGAGGATTTCTGCTCGCTCGAGTACATGACTTTTGACAATTTGGAGGCGGAAACCAAGGAGGGCACTGACCCTCTTATGATTGGTCACTTTCACACAGGGACATCCTTGATTGACAGCTCTCATTACAGGAAGCACGGAGTCAAAGTATCTGACGGAGTTCAGTCATTCAGTTAACACTGCACAGTGGACGGAATGGCGGCGACACCTGAAGATGTAGATGTAAGTGATATTGATGATATGATGGGGGCTGTGTGTTTGACAGTGTTATAGCAATTTAATCTGAAATTTGTTGAGAATAAACTCATTAAATATTGAGAATAAAGTCGCTGTGTTTCGAGAAAAAACTCATTAAATATTGAGAAAAAAACTTGAAATACAACGACTTTATTCTCAATATTTAATGAGTTTATTCTCAACAAATTTCAGATTAAATTGCTATAACAATGTCAAACACACAGCCCCCATCATATCATCAATATCACTTACATCTACATCTTCAGGTGTCGCCGCCATTCCGTCCACTGTGCAGTGTTAACTGAATGACTGAACTCCGTCAGATACTGTGACTCCGTGCTTCCTGTAATGAGAGCTGTCAATCAAGGATGTCCCTGTGTGAAAGTGACCAATCGTAAGAGGGTCAGTGCCCTCCTTGGTTTCCGCCTCCAAATTGTCAAAAGTCATGTACTCGAGCGAGCAGAAATCCTCTCTGCGAGCAAAACAGCACTCCGCGAGCAGAAGGCCGCTGCGCGCGAGCAGGATTCCACTGTACAAGCAGAGTAAGAGTAGCCAGGCGCTCGCTCGCAGCTACCTACACCTCTCGGTTGTTGAATTTGTGCGCGAGTACTTTTATCATGCCAGCTGAAGGTTCATTTTTGCGCGTGTGAAATAACATAATGTGCTCGTGAGCATGTCTTACACGCTCATAACTTTTGACTAAAAAATAACGCCATACCCCTCCTTGGTCCCCCTAAATGTGTCTA
This sequence comes from Gymnocephalus cernua, assembly GCA_023631565.1. NCBI lineage: Eukaryota > Metazoa > Chordata > Actinopteri > Perciformes > Percidae > Gymnocephalus > Gymnocephalus cernua. The sequence goes on from CM042429.1 coordinate 31,962,918, forward strand.
GAACCGCCACTGGCTGTGTCTCAATTGTTTTTGCGAGTAACCAACTCGGGTAGCATATAATTCAATGGGAGTAGCCACACGAATGTTGAAATGACTTAAAGGTATAGTGGAGGATTTTCCCGAATTTTAGAAAAGAACCGCCCTCTCCACTTTTTGAAAAAATGCACATGCACAACACTCTAACTGCTTCCGAGAGGGAGTGCACGAGTGTGCTCGAGAGAGCATGCACGAGCCTAGTTCTCCTTGTGCACGCTCTGTTTACAAGTTGCTGTCGGCATGGCTCTACAAGCCTACTTTCCAAAAGAAGATTTGCACTTTTTCCACTATGTCAGACTCACCACCGGTAAGTGGAAATCTCTTTACGACAAGCATCTCTATAGCTAACTTTGGCATGCTACAGGCCAACATACAAGCTATCGTCTAGCATCTAAGTTGTTTTTTTTGTTTTTTATTGCTGGTGCGTTTAGAGCTTTCAAGAAGAGAGTCTTGTGGGATCTGATATTGACTACGAGCCCGTGCCCTGTTCATCCCGACCAAGATCCAGGAGGGAGGTGCGCCTAGAGGCCGAGGGAGACAAGGTCAAGGCGGGGGCGCAAGAGCCAGCACCAGCCGAGAGCGGGGAGAAGGCGGCCGTGAGAGAGGGGGAGGCGCGGTCGGGCTAGAGGCCGCAGAAAGCGAAAACTACCTAGGGACGAGCACGTACAACGGCCTTACGTAAACATATCACCAGAATGATTGATTGACAACTAGGAGGACCAATAGTCTTGATGATCCACCCGGAAAAAGAAAATCCTCCACTAGACCTTTAAAGTCTGTGGAAGAGGATTAGGGCCACTGGTGAAAAAATTATTTGAGTTCTGACTTTATTCTCTGAATTCTGAGATTAAAGTCAGAATTCTGAGTTTATTGTCTTTAAGTCAGAATTCTGAGAATAAAGTCAGAACTCAAATATTTTTCTTCCGTAAAAGTCAAAAAAGTAGAAAAGTCAAAAAAACTTGTGACACCTAAGAAATCAAAGTCATTTCTCATACAGACAAATGATTTACTGATGCTTTATTATAACACCATGTCCTTTTATATTAAAAAAAATAATCAAATTTCCCACTTGATTTTAAAAAGATGAATTTCACCACTATAGTTTTATACAGAAACCACTTTTATGTGAAACAAACTGCATTCTTGGAGTCATGTTACATCTCTACGTTTTTATGAGCTCTTTATGGAGCTCTTAAAGTTTACTGTAATGTAAACAGAAGACAGACAGACCCTGTTTGCATCCAAAACCAAACCCCTTTTTTCAATGTAATAACTAAATCAATAGTGTCACACTGTTCTGTTTTAAAAATCAATGTAGTGCTGAAAGAAATGCACTCCTTACCATTTTAAGACTTTCACCTAAGATGGATTGTCATGATAGAAATTGATTTATTCAATTGTGTGTAATGGTTTCTGAGTAAAAATAGCGTTGTTATTGTAAATTGTTTACTACAAACTATTTAAGACAAAGAAAAGCAGTAAATCATGTCATTTGAATCATCAACCTTTTATCAATTTTTTGCTTGGAAACAAAAAAATCAATTAACACATTTCTTTGTCGACAAACTGATTGATTAATTGACCACACACACACACACACACACACACACACACACACACACACACACACACACACACACACACACACACACACACACACACACACACACACACACACATTCTTTCACATGGACTGACTCACCAAATGTCTCAGACACAGTGCAGACTGACAGTTTCCTTTAAACATATGCAATCATAAATGCATATGCACATTATGAACACTAAAAGAAAGTTTGGATTTTAATCCACTTGGGTGTAAAAAAAAAAACATAACTTTGTGATTCTATAACAAGGAAATTAACATGTTTAGGAGACAATATGAATTATGTTATGTGCTTGATTTTGATAAAAGGTTATAAGCTTTTTAATTTAAAAAGACTCAACTTTTTAGATCTTTCAACCAGGCTCACTACTGCACAGTCTTATCTCTTAGCTGTTAAATTAGTTAATATTTTACAGCAGAAAAAAGCCACTGCTTTGCATCTCAGATAATCCTCATATTTTTTACATAATTATGTCGCTTGACTGCATGAACCAAATACACTAAAGTTACACATTGTAATTCGCCACTTCACTGTATAGAAGTGTTGCTCTGTATAGTCTGGAGTGATATACTTAAAGCAACATGTTTTAAACAATGCTTAAAACTCTTAAATGTTGCTAGAGGGTGTCATTGTATTCAATAATCGGTGAATAATGTAGGAATGTGTAGAATGCAACACTGTGTCCACGTCTTTCTGCATTCAAATAGAGAGATTGAGTTAGATAGTGAGATTATTATCTGTTTGTATATTTTGGTATGGGCTAAAGGTGAGAAAGATGGAATACTGACTCAATGGTGCCGAAATACAGAAACAAATGTTCAACAAAATAAAACCGTTAATAGATATTTCCTTGCTCTGTGACGTGCCTCTTGCTCCTTTGTGATCAAGGTGACCATGAATTGGGGTTAATCGAGGGTTACAGTAGAGATTACACACAGTATTAGCCTGGTTTATTATTATTTATTAGCCTAGTCTAATGTTTGACTGCAGCCTCATTGTGTACAGTATAGGTGTTGAAAGTTTGCAGGATAGGAGGTCATTTTTGTATTCTTAAATTATCCAATGCACGTTTATTTTTTATTTATTTTCAAACAAACATTTTTGTAACAAATTTACTGAGATCATCAAGTCTAACAAACGTGAACTTTCTCTGTCCTTGTCCTGGTCTGCCTGTGTAGTATATTTTAGTTAATTGATTTAAGTGTGAAAGAATAATAGTCTAATAAAGATGATAAGATATCTTCTGACAACAGGTCATAGTAGCTACCAAAGACACCTCTATGACTTCCTTTGTGTTGGACCAGACCAGCTTGACACACAGGTAGCCTACACATCTGTTTAAGGGTCAAATACTTAACTTCATGCTGTCATCAATAAATAACTGACAAAGTCAATTTCTTTTAATTTAAACGTAAACTATTAACTAAGAAACATTGTTCTAGAGTACAGTTATAATAATTAACAAGGCTGATGGTGTGATGATTTTCCATCTGAATCTACATGATGCCCTGGAAGTTTTTAAAATATTTTAAAAACTCATAAACCTTCAATAAACACATTCACACATTGTACAATAGATACTGACACACTGCACTGTATGTATACACATTAGATAGAAGATGTCTCCTTTTAATTTTGCACAAACTGTAATACTATAGTTGTTAAAAAATCATTCCTGTTTTGATAGAAGAGACTAACATCACATTTGAGAAAAGAATGAAGTTTAATTACACTATATATTTTTATGGTTAATGCAATACTTGAATTATAAAATTGGTTGCTCTTCAATGTCGCAATAACTAAGTAGACCAGTCAGTTATCGTTCCCTGGAGCCTTTCCCAGCTTACACTTACACAGAGCTAGGTAGCTAAGTAAACACATACAAAAACACATAATATGATAACGATTCATATCTGTTGTCAAATTAAACTGACTTAAATTTGAAAGATTAGCTCAATGTATTGTATTCGTGGATAGTATTGGTTAAAAAATCATTACGAGGCCAAACATTTTTAAACTGAGCATTGTCTAATAAGGCAAGGTAAATTTTTTGTGAATTGCTTGTGTACTGTATGCCATTATCTGAGTAAGCTGTGGGCACACATTCATTTACATAGCACTTTATAAATCCATTCTAAAAAGTTCTTCATAGTTTAATATTTAAACAAAACCACAAGCAAAATTGTTAAAGAATAAGAACAATGGGGTAAGGAATCATCAATAAATGCAGCTGAGAGCCAGGTCATTACTTGTTTACAGTGTTCATAGACAGATAAAAGCCAGAATAAATAAATACTAGCAAATACTTTAGCAGAGGACCAATGGTCATTAAATAAAACATATATTTAAGATGAGAAACCACAACCGTTTCATATCAAAACAGTATCTGTTATCACCTGTAATTGCTATATGAGCTTCATAGATAAGATTAGTGAGTGCGTTCAAAGAAGCAAAAGGTTTATGATCTCCTTAGGAAACTTGGCATCATTGATATTACAAACTCTGCTGTATGAGTCACTGTCATGTTTAGTCAATAGATATGAGTAGCAGAGCTGCTTAGTGTGGAATGTCTGATGACCTCATTACTGTAAGCAGTATTAAGTATTTTCCAATCCAACTTTATTTATATAGCACATTTTAACAAACACAAGGTTTCCAAAGTGCTTCACAAAAAGAACCATCACCTGCCCGTACACAAACAACCATACATACAAGGGGGGTAGACTGGGCTGGAAGATGCAACAAGCATTCATCATCTGTTACAATCATCATAGAAAGTCTTTCACTTGAATTAGGAACTGTTTATCTTCTAACTCACATACATGGGCATATTGAAGAGTGTGCACAAACAACCAATGGTGGTGTATCTCTGGTTAGGACAGTGTCATTAATCATTAAAACATCTGTATTTAACCCTAAGTGAAATGCTGACTTATTGTATGGAGATCACCTGATACAAACTGTTCAGGAAAACATATGAAAAGGTCAGTGAATCTAAATTGAATGTAAACATTTAAAGAACAGCGGAAGTCTGGAACGTAAGTTAGATAGAATGGAACTGTTTCCAGAATGTTCCGTAAGTTATGATGACATCACTGTTATGATCTGATCATAAGGTTCTGATGATTCCTTGGTGTCTTGAGTCAGTACGAAGCAACCTTTCAATAGATAGAGACTGTGAGAGAGAACTGTTCATCATTGACAGCATCTACAAGACACTTCAAAAATCTACCAGCTAAAAATGGATCAGGGGTGGAACAACAGGAGGCCCAGGTGCCCCGCCAACCTGCACGACCAAGTGAGGCAGCTGAGTGATTTTTTGAGGCATGAGCGTGCCAAAAACACCTGGGAGTATAATACGAGGCTGCAACTCAGCAAAGACCTGAACGAGACTAAACAACAGCTGGCTCGTCAGAAGAGCCTAAAAGAAATGTTCATTAACAGAGAAAAGGACACACGCAATGAACTAGAGAGGCTGAAGAGGCTCAGTGACCCAGAGACCATGAACACCATGAGGATTGCCATGGAGGTTCGAAATACTATCAAAACAAAAAAGAAGAAAGTGCTTCAGAAAGACTTTGAGGACCTCAAAGTGGCTTACATTATCAGCCAAGAAAAGTTCTCAGCAGAGCTCCAGGTTGAAAAAAATAAAAATGGAGCTCTTCAGCAAGAACTTGAGCAGCTGAAAGCTTCACATCAGATCAACCCGAGCTTTAAAACTGAGCTGAAAGGTGAGGAAGAAAAGGGTGACGGCCATCAGAAAGAGCTGGAGAAAAAGATTCACTCCCAAGCTGAAAATGTGTCAAAGCACCTGGAGGCCATAAAGCAGCTGATGGTTGAAAAGGATGCTCTGGTTCATCAGATGGAAGAGGAGATCCAGACCCTGAAAAAAGATGCCTCTGTGCAAGGGATGTTTTTCAAAAAGCAGGAGGACCAGATGTCTATAAAGGATGCTCTGGTTCATCAGATGGAAGAAGAGATCCAGACCCTGAAAAAAGACGCCTCTGTGCAAGGGATGTTTTTCAAAAAGCAGGAGGACCAGATGTCTATAAAGGATGCTCTGGTTCATCAGATGGAAGAGGAGATCCAGACCCTGAAAAAAGACGCCTCTGTGCAAGGGATGTTTTTCAAAAAGCAGGAGGACCAGATGTCTATAAAGGATGCTTTGGTCCATGAGATGGAGGAAGAGATTCAGAACCTGAAGAAAGACGCCTCTGAGAGAGAGACGTTTTTTGTCAAAGAGTTGGAAGACCTGAAGACTGTAAAGGACACTCTGGTTCATCAGATGGAGGAAGTGATCCAGACCCTGAGGGAAAACGCCTCTGAGAAAGAAAAGTCGTTTGTCAAAGAGTTGGAGGACCTGAAAGAAGAACAGGCCTCAACCAAACAGGATCTGATCAATAAGCTCCAGACTGAGGGAGAGATCAGTCAGACCCTCCGGACTAAACTTGCCAAGCTGGAAGAAGAAAAGGACAAGACCAGGGAGCAGACGAAGGACTCCCCCCATCATGTACTGGATGTTAAGCTGCTGGAAGAGATGGACCACTCTGAAGAAAATCTTGAGGAGAAAAAAAAGAAACCTTCAGCCTGGAAAAGATTCAGACACCACATTGGTTTGAGGAAAAAGAAGACAAAAAACCCCGAAAAGTTGAAGATGACTCTGGCTCATCAATCTCTTTCAGCAGAAAGAGATTGAGAAAGAGGTTTTTCAAAGAGCAGGAAGACCTGATGTCTGTGAAGGACGAGGGAAGTTTTTTGTCAAAGAGTTGGAGGACCTGAAGACTGTGAAGGACACTCGGGTTCATCAGATGGAGGAAGAGATTCATAGCCTAAAAGAAGATGTCTCTGTGCATGAGAGGTTTTTCAAAGAGCAGCAAGACCTGATGTCTGTGAAGGACACTGGTTCGTCAGATGGAGGAGATCCAGACCCTGAAAAAAGACGCCTCTTAGAAAAAGAGTTTTTTCAAAGAGCAGGAAGACCTGATGTCTGTGAAGGACACTCTGGTCTATCAGTTGGAGGAGATTCCTAGCCTGAAGAAAGACGCCTCTGAGAGAGAGAAGTTGTTTGTCAAAGAGTTGGAGGACCTGAAAGAAGAACAGGCCTCAACCAAACAGGATCTGATCAATAAGCTCCAGACTGAGGGAGAGATCAGTCAGACCTTCCGAACTGAACTTGCCAAGCTGGAAGAAAAAAAAGGACAAGACCAGGGAGCAGAAGAAGGACTCCTCCCATCATGTACTGGATGTTAAGCTGCTGGAAGAGATTGATGACTGAGGAAAATCTTGAGGAGAAAAAAAAAAGAAACCTTCAGCCTGGACAAAATTCAGACACCACATCGGAAAAAGAATAAGGAGGAGAAGCTGGAGATGAAGATATAATCCACCTGAGACTCATACAGACACTGACATTCAAACCTCTAAAAAGTCAATAAAGTAACAAAAAAAAATGTCTGCCTGTTTTGTTGTGTTGGGTTTATACTGGACTTGACTCTAATCTGCTATTAGAAATCAAACCATTGCATTCTGGTCTTCTTGTATTCATTTGTTTTAATGACACATTTAGGAGCAAATAGATAATTTCCCAAGTTCTGGGTTTGGATATGAAAACAAGTTCAATCAGGTTCCTTTATTAACAATTATATTTTCATAGAATTAAACAGCATTTTGACTATACAGTGTATATACACACTGTCCTGACGTGCATTGTATTCCTAATGTTGGCTAGAGTGTTTTACTTTCTCATGCATGATTTAAATGTGTCATGTTACATTTGTATTTCATATAGTATATGGTCCATTAGAAATAAATGCTGTACAACAAATAAATAAAATTCTTCCCATAAAATGGTCACATTTAAAAACATGTCATAAAATATCAACCCAGTCTCACTCAGAAGTGTACAAATAACACGGGTTTCCACTTTGAAAATACGTGCAATGTGTACGCCAAAGTCAAATTCTGCGTGCAGTAGATACGCGGAGCAAACAAACACCAAACTGAACCAAACATAACCTCCTTGGCGGAGGCAATTTCATTGCTTCAATTATATAAACGTCAGAATCAAATTAAAAAACACATTCACCACTGTTTAATAGCTGCAACATTATTATTATTTTTACTTTACATGCAAAAAGGCAAAATATCTATTTTCAAATAAATCTTTTTTATATTAACAATACATCACATATTACAAAAGGACTCAGTGTCAAACTCTTAGAGAATTATCACCAAACTGCAGCCCTGTGGAGCTCTTCATTCTATATTAGCTCTTTATTTTAAGTTTAAGGAAATGTCACTATAAACTAAAGGTAGCAGAGAAAATGTGTCAATTAAAAAATATTGTAGGGCTGTCAATCGATTAAAAAATTTAATCGAATTAATTACAGACTGTGATTAATGTATCTAAATTAATCGCATACATAATTTTTGCTGTGAAAATATTTTAAATATTTCAATTCAAATGAATCAACAAATAATCAGCATTAGTGACATTAAAGTTAAAAAACTTATTATTTTCACTGTTCAAATAATGACTATATATATATATATATATATATATATATATAAACAATCAACAATATGACCTAATATGCTAAGGAAATAAATTCAAAAGGGTATTTTACAATAACAACGAATGCACCGTGAGGCTGTAGATTACCAGTTTCATTGAACGCACCATCTCCGTTTTCCGACAACGTTAGCGATAGCTGTCAGCATTTTAACCGTGTTTAATCCAGCTACTAGCTAGAGGAAGGCTAACGTTACCTGCTGTTGAGTGTAGTGTTAACCAGAGACAGTTAAAGAAACTAGCGTCACGTTTAGCAATGTTTCTGTTGCGCATTCTCTCGTCTCCCTCCTTCATTTTAACATTTTAGCTCTGGGTGAAAGGTCAATATGGAATGGATTAATCTGCGTTATTTTTTTTAACACGCTATTTTTTTCTCAGATTAATTAATTGAAATGAACGCATTATTTTGACAGCCCTAAAATATTGACATTCATTAACATTTTCTTTTCTTCGGGCTGGTTATGATGTTTCAAGTTTGCTGATTTTCTGATCATCTGCTGGACAAGAAGTGAAAAGGAGGGACATGTCACTGCTTTGTTCAACTCTTCTGTATGTGATAATCAACTGTCAATCAGTAATTGTTGGCATATAGTAGGCTTTTCAGGTAAACTATAATTATTTATAATAATAATAATACAATGGCTGCTTTTCCCTTCAAAAAAATAAATAGGAAGAATTAGTTAAAAACTCACCTTTTAAAGGGAAATTAGATCGTTGAGTTTACAAGTTCTCATATATCGCTGAAGTGTTCTCATACACATTTTCTTCTTTTTCTAGGCAAAAAATCAATTTGTATGATAGTGATATGCTGTAGTTTATTCTTCATTTTGACTTTGTTGTTATATACTTATATATATATATATATATATATATATATATGATTGTGTGAGAGGATAAAGTTAGATTAGATAAATACTAACCTTTATTATCAGAATGTGGCAGAGCTTTGTTGTTGATTCTAAATATTAGAAATAAAAGCATTGTTGAAATTCAGCCATGCAACCAGACAACTTACAATTCAAACTGTAACCTATGTTGTGTGTTAGGGTATACCCTAACACACAACATAGGTTAGGTTAGGTTAGGTTATAATTGTTTCTATAAAATACTTCCCAAATATAATATTATATATATATAATATATATAATATTTGGGAAGTATTTTATAGAAACAATTATAAAGGACTTTTCACCTCCAGTTAATAATGTTAATGATTTCATTCATGTAAACATATTCTTACTGTTAATGTTTAGACTACAGTAAGTCTAATACATACTGTAAGATTATTAGAATAAGGTTAATTTAGGGTTCATCTAAAGTCTGTTACCTATTAATTCATGATTTAAAAAAAGCAAGAAAAGTCTGGCTGGTAATACTATGAAGGCTATTTTTCACATACTTTTTTTTATAAACATAATACCCTCCAACAGCTCCTCCTGCTAAAGCAATTACTAAACACGAGATAACTATTCCAGCAATGGCACCAGCTGAAAGACCTCCAGACCTCCTGTCTGAAAAAAAACATAAACAAGTTTTTATTATGGTAAATACAATATGTCAGAATACTGTAGGGCCCTGACTGTAATACAAGTTAGTGATTTGCTCAAGCACATTAGCAAATAGTTTAGCTTCCTGTTGGTGCAAAAAAAGCAGCATATGTTTGAAGTGCATGCCACTCTTTACCTGATTGTTTGTCAGGATGAACACTACAAGTTTGAAAATGCAAAATAAATCTGGGGGTGTAGAGTTACAGATGTGAGGTTACCAACCCTTTTGAAGCCAGCTTCTCATCTCTGTTAAACCTTTGGAGTAATCTTTGTATTTTAAGGGCAGTTATGTTGAGTTTTTCAAGCCATTGTTGTCTCATAAGCTCAAAATACATCTGTCACATTTAGTTGGTGGAATGGATCTATAAGAAACATATTTAGAAAGCCTGCCACTCTTCAAATGTATCAGAGGTATAACACTGTGGGTTAATCACAATATTCAACAGTATCAACAACATCTGCAATCAGCACCATCTCGGTACCTGTTACCTGTTCCGCTAGCTAGTAGCTGAATTAAACACAGTTAAACAGTTGACAGCTAACGTTAAATGGTGTAAAGTTTGACTGGGTTTCTGCCGGAAAAACACAGACGGAGATGGTGCGTTCAATAAAACTGGTAATCTACCGTCTCGCGGTGCATTCGTAGTTATTGTAAAATACTATCTATCTATCTATCTATCTATCTATCTATCTATCTATCTATCTATCTATCTATCTATCTATCTATCTATCTATCTATCTATCTATCTATCTATCTATCTATCTATCTATCTATCTATCTATCTATCTGTCTGTCTGTGTATATGGTCATTATTTGAACAGTGAAAATAATTTTTTTTAACTTTTAATGTCACTAATGCTGATTATTCATTGATTCATTTGAATTGAAATATTTAAAATACTTTCACAGCAAAAATTGTCTGTAATTAATTTGATTACATTTTTTTTTTACATTCGATTGACAGCCCTAATTTTTACAGAAAACTTTAATGAAGAAATAAGACTGGAAAATCAGTCGTTTATTCAATCGAAAGTCACAAAATGAAAAACGAGCACTAAATGGTTTTAAACTGAAATGACTGGCTTCTCTCCTGTATAACTAACAGTTAACGGTCTTCCATTCTAATTTTAGGCTGCTGCTCTGCACTTGTGTATTGATATCGCGAAAAACGTGCTGTGGTTCATTGGCATTGGGCAGAGCAATGGTGCCTCTGCAAAATAGCCTCGGGAAGGAACTTGTTTTAGTGGAACGTGTAGTTTAAAGGTTGTTTTTGTCGTGCAACAGAAAACTCAGATTCGACAGAAAGTCTAACTGTCTCGATTTATCTTGCAATGATCTGCGGAGCAGTTAACCATAGTCCTCATAAATCCACCACAGTTTAAATTGCCAACACAAAGAAAGCGGAAGGTAACGGACACCTGTCACTGTTATTTATGATGCTCATAATTTTGAACAGTAAATGTACAGTTTGTTACCTACAGATCACAACCATGGTGTAATTAGCTTCATCGTTGCTGAGGGGGTTGCTGATTTTACAGGAATATTCCCCACTGTCTGTTGTTTTCAGGCTGTTAAAAGACAGCACTTTGTTTTTGTCGTAAAGATTCATGTTGCCCGTTGATTCATGTTTCGTGATCAACGGGCATAGTTGAAATGACTCTGTACGCAATTGGATAGTCCTTCAACCAATCAGACCAACAATCCGGGTGACATAGCAACAACAGCGCCATCAACGGGTTGCTGCCATGCTGCCATCGGTGACCGGCTTGTTGAATGTAAACAAAAAGCTGCTTGGTTGCTTCTCTATCGTCATCGTGTTAAACCCGCCAATAGCGCGCAAGGTGGATAAGCCAGTTCGTGATTGGTTCCAGCAAAATTGTAACGGAAGAAGGATAGATAAACGTACAGGTTTCCAGCCTGAGCTGCAGGGTGAAATCAAATCGCCGGCAGATCGGGTGCGGTTTACCCAGTCTAGAGAAATGTATCTTTTTAGATAAAATAGATGTTGACAAGGATTTCCTTTAAAGACATAATTTGAAGTTGGAAAAAAGGTAATACATTTAAAAAAAAAAAAAGTATTGCAGTGTAAGGTTTAAAATCGCAATAATACTGTATCGTGACATAAGTATTGTATCGTGGGGCCTCTGGTGATTCTCACACCTACAATCAACACCATCTCGGTACCTGTTACAGACAATCCATGGACTGCAGTCGATGTTCTCTCAGTTATACTATTCATTGCTAGACAGGTGTAGCTGCCACTGTCAGAGAGTTCAGCGTTGTCTTTAGTGAACTCAGCAGAATTGTGTATCTCTGTCCCATTCAGTTTCCAGGTGTAAGTAGCAGATGGTGTGGAATCAGCAGAGCAGGTTAACGTGAAGGACTCTCCCAAAGGTATCTCACTTGGACCTGTGATTTTAACGTTTTCTGGTCCATCTGAAAAATAGATATTTGTAAAGTTCTTACAGCAGCAAAAATAAGTAATATAAAACGTGTTCAATAATTTACTTTAAAATAATTTTTGTTACAGATCTACACACAAAACATTTTTGTAATATAGTTATTTATGGTACTCATAATTTTGAACAGTATATATACAGTTTGTTACCTACAGTAGACAACCATGCTGTATTTAGCTTCATCGTTGCTGAGGGGGTTGCTGATTTTACAGGAATATTCCCCACTGTCTGTTGTTTTCAGGCTGTTAAAAGACAGCACTTTGTTCTTGTCGTAAAGATTCATGTTTCCAGCCAGAGTCAGATCTGAGCCATCCTTCATCCACTTTCTGGTAAAGACAGAGCCAGCAGCATCACAGGTTAAGTTGACAGAGATCCCCTCAATCGTCAGATTTGTCGTTGGCGTCACATAAGCACCTGATATTCTCTCTGTTGGGCAAAAGATCATGTGACAAATATGACAACAGGAACAAACTTAACTGAAAATTCACTAATTAAATAACATAGGAACTTGAGAACAGGTAATCATTGTGAAGGGCAAACATTATAACTACTGCTTCCTGAATAAAAACTTCTGACTGTCCACACTGTTGTTTTAACATTTGCGGTTTTGAATAACCTATACCTCAGTAATATCACCAATATTAGAGGAACATAATATTGAGTTCTTATTCAGTGTGTCAGTTCACACATTGTATAACGTTGAAGAAAACTGTTGAACAATTGACTCGTGATCTTTGTTATGTAATGTGATTTACAATTGATCAAATGTAATTGTTTCAAAGTTTTGACCCCAAGTCTTAATATAGCATGACTTTAAATGTTTTAAACACAACATTGACACATAATCACTGTTTAAGCAAACATTAATGTTACACACAGAGGACATACAGAGCAACATTTAGAGTCGTGTTTTTGGTGAATGTAAGTCCAAAATTCACTGTCTTTTTAGCTTTTATGTCTCCACCAACTCCTGAGGGAAATATCTGTCTCTTCAGCTGCTAAATGCTCCACTCTCTTCACCAGCTAGTCGCTAACTTGGTCTGTCTGTCATTTAGCACTGGGCAGGTACAGTAGTGTACAGTGGGTTTTGCAGCTGCCTCCTGCCAAAACGATGCTATAAGACTGAACCCAACTGTCTCTTTTTATATGATCATTTAATATTAAGACACATCTGATTTGAGTACGGACTTTGCCAATACAGATTATGCAGATGGTCAGTTAAGTGCCATCTGTTGGACCCATCTCATTAAACTCTATCCACTAAACTTCTTAATTCAAACTTACCCAGTACAGAGACAACTGAAGGCTGAGATGTTTCATATCTCAGAGTTTTGTTGTTAAAGGCCTGACAGCTGTAGTTCCCACTCTGACTCATCTGAATGTTCATCAGTCTGAGCTCTGGTCCAGTATCAGACAGCTGGTCTCCATTCAGAAACCAGTGAAACTGGGCAGCAGGTCTGGAGTCAGCTGAGCAGGACAGGGTGATGTCTGACCCTTCCCCATAGTATTCTTGTGACTGAGATATTGTCAAATTAATATCTTCTGGGCCATCTGAATACGGGTGAGAAAGCAGCAACAAGTTAGTGTGAAGCATCATTATATCTTCAACTTTGAAGCATTCATTTAGTTCAGGATAAAGAGTATGCACATATAAGTGAATAACTCACAGTAGATGGTGAGGTTTACTGGATCACTGGTTTCATTGCTTACAGGATTAAATACATGACACCTGAATGGTCCCTGGTCGTAGCGGGTCATGTTAACTATAGTGAGAGTGGAGCCTCCATCAGTGAGCTGAACTCTGTCACTGGCTGTAACCTCAGAGCTGCTGTTCAACCAGAGGAAAGAGAGAGAGGATCCAGAGGAGGAGCAGGACAGACGGACAGAGCTGTTGAACTCCACCAAGTCTTTGGTGTTTAAAGTTACCGAAACATTGGCAACACGCGCTGTGGGTGAAAAACACAGTGGTTTTGTACTGGCCACCTTTCTTGCCTAAGAAAGGGAACATTGTCCAGTAAAGGGGAGAAATGTTGAGAGTGGGAATGCTACGATTTTAATGATACTATGAGTAATCATGGCTTTAAACAAAGGTTTGTATGTGAGTTAGACATATTCACGTAGTCCAGAGAATGTTAATTTACCCGTGATCATGCAGTTATTGTTTTTTAAAGTTAACATTTATATTGATGGTCTTTCATCTGAATGTTTTACAATGGTGAGGAATAGAGTATCAGTCATGACCGTCACCAGATTACTCGGCATGTTTTATTATTATATCTTATCTTATCCGTTGCATAGTACTTGGTGTAATATTTAACCAGTGTTAATCTTGCCCAGTTAGCCAGAACCACACTGACCATAGAAATACAAGAGTTGAACTTTTTGTTAGCCTATAAATCAGACTGAACAGCTCCGATTGGACAAATTGGAGATGTGAAAGGTGACTAGATTACTGTAAAGCTATTGCAGTTATAACAAATAATGTGTATTGACATGGTGAATGTAATGTGATTATCTTTAATGTGTGTGTGTTAGTTGTATCTGCTTGCCACAGATGTCACTGTGCTACTGGCCACTCCAGGAAGTGATTTTTCTATGACCTCAGATATTTTTCATTCTAAACCTCAGTTGTCTCTGTACAAACACATATTTCAGACGGTTCTAAAATGCAAATGTATGAAGAGAAAGTATTGTTTCTTTATGTTCCACAATTGTTTAGCATACCTTTTTATACTTTAGAAAGTTTTTATCTGATACTATCTTAGGTACTTCCCATCTTTTCTATCCATATTTATTGACCTTTGAACCTTTCATTCAAACTTACCCAGTACAGAGACAGCTGCAGGCTGAGATGTTTCATATCTCAGAGTTTTGCTGTTAAAGGCCTGACAGCTGTAGTTCCCACTCTGACTCATCTGAATCTTCATCAGTCTGAGATCTGGTCCAGTATCAGACAGCTGGTCTCCATTCAGAAACCAGTGAAACTGGGCAGCAGGTCTGGAGACAGCTGAGCAGGACAGGGTGATGTCTGACCCTTCCCCATAGTATTCTTGTAACGGAGCTATTGTCAAATTAATATCTTCTGGGCCATCTGAATACGGGGGAAAAAGCAGCAACAAGTTAGTGTGCACAACTGCATTATCACACATCAAGTCATAAGAAGAAAAAAAACAGCCCAGCAATACTCACTTTCTAAATTAAACTGACTTGATAATAATTTAGTCCACACTGTGCTGTAGTTTGCAGTGATGTACTGGATTCTCTGAGGCTGAAAAATGCGTCTCTAATCATTTGTCCAATCCATGGTGAACAAAAAGACAAGGAAAATGTCTCACTAATCTGTGACAATAATCTAAACATTGACTCTGTTTGCATTCAGATGTCTGAGCATGTAGGTTAGTCAGGGCGTAACTTTGGGTTCAGCATTGGGGGATTGAGATCTCCAACTATCTAGGGATGTATGCATGTATTTAAAAACTACGACAAAAACATTGAAAAAAACAACAACAAAACATCATAAAAAGCCTAGTTTTGATTATTGGAGGGGTTGTAACCCCCCATCACCCGTGTAAATTACGCCTATGAGGTTAGTAACTCACAGCTGATGGAGAAGGTTATTGGATCACTGGTGCCACTACTGACAGGATTGGACACACGACACCTGAATGGTCCCTGGTCGTAGCGGGTCATGTTAACTATAGTGAGAGTGGAGCCTCCATCAGTGAGCTGAACTCTGTCACTGGCTGTAACCTCAGAGCTGCTGTTCAGCCAGAGGAAAGAGAGAGAGGATCCAGAGGAGGAGCAGGACAGACGGACAGAGCTGTTGAACTCCACCAAGTCTGTGCTGCTGGCAGTTGCCGTTACATTAGAGACTGGTGCTGTGGGTGAAAAACAAAATGATTTTATATTTTCCGCCACATAACAAAGGTAAAGAAAAAGGAGGTGCACCTCCTTTATATGTTTGTTTTTTTAAACATATTGTTATATCAGAACTTAAAATAAAGATATTGCTCATCACCATCAGAGGCCAAGTCAAATTATTTAAATCTTAATTATGATAAGACTTTAAACGTTATTCTCAGTGAGAGACCGTCCCACAATGAACACAGTAAAGTAATTTGAGCGTGGAAGTTTATTCTTGACCTTGAAAAACATTAGTTTGACAAAAAAGAAATGTTCACCAAAGGTCCACTTACTTGCTTTTTCTCTAGCTTTCAACCTCATTTTAAAATTTGCAGTACAGTATTTGTTTTGTCTCGGTATAATGTCATTATTATATTATAATGTCAAAACAATGTTTTTGTTTTGACTGGTATTTTTTTTAAAGATTTGATTTAAAACCACTGAACACCTAAACACAACTATTTGAACTAAAACACATTTATTTCTTGCTCAATTGCTGCACATAATCTGCACTCCGCACTGAAAGAGATGCAACATGTGAAAGATTGTCTCACCATAAACGTTCAGTCTTGTGCTCCCAGCCATCGCTGGTTCTCCCAAAGGAATAATACTCACGCTGTATTCTCCACTGTCACTAAGAGCCAGATTCCTGAGCTCCAGAGATCCAGTAGACATGAAGAAGGTGATCCTGCCTTCATACTCTGGTGAAGTGATGTTTTTACCACTAAAAGTGATTATATCTTTATCCCCAAATTTCCAGGTCACTAATATAAATGGGTTTTCTGGTGGAGTCACTGTTGTGTTGAACATCACTGTCTCTCCCACAGCTGCATTCACAGGACCGTCTGGCAACACACCAGCTCCTTTGGTCAAACCTGGAGGAGACAGTTACAGGTCTGAGAAGGACTGGAATAAGTTGAGGACATTATCATGATCACAATCCAAAATGAAAAACACAAAAAACATATTTTACATAATACATTAGTATAGATGTCTATCTTTTGAAAACAAACAAACAAAGTTAAGGTGGTTGTCAATCATAAGCATCTGAAGTAATTATTTTATTACATTATGAAAATCAAGTCAAACAAAGTGGCCCAGTAAGCAAGGGTCCAGAGGGCCAATTATCAGAACAAGCAACGCAGTATTAGTAACTTGCGCGTCGGGACACATGGATAGCAGCAGACCTCGAGATCATTAGCTTAAACTCATTTCCAGCAACTTTTCAACAAATCAACGATTTCTTTAAGTATAGAAAATGTATTTCAAATACCGACAACAGAGGACGATACAACTTTTAAAATCTAGATTCTTACCTGTAAAAGCGGCAGAAATAATACAAAGTAAAATTTAAATATCCATTGATTGATCCATTGATGAAATTATGAGTCAGTAAATGCACAACTACCTACATGTTGAGTTACACCGTGTGTCTGCATAATATCTGTCTATATGGTTCATTCTGTTTTTCTTATTATATATTCTGTTAATACAATGCATATCTCTATATCTATATTATTATTACTAGTATAATATCACTGCAACTACATTGCACATATCTGCATATCTGTACATGTTGTTCATACACTGTTCATATTACATAGCCATATTTATTTATTCTGCTCTTATAACACTGTAATATATTTCTTGTCCTGCCTATGCACTACCTGTCTATACTTGAATATCACATTGCACTTTTCTGCTTTTTTTGCACTTCTGGTTGGACGTAAACTGCATTTCGCTGTCTTTGTACTTGTAGACTGCACAATGACAATAAAGTTGAATCTAATCTAATAATGAGATAAATCCAGTGAAGCTGCAGTCATGTTCTAAAACTGTAAGATGTCGTCCTCTAGTGGTGCAAACAGGAGGAGACAGTTTAAATCTTCATTTTAAATCATAATTCAGCTCAAGGTCAGGTTCACAAAACACAGTAGACAAAACAATCACCTGTTCTCTCTAATATAATATATAGTATATGCCCTCTGGGTATGCACAGAGAAGCATCATGACCCTTTTAATAACTCAGTTGTAGCTTTGAAGTTGTTCCAATATGATATATTTGCTGAAACAATAACCTCTGAAAAAAGTTACTGTAAGGTAATCGTCAAATTGCTAACCAGCTGAATTATCTGACATGTTTACACGGCAGATTGTCAGAAAAGCCACTTATGTGTCCTAATCCTTTTTATATGAGAACATGTATTACTTCCCACTGAAATTTGAATGGTAACAAACTTGGATACATTTTTTATTTTATTTATATAGACAGATTTGTTTTACATATGGGGTAACTGCTTCTTAGTGAAGAGTGAAATCACTTGGAATTATTTACCTTTATGAATATATTATTTACTAAGTCTTCATAAAAATTGTTAACAGATTTTTATGAAGACTGGTGACTTGTGTGTATACAGTATATAGGCTGTGCTTCTTTTGTGTGTATTTTGGGATACCTGTTATTATACTACTCATACTGTAAACCAGTGTGTGCTGCAACAACATTCACTTTGTGATGACAGTACTGGGCTTCACTTGTCCAAGTTGGAAAAAGCTTCATTTGATGACAGTATTAATAGAAATGATTTAGACCTGTCAAACAAATTTCCATGATACAGAAAAGTCTGAGAAGAGAATGCAGTGTTACACTACACTAAATGTATTGTATTCCGTTGTGAATGGCATTTTTTCAGTGCTGCATTGTGGTTTAGATATTTTTCATTAAGTGGCTTCATTTGCTATTGGTATTTCACAAGCTGCCATCGAACAGGGATATACTCATCCACAGAATCTGCTGACTGAACTTATGTTTAAATACATTGATATTACTACTGGTGAGAAGCTCCTATTGGACCATCCTATGTGAACACAACTCCCAACTCTCTCTAACACTGTTAAGCATCAATAATCAATGGCTACATTTTGATAAATAAGTTAATAAATCCTTTTATCTGCTGTATCAAGTGGTAAGAGCTCACCTGAGATCACTCCCAGGATGATGCAGTGTATCACAGCTATTTCCATTGTATCTGCAGCATCAGAGGAGAAAAAGAGTGATCACACTCCTTCACTTTGCCTTTTCTAACTTCAGAATAATGTATGCTGGTATCAATAAATGAAGGTAGAACAAGGAAGTACGTTTCAGTGGGTTTTTCCCATCATCATATCTCTGAAAGTTTTACTTACTACTTTGCACCATGTACTGTAAATCATTAACAATGTACGCAACAATCAACTTTGGAAAAAAACGGACTTCTTGTGAAGTTCAGTTTGAAAAAGATGTCTCATTCCACCTTGTCCGACAATTTATCGTGTAATCTTGTTCCAGCTCTTTGTCAAAACTGTATGATGTTTACAGATAAATAATATTTAAAACCAAGACAACATTTATTTATTCTAGAAGCCTGTATCGTTTCATTTTGTTATTGTTCTGTGGGTTAGAACATTGTTCATGGCTGCACAGCATTAGTTTGCATAAAATAATATAATAATAAACAATTATTCAGCACTTTTCAAAACAAAATTGCAAAGTGTTTTTCCTGGTTGAAACAGGATATAAACATTTAAGGACTGCAATAAGGTATACAGTCAGATAAGTATAAGTACTACAAACATAAAATGAAATGCCCAACAACACAAGATAAAAACAACTATAAAACATATTAAGGCATGTTGGAAACAAAAGAATGTCCCAACATTAAATAAAAAGCTAGCACAGATATAATGTTTACCATGGTCACCATTTTATTATAACACATTAGCATGCAAATGTGATAATTAGTGTTTGATAAGGAAGGTTACAGCATCATCAAAGTTATCAAAATTCATTCTGAGGGGGACAAGAATGTCTGAACCAGATGTCAGGGCAGTCCGTAGTTGTTGAGATATTTATATATATTTCAAGTTGTATTTAATTAAAAAAAAAAAAAAAACTTGTCCTTGCCTTCCAAATACCATTTCTACAAAATTGCAACCATTATGGATAAACACTAAAACCAAAGTGAGCCACTTGCTGTAAATGTTAAATATCAAAGATGCTATTTAACTTTTTTTAGTAGGATTATCTTGAACTGCTTATTCCCTGTTCTAGCTTCAGGGATAGTTAAACATCCAGGAATATATCCTGCTCAGTAAATCACATCAATAACACTTTGCTCATTTGCTCAACATCTTTTATCCACCAAACAGCCAGAACTACAGTTGCACCACAGGAGGGCAGCATAATGCAGCTTTTGGCATGACAGTGTTTATTTAAGATTCAAGATTTAAAGGTATTATCTGATTATTGTCCACATTTGCCAGTGTTTGACCATTATATTTAAAAGGCTGTTACATGTTGTTATTACAACCGCATGACAGAGAAACATCAATCAAGTATTTGTGTATATTTGACATATGGAATAGGTTGTAATTGTTTGCAATGTTGAGATTGGACACAATAGAAAAACGGAAAAACACATCACATGCAAGTTTATATATATATATATTTGGTGTATGATAATAAAAGGAAACACATGTACCACTGTTTATTTAAAGCAGCACAATAAATTATATTTTAAACTTAAAGTAGCTATTTGTAACTCTCAGTTTGTGTTGATTCTAGCAGGCTGCTTTGGACAAAAGCGGTAGTGTTTTTACCACATCTGCTGTCGTAAAGGTTTTTTTTTATGGTGTGGTATACTGAGTTAACATTACCAGGAAGTCATATAGTTGCAAAGAATGTTTTGCTCAGACAGAAAATCATTCATTTAGAGAGAATAAGTTACAGATGCATCATTGCATTTCAAGTGTTGCATAAGGTAACTTAGCCTGGATGTAATGTGAGCTAAACCGGGTCCTGCAACAGAAAACTCAGATTGGAAAGAAATATTGTTAATCACAAAATAAGTTACATAAAGTAACTGTAACTGTCAGAATAACTATTTTCAAATAATATATTTCATATTAAATTTACATTAAATGTTTAAGGGCTCATAATGTCAAATTCTTAGAGAATTATCACTCAACTCTGCAGCCCCTATTTTAGACTCCTAAACCCTGTTTCTGGTTTTAGCAAAAAGCTCTGATAAACCCACTCAGGATAGGTGAACACATAGACATCAAAGGGGCTTGAGCAACTGCCCTCTTTCCTCCTCCAGAGAAAGTGGCCTTTTTTTCTGGATGCATGTTTTTAATGAATAGCCTATATTCCTGTTTGCACATCCTGTCAAACAAATATATTTATTTAATTAAAAAATCTAATTATCACACACACACAGACAGACAGCAGTCCCTACCAGCTCCTACCTCAGAAAGTTTTTCTTGGCTTGTGTAGAGGTGAGTTATGATGAACAAAAGACTAAGCAGCCAGTGCCTCGAGTTTACAACTAATTAGCCAAAAGACAAAACAAATAGTTCTGTCTTGCTAACATGCATAAGCTACTAGCTTATGTAATAAGTTACCTAAGGTTTAGCTGAGGCACCATGGCCCTACAGACTAATGTAGCTACGTTACTTAATGGAGACAATGCAGGTGAACAGCTACAGTAAAGTTTGTATAATAACGTCATCACAATCTCCACATTGATATGTAAATTATGCATTGACTATTTAAAATGCGCTAATTTGCATACATTTGACAAGGCACAAAAACACAATAACTAAAACATATTTGCACAGAACTTCCCCAGTTGGAATCTACAGATGCAGCCAAAAACAAATACCATCTAAATATGTATTTTGGAAATTTTATTTCCATAGAGTAAAAAAAGACATTGAAGCAAAATGGAACAAAATCTCTAAATTGACCAAAACATGGAATAAAGTGTCCTGCATTAAACAGTAACTTAATTATGTTTATCTTAGGCTCCTCATCTAATGATAAGTTTTTCCTGTAAAATTAACAAAATTGCAGCAACAGCCTTTTTCAGTTTAGTGTGAAGAATTTTGTTGAGATTATATATATATATATATATATATAGATTTGTTATTTATTCCAATAATAAAAATAATTAAAATAATGTATTGCCATTTGCAAAATAAACACATTCGTAGTAAAACCATGTCCCTCTGCTTGGTGCAGTCACTTCTAAATATATAAGCTACTTGAAACTAGTAGCATAGAAAACATGCACATTGTGGCAGAGTTTCCTTTGCTGTTTGTTGAGTATTTATTAAATAATAAAATAAGATAAGATAAGATAAATTTGTACGGTAGTCAGAGTTGTGTTAATATATTTAGTGTTTTGTTTAAATTTCATATAAAATGATTTGGCCTTTTTTCTATGAGCCCCTGCCACCCAAAATGTCTGTGCATGTCCCTGTTTACACCTCTAGATGGCGCCGTCTTACAGCTTTAGAACATGACTGCAGCTTCACTGGGTTTATCCATTAACTAATATTAACAGTCTCTGGGTTTATCTCACTCAACACGTAGGTAGTTCTGTATTTACTGACTCATAATAAGAGCTGCCGGAGGCTCACATTTATTAAGGCAGTCAAAGTCTGATGCGTGTCATTTCCTCAGCTGTTTATATCTCACAGAGATAGATCAATGGATATTTTAATTTTACTTTGTATCGTTTCTGTCGCTTTTACAGGTAAGAATCTAGATTTTAAAAGTTGTATCGTCTTCTGTTGTCGGTATTTAAAATACATGTTTCTATACTTAAAGAAATCGTTGATTTGTTGAAAAGTTGCTGGTAATGTGTTTAGCTAATGATCTCGAGGTCTGGCTGCTATCCATGTGTCCCGACAGCACAACAGAAATCAGACCATACGCTCAAGTTACTAATAAAAGTAACTTAATTACTGAAACAATTTATTTATAGTTACGAATGTGGCATGTAGTTTAGGAAATATGGAAATGTGTTTTTTGTATTTCATATTAATGAAAATGAGATCAAATATTTTAGCTTGATTAAAAACCGTATGAATCCAAATCTTCATAGATTAATCTGCTTCACACTGCGTTGCTTGTTCTGATAATTGGCCCTCTGGACCCTTGCTTACTGGGCCACTTTGTTAGACTTGATTTTCATAATGTAATAAAATAATTACTTCAAATGCTTATGATTGACAACCACCCTAACTTCATTGTTTGTTTGTTTTCAAAAGATAGACATCTATACTATGTATTATGGAAAAAATGTTTTTTGTGTTTTTCATTTTGGATTGTGATCATTAATGTCCCAGCAGCCATTTTGCAATGTCCTCAACTTATTACAGTCCTTCTCAGACCTGTAACTGTCTCCTCCAGGTTTGACCAAAGGAGCTGGTGTGTTGCCAGACGGTCCTCTGAATGCAGCTGTGGGAGAGACAGTGATGTTTACTACAACACTGACTCCAACAGAAAAACCATTTGTATTTGTGGGCTGGAAATTTGGGGCTAACAATATAATTACTTTCAGTGGTACCAACATCACTTCACCAGAGTATGAAGACAGGATCACCCTCTTCATGTCTACTGGATCTCTGGAGCTCAGAAATCTGGCTCTTAGTGACAGTGGAGAATACAGTGTGATTATTTACCCTTTTGGACAACCATCGATGGATGGGAGCACAAGACTGAACGTTTATGGTGAGACAATCTTTCACATGTTGCATCTCTTTCAGTGCGGAGTGCAGATTATGTGCAGCAATTGAGCAAGAAATAAATGTGTTTTAGTTCAAATAATTGTGTTTAGGTGTTCAGTGGTTTTAAATAAAATCTTTAAAAAAATACCAGTCAAACAGAATTTACATTGTTTTGACATTATAATATAATAATTACATTATACCCAGACAAAACAAATACTGTACTGCAAATTTTAAAATGTGGTTGAAAGCTAGAGAAAAAGCACGTAAGTGCAACTTAGGTGAACATTTATTTTTTGTCAAACTAATGTTTTTCAAGGTCAAGAATAAAACTTCCACGCTCAAATTACTTAATAATAATAACATTTAAAGTCTCCAAAGTCTTATCATAATTAAGATTTAAATCATTTTCCTTGGCCTCTGATGGCGATAAGAAATTTTATTTTTATTTATTTATTAATTTATTTTTTGTTGTATAATTGTAAGTGCTGATATCATAACAATATGTTTACAAATGTTTAAATAATTTTGTTTTTCACCCACAGCACCAGTCTCCCATTTAATGGCAACTGCCAGCAGCACAGACTTGGTGGAGTTCAACAGCTCTGTCCGTCTGTCCTGCTCCTCCTCTGGATCCTCTCTCTCTTTCCTCTGGCTGAACAGCAGCTCTGAGGTTACAGCCAGTGACAGAGTTCAGCTCACTGATGGAGGCTCCACTCTCACTATAGTTAACGTGACCCACTACGACCAGGGACCATTCAGGTGTTGTGTGTCCAATCCTGTTAGTAATGGCACCAGTGATCCAATAACCTTCTCCATCAGCTGTGAGTTACTAACCTCATAGGCGTAATTTATGCAGGAGGTTGGAGGGTTCCACCCCCCCAATAATCAAAACTGGGCTTTTTACAATGTTTTGTTGTGTCTTTCAATGTTTTTGTCGCAGTTTTTAAATACATGCATACATCCCTAGATAGTTGGAGATCTCAACTCCCCCCCAAAATGCTGAACCCAAAGTTACGCCCTTGACTAACCTACATGCTCAGTTTTTTATCTGACATCTGAATGCAAACAGAGTCAATGTTCAGATTATTGTCACAGATTAGTGAGAAATCTTCCTTTCTTTTTGTTCCCCATGGGTTGTACAAATGATTAGAAACACATTTTTCAGCCTAAGAGAATCCAGTACAACATCACTGCAAACTACAGCACAGTGAGGACTAAATTATTATCAAGTCAGTTTAATTTAGAAAGTGAGTATTGCTGGGCTGTTCTGTCACATTACATCATGCAGAGATTTTTTTCTTCTTATGGCTTGATGTGTGATAATGCTACTAACTTGTTGCTGTTTTTTCCCCCGTATTCAGATGGCCCAGAAGATATTCATTTGACAATATCTCCGTCACAAGAATATTATGGTAAAGGTTCAGACATCACCTTGATGTGCTCAGCTGTCTCAAGACCTGCTGCCCAGTTTCACTGGTTTCTGAATAGAGACCAGCTATCTGATACTGGACCAGATCTCAGACTGATGAACATTCAGATGAGTCAGAGTGGGAACTACAGCTGTCAGGCCTTTAACAACAAAACTCTGAGATATGAAACATCTCAGCCTTCAGTTGTCTCTGTACTGGGTACGTTTGAATTAAGAAGTTTAGTGGATATAGTTTAATGAGATGGTTAGAGCACGTTAGAGAACCACAGCTCTCTCTCTCTCTCCCCGTTTATCCTATAATGGTCATAAATCTAGAGTAGCCTATTTCCTTGTTTAGTGTTGCAATTAATAAAATGCAGAGGAGAAAAGAACATTGGTCTTCACAATCATCTATTGAGTGTTTGATGGTAATTTATTTGTGCTTTAGAATACAATCAATCAATCTAAAACAATAGTAAAATAAGCTTTATTTATCTCGGTCTATTGTACAATGATACTTGTACTTGTACATTTTCTCAACTACTGCCAGAAAACGCTTAGTTATGTTGTGACCTTGGTTCTCTGAGTGAAGAGACCATCTCTCCACCATACATATGGAATAAGTAACAGTGTAACTGTTAGTTATAGAGGAGAGAAGCCAGTCATTTGAGTTTGTGGCAAAACCATTTAGTGCTCGTTTTTCATTTTGTGACTTTTGATTGAATAAACGACTACTTTTCCAGTCTTATTTCTTCATTAAAGTTTTCTGTAAAAATAGTGTTCAAATCTCGTCTTGATCCTGTGAACCCAATCTCGTGTCTGGTCTATATCTAATGCTTGTTTTATTTTCCTGATCTCCTACTGTGTCTAACCACAACATTCTAAACGAAAATGGAAACATATTGGGTTGAGATAAGACATTATGGAGAAGATATGTAAAACAAGATACATCAAAATAAATATTTTTATTGAAAAATGTTTTATTGAAAACTGCCAACTGTGGAAATAAGGGCTTAAAGTTGATAGTATTTTAATAAAGCTGTATATTGTATACTTTAATTAAAATGTTAATGTTTTACTAAAATTGTGCCTCTGGAGTTTACTCAAGGACAAGTGAAAACTAATTAACTGGAGCTAATAGACTGACAGTAGTCTTTCTAAATGCCGTGCTATGGCAGCTATAATTATATGACTGATGTTCAACTGAAAATCTTCCAAAGTGCTAAGTTGCAAAATGTCTGAATATTGATATACATCCTTTGAATCTGCACACTTTCCTGGCAAAAGCTGCATTATGCTGCCCTCCTGTTGTGTAACTGTGGCTGTTCTGGCACTATGGTGGAACAAAGATGTTGAGCAAAGTGTTATTGATGTGATTTACTGAGCAGGATATATTCCTGAAAGTTTAACTGTCCCTGACGCTAGAACAGGGAATAAGCAACGGTTTAAGACACAATCAAATCTTAATAAGGTACGAGTTAACGAGTTTATACGCGTTAAATAGCATCTTTAACATTTACAGGAGTCCATGAAGATTAAATAAGCTCCCGTTATGAATGGTAAAAGATCTGTAACTTTACTCATACATACTGTAAAGGGTAGAAGTGAGATGGGCAAGTGTCTAACTTTGGTTGATTTTGTTCACTATAAACTAAAGGTAGCAGAGAAAATGTGTCAATTAAAAAAATATTGACATTCATTAACATTTTCTTTTCTTCGGGCTGGTTATGATGTTTCAAGTTTGCTCATTTTCTGATCATCTGCTGGACAAGAAGAGAAAAGGAGGGACATGTCACTGCTTTGATCAGCTCTACTGTATGTGATAATCAACTGTCGGTCAGTAATTGTTAGCCTATAGTAGGCTTTTCAAGTAAACTAATAATAATACAATATTACAACCACTGGGTGCTTTTCCCTTCAAAAAAATAAATAGGAAGAATTAGTTAAAAACTCACCTTTTAAAGGGAAATTAGATCGTTGAATTTACAAGTTCTCATATACCGCTGAAGTGTTCTCATACACATCTTCTTCTTTTTCTAGGCAAAAAAATAGTTTTATTAGATCTGACAATGTATATGTACAATTTGTATGATAGTGATATGACGTAGTTTATTCTTCATTTTGACTTTGTTGTTATACTGTATATGATAGTGTGAGTGTAGGATAAAGTTAGATTAGATAAATACTAACCTTTATTATCAGAATGTGGCAGAGCTTTGTTGTTGATTCTAAATATTAAAAATAAAAGCATTGTTGAAATTCGGCCATGCAACCAGACAACTTAAAATTCAAACTGTAACCTATGTTGTGTGTTAGGGTAATATTTGGGGAGTATTTTATAAAAACAATTATAAAGGACTTTTCACCTCCAGTTAATAATGATTTAATTCATGTAAACATATTCTTACTGTTAATGTTCAGACTACAGTAAGTCTAATACATACTGTAAGATTATTAGAATAAGGTTAATTTAGGGTTCATCTAAAGTCAGTTATTAATTCATGATTTAAAAAAAGCAAGAAAAGTCTGGCTGGTAATACTATGAAGGCTATTTTTTCACGTACTTTTTTTTATAAAAATAATGCGCTCCAACAGCTCCTCCTGCTGAAGCAATTACTAAACACGAGATAACTATTCCAGCAATGGCACCAGCTGAAAGACCTCCAGACCTCCTGTCTGAAATGAAACAGAAAAAACAAACATTTTTTATTATCAAGTTTTTATTATGGTAAATACAATATGTCTGAATACTGTAGGGCCCTGACTGTAATACAAGTTAATGATTTGCTCAAGCACATTAGCAAATAGTTTAGCTTCCTGTTGGTGCAAAAACAGCAGCATCAGACATATGTTTGAAGTGCATGCCACTCTTTACCTGATTGTCAGGATGAACACTACAAGTTTAAAAATGCAAAAAAGAATCTGGGGGTGTAGAGTTACAGATGTGATGTTACCAACCCTTTTGTAGCCAGCTTCTCATCTCTGTTAAAACGTTGGAGTAATCTTTGTATTTTAAGGGCAATTATGTTGAGTTTTGCATTTCAAGCCATTGTTGTCTCATAAGCTTAAAATAAATAAATTTAGTTGGTGGAATGGATCTATAAGAAACATACTGTATTTAGGAAGCCTGCCATTCTTCAAATGTATCAGAGATATAACACTGTTATCTGTTACACACTGTTAACATATCGGTACCTGTTACAGACAATCCATGGACTGCAGTCAATGTTCTCTCAGTTATAATATTCATCGCTTGACAGGTGTAGTTGCCACTGTCAGAGAGTTCAGCGTTGTCTTTAGTGAACTCAGCAGAATTGTGTATCTCTGTCCCATTCAGTTTCCAGGTGTAAGTAGCAGATGGTGTGGAATCAGCAGAGCAGGTTAATGTGAAGGACTCTCCCAAATGTATCTCACTTGGACCTGTGATTTTAACGTTTTCTGGTCCATCTGAAAAACAGATATTTGACAGTTCTTACAGGAACAAAAATAATGAGGAATATGAAAACTTCAATTCAATAATTGATAGGGGTGGGACAAATGACTGGCTTCTCTCCTGTATGACATGATAAGACAACTATAGATAAGACTTATTTCATATGTATGGTGGAGAGAGAGTCTCTTCACTCAGAGAACCAAGGTCACAACATAACTAAGCGTTTTGTCATTGTACAGTAGACAGAGAAAATAAAGCTTATTTTACTATTGTTTCACATTGATTGATTATGTTCTAAAGCACAAATAAATTACCATCAAACACTCAAGACCAATGTTCTTTTCTCCTCCGCATTTTATTAATTGCAACACTAAACAAGGAAGTAGGCTACTCAAGTATCAATTAGGCGTTTTCCCACTGGATAGTACTTGTACTTTTTAGGGGGAAAGTACACTTCTAAGCAGTTCTGAGAACTACTCTCCCCCAAAATCTTTTTTTTTTCCATTTGCATTCCCACCGGCCAAGTGGCCACAGGGACTGGTAGGAGGGGTAAGGGAGTGACGCAAGCACCGCAACGGTCTTCATAGCATCGTCACTAGACCTTAGCGCCACATACAACAACAAAGCAGCATGGAGGAGAACATCAGCAATATTTTAGGATTTGAGACTTGCTTGATAAACATTCATAAAAGACTCAACTTGACTTTGACTTGATATTTATGACTTGAGACTTGACTTAGACTTGAGTCAAATGACTTAAAATGACTTTCTGTTTAATAAATATATATTTTTTCCCCTCTGATATTGAGGAGGAGTTAACTTTACGATTTTAGTGCTGTTGCATGCGCGGGAACTTATTGATATGATGACGCGCCACACGGCGGCAGACCTGCAGTAAATGAGACTGGCTACGGCTGTTACTTAACGTCATGGATTCCTCCGCACCGAAAATAATACAGTTTGGCTATAAGGATTACACATCTGACCAGGCAAAGAAGAAACGAACGGCAGTTTGCAAGGTCTGCAGTCCAAAAAATTCCGACGTCAACCACGTCGAATTTCATCAGACACTTCAAAATTCAACTGAACCACTATTTGGACGCTTGTGTTGAACAGAACTCCCTTCAGTTTTGGGCCATGAATAAGCACACCCTCCCCCCTTTGTTCAAGGTGGCGGTAAGACCGAATACAACTAGGCACACGTATAGCCTACATACTTATACACACAACACAAACTGCACTCTCTCTCTCTCTCTCTCTCTCTCTCTCTCTCTATCTGTCTCTCTCTCTCTGTCTCTCACACACACACACACACAGATGTAAGTATGTGAATAAAGCTAGGCACACATACACACACAACACACTGCACTCTCACACACACCACATGCACACATTCACTCACCAATATTAATAACTTTTCACTCTCTCTCTCAAACACGCACACATTCACTCACAAATACACTGACACATATTAACATATACTATTAATTCCATGTGATAAATACGCAAATGTGGTAGGATCTACTCTTAAGGAATATGTTGTTTTTTTCTTTAAGAGAAGGAAAGGTTAAAGGATGTGTTTCTGTCCCATAAAAGTGAGGCATGTTTGAAGAATATTATTTGACTTAGAAACCATTATACTTGAATTGTTTGAATTTCATGATTTGATGTCATGTTTGAGGCATATTGAACAAATATGTATGTATATATATATATATATATATATATATATATAATATATATGTCGCAATGTCTTTTGAATATTGAGTAGGAAAAAATGCAAATAAAACTCCAGCAGTTGATAACCACTGTCTTTAGCTTGTTTAAAAATGGAAATGTTGTATGACTTGACTTGACTTGCTTGATTGTCACACAAAATGACTTGGACTTGCTTGAGACTTGAAGGTTA
The DNA here is from genome assembly GCA_023631565.1 of Gymnocephalus cernua. NCBI lineage: Eukaryota > Metazoa > Chordata > Actinopteri > Perciformes > Percidae > Gymnocephalus > Gymnocephalus cernua. The sequence continues at coordinate 31,993,343 of CM042429.1, forward strand.
AGACTTGAGACTTGCTTGTGACTTGCCCATGTGTGACTTACTCCCATCTCTGATGGACATGTGTTTATGGTATTTAAACAAACGATCCCTCAAAGGCAAAATAAAAGCCTCTTATTTACGAGACCGGTACGAGTTGTCAGAAGTGACTTTAATGATGAATAAGATGGTGAAAATTGTTAAAAATGTCCCGTTCTTGCTCTGTCTGCAAGTACAGACGGCGCACACTGGAAGACCTAGGTTGGCAGTGGGCGTCACTTATAAGTTCGACCAATCAAGTAGACCTAGGAAAAGGGAAAAGACCCTGCTCTGAAGTAGGAACTACAAAAGTCCCTCCAGTGGGAAAATGCCTCTCTATGAGAGAGAGAGAGAGAGAGAGAGAGAGAGAGAGAGAGAGATCTAACGTTCTAACGCTGGGTTTTACAAGCAGCTTATTTCTTCCACTATCGCTCTGCAAAAGTAAACTCAAAGTCAACTTTGAAGAGGAGGGATCTTCCATTCTAATTTAGGCTGCTGCTCTGTACTTGTGTACTGATATCGCGAAAAACATGCTCTGGTTCATTGGCATTTCTTTAAACCAATCACAATCACCTTGGGTGGCGCTAAGTGCCGGGCAGAGCAACGGTGCCTCGGGAAGGAACTTGTTTTGGTGGAACGTGTAGTTCAAAGGTTGTTTTAGTCATGCAACAGAAAACTCAGATTCGACAGAAAGTCTAGCTAGCTGTCTCTATCTTGCAACGATCTGCAGAGCAGTTAACCACAGTCCTCATAAATCCAACGGAGTTTAAATTGCCAACACAAAGAAAGAGGAAGGTAACGGACACCTGGCGGAATTTCCGGAGGCACCTGAACAATCTCGGAAATTAAACGTCGATATAGACTAATAATTCACTGAATCTAAAAGTACACTGCTATTTATGATCATAATTTTGAACAGTAAATGTACAGTTTGTTACCTACAGTAGACAACCATGCTGTATTTAGCTTCATCATTGCTGAGGGGGTTGCTGATATTACAGGAATATTCCCCACTGTCTGTTGTTTTCAGGCTGTTAAAAGACAGTACTTTGTTCTTGTCGTAAAGATTCATGTTTCCAGCCAGAGTCAGATCTGAGCCATCCTTCATCCACTTTCTGGTAAAGACAGAGCCAGCAGCATCACAGGTTAAGTTGACAGAGATCCCCTCAATCATCAGGTTTGTTGTTGGTGTGACGGAAGCGCCTGCTATTCTCTCTGTTGGGCAAAAGATCATGTGACAAATATGAGAACAGGAACAAACTTAACTGAAAATTCATTAATTAAATAACATAGGAACTTGAGAACAGTTAATCATTGTGAAGGGCAAACATTATAACTACTGCTTCCTGAATAAAAACGTCTGACTGTCCACACTGTTGTTTTGACATTTGCGGTTTTGAATAACCTATATCTCAGTAATATCACCAATATGAGAGAAACATGCAACATCATATTGAGTTATTCAGTGTGTCAGTTCACACATTGCATAACGTTGAAGAAAACTGTTTCATTGAAACCACAAGATTTTTGAACAATTGACTCGTGACCTTTGTTATGTAATGTGATTTCCAATTGATCAAATGTAATTGTTTCAAAGTTTTGACCTAAGTCTTAATATAGCATGACTTCTGCAAACACAACATTGATACATAATCACTGTTTAAGCAAACATTAAGGACATACAGAGCAACATTTAGAGTTGTGTTTCTGTCCACCTGGTGAATGTAAGTCCAAAATTCACTGTCCTTTTAGCTTTTATGTCTCCACCAACTCCTGAGGTAAATATCCATCTCTTCAGCTGCTAAATGCTCCACTCTCTTCACCAGCTAGTCGCTAACTTGGTCTGTCTGTCATTTAGCACTGGGCAGGTACAGTAGTGTACAGTGGGTTTTGCAGCTGCCTGCTGCCAAAAACGATGCTATAAGACTGAACCCAACTGTCTCTTTTTATATGATCATTTAATATTAAGACTGATTTGAGTACATACTTTGCCAATACAGATTATGCAGATGGCCAGTTAAGTGCCATCTGTTGGACCCATCTCATTAAACTCTATCCACTGAACTTCTTAATTCAAACGTACCCAGTACAGAGACAACTGAAGGCTGAGATGTTTCATAACTCAGAGTCTTGCTGTTAAAGGCCTGACAGCTGTAGTTCCCACTCTGACTCATCTGAATGTTCATCAGTCTGAGCTCTGGTCCAGTATCAGACAGCAGGTCTCTATTCAGAAACCAGTGAAACTGGGCAGCAGGTCTGGAGACAGCTGAGCACATCAAGGTGATGTGCCATAATATTCTTGTGATGGAAATATTGTCAAATTAATATTTTCTGCATATGCATAAGGGGAGTAAAACAAATGAAAACAATCACCAAAAAGTAAGGGTGCTCCGATCAGGATTTTTGGGGCCGATCACCGATCACCGATTGCTGGAAGACGTATCGGCCAATACCGATCACTTTTATGAACTGAAAATTACGCCATTACGTAACGGTCACACATGTTTAGAGAATGTATCAGTAACTGTTTGGCTTTCTGTCCTAGCTCAAAATCTAAAAAATGTCCTTTCAATCACTGCAGACATTGCTTCAGCGCACACACACACACACACATACACACATACACACACACACACACACACGGGGAAACAGCTGTTTGAGTGGTGCAGGAGCTGCTAGCTACACGACTCCGCTCTGCCTTAGCGTTAGCTAACTTAGAAAACTCCTCATACTCCTTTCTGTGACTAACCTTCAAATGTCTGATGAGATTGGTGGTGTTGAAATGTCTTTGGAGCTTTCCGCCTCGTGGTATTTCCTTGGCACACACGTTGCAAATCGCTAATGTATTGTCTTTTTCACAGATAGCAATGAGTCGGCGGGCCAGAGGCAGCACCACCGGTGGCAGCCGCTTTTTAAAAGTGGTAGCCGCCTTCCTACCGCCTTCGTTCCGCGGCCGGCCGCAGGCCAACTGCTGTTCTGCCGCCGTTCAGACACCTTGTAGAACTGCCAGACCACTGAATTTAGGGACGCCGCCATTTTAGCTCCATGTTGAAAATGTTCTCAGGAGTAGTGTGCTCTTAATACATCCATGGTAGTGCGTCATCTGATTGGCCTATCTGATCGGCATTTATGGAGACCACCGATCAAACTATTTAAAGCCATTATCGGCCGATACCGATCGGTGACCTATCGATCGGAGCACCCTTACCAAAAAGTAATATTAGCAGCTTGAAGAAAGTGCTATATGACATAGCTTTGAATCATTCATTTAGTTCAGGATAAAGAGTATGCACATACAGTATAAGTGAATAACTCACAGTTGATGGAGAGGTTTACTGGATCACTGATTTCATTGCTTACAGGATTAAACACACGACACCTGAATGGTCCCTGGTCGTAGCGGGTCACATTAACTATAGTGAGAGTGGAGCCTCCATCAGTGAGCTGAACTCTGTCACTGGCTGTAACCTCAGAGCTGCTGTTCAGCCAGAGGAAAGAGAGAGAGGATCCAGAGGAGCTGGACTGGCCATTGGGCATACCGGGCATTTTCCCGGTGGGCCGACGCACTTTTGGGCTGAATCGCCGATATAATTTATAGGCCTTTGTTTTAATTTTTTCAATTTTTTTTGGGCCGCACCAGCCCATAGATAACTGACAGTGGCCCATTGGTTAATTTTCTTTATTGGCACTGACCTAACCCAATCAAATCCAGGAACACCCTTCCCCACTCCCGGACCTGAGACACGAGCTGTAAACGATATAATATGCTGGAAGTTTTGCATCCACATTAAAATGGACAAACGACCATCAACACGCAAGCGATGTGTACATAAATTACGGGAGAAAAAGATTAAGAATCTACAGGCGAATGCCTCAAAATGTGCCAAAATGTCTGACATGTTTGGGGCTGTAGTAGCTGCTTCAACATCAGCATCACCTGAAGTAGAGAAAGGAGGAGAGGTGGCTGGCTATACAGAGAAGCAGAAACAACATCATGACAGGGAAGAAGCTGAGGAGGAGGAGAGCGACCATGACATGGGAGAGAGGGAGGAACAGATGGAAGAGAGAATAGCCTAGTTGACAACAGTAAGGAGTACGCAAATTAACAGGGACTCTCATGAAGGGAGGGAGGTTGTGTGTGTGTCTGTGTGTGTGTGTGTGTGTGTGTGTGTGTGTGTGTGTGTGTGTGTGTGTGTGTGTGTGTGTGTGTGTGTGTGTGTGTGTGCGCGTGCGCGCGCGCCTCACGTCATAACGACAACAAGCAGTTTGGCAGTAACATTAAAGTTAGTGGCTGTCAGGTAACCTAACTGTTTAGGGGTTGGCCTGTTGGGTAGCTGACGTCTGATCTATACAGCCTGTTCTACTAGGCTCATGTATACTATGTATACAGCCTGTTCTACTAGGTTCATGTATACTATGTATACAGCTGCCTCTCTACATTCCCCAGAGATTTAAGCTAAATGAATTATACCTTAACTTAGCTGACATTTCTCTCTGTTTCTCACTCTTTTAAAGGTTACCTTGGTAGAGTAAATCTTTCTTGTTCATTGGTGTGGGCCAAGGCAACATTTTGATTGACTTTACTGACAATACGTCAGTAAAGATGTTGTTAAATGTTGTTAAATAATTGGAAATTATACTTTAAACTCTTTATCTTTGGCAATTACTTGCACTTGAGTATGGACATTGTGTAGGCTACCCTATTGCCTCCAGGTCGCCAATCAAAAGTGAGTGAGTACACTGCTTCTCTTTTCCAGGGCATGTACTACTCCCAGCTTTATTGTAGCTTTTGGGAAGGGTTATGGTTATTGTTATTGTAGTTAGCAGACACTTTTGTCCAAAGCGACAAAATATGACTCTTACAATGGTTAAAATGAACAGTAAACAGTTTCTAAAAGTTGCTAAGCCAATATTAAGCAAAATAGTAATAACAATAATGGCAATACAATATCAAATATCAATAATAATAATAATAAAATAAATATACAAATCATAATTAATTATTTAAGTGTAAGATCAACAGATAAGTCTTGAGACCCCTCTTGAAGGATCCAAAACCATCACATGAACACAGAACACTAGGCAACTCATATCATAGAATGGACGCATATTTTAAGAGGACTGTCTGCAGGGAATGTCTCTGACCAATCACGGTGGGTGTGGGCCGCCTGGGCCAAATATGCCCGGCCGGTTTTTTGTCCCAGTCCAGCCCTGCAGAGGAGGAGCAGGACAGACGGACAGAGCTGTTGAACTCCACCAAGTCTTTGGTGTTTAAAGTTGCCAAAACATTGGCAACACGCGCTGTGGGTGAAAAACACAGTGGTTTTATACTGGCCACCTTTCTTGCCTTAGAAAGGGAACATTGTTCAGTAAAGGGGAGAAATGTTGAGAGTGGGAATGCTACGGTTTTAATGATACTATGAGTAATCATGGCTTTAAACAAAGGTTTGTATGCGAGTTAGACACATATTTATGTAGTCCTGAGAATGTTAATTTACCCTTGATCATGCAGTTTTTTTTTTAAAGTTTACATTTATATTGATGGTCTTTCATCTGAATGTTTTACAACAGTGAGGTACAGAGTATCAGTTACCGTCACCAGATTACTCTGCATGCAGTGTTTCCCCTACGTTGATTGGCAAGTGACACACCGCCACAGTTAAATTTCTGCCGCCACGCCACGGTATCAGTGTTGATTGTCGGAGAATAGCGCGGATACACGCTTCACAGGTAGAGCACAAACCCAGCCCGCTGTCTCTATTCACATGCCGGGATTGTTGCCTGCGAGCCACACACACAGCTAAACCGAGATGTGTGTGTGCGTTAACGCACACACACATCTAAAACACACACAGCACGTGACTCGGAACGATACCGAGGATTACCAACGGCCGCTGGGGGTGCAGATGAACTCACGCTAGTCTCGTTGCTGTAAGTAGGCTAGGTTACGATAAAACCTTCGTGAGTAAAAAGTCAATACTTATCAATGCACTCACCTGTATAGACCGGCATAAACATGTAGGAAGCAATATTTTAATCTGCTCTGTCTGCTCTCGTCCACCGCGCTGTTTTAGGCAAACACAGCTCTACTCTGCAAATAGCAAATTTTTTAAAGCTGTTGGTTGTAGTCTTAGCTTAGCTTGGCGGGAATCTAGAAATTTGGACAAATTCTTGTAAACTTAACTGCTGGCTGAGCGAACCATCCTCTCTCCTGGAGCGGTAAAGCTATGTATTATAAGACCAAAACAGATACTACTGTGGCTAGTTAATATGCACATGAATGACGCAATCGTTACCTTCGTGTTCTTTATTCTTGATGATGATGCTAGTTGTATTATTTTGCAACAGCATCATTTCATTGCAGATGAGGCATACATGATGAATGCTAGCCTGCTTATCAGTCCATTCATCATTAAAGCGGCTTTTCCACGTCAATTTTCCCTGCAGCCTCTTTGACTGTGACATGTTTACTTGACAACAGCCTTTCTTTCTGCAAGCATTTTCCTGCATACTACAACCATGTTTCCAATCACAGACTTTAACAATCACTCAGTGAACTGCCTCCTAGTCTGTGATATTTTTTTCTAGTTAAAGAGTCAGTTATCATTATGGAGTTTCCATGTTTTTGAGGAGTTTGCTCACACTAATGTACTGTATGTAAAAAAACATACCTGCCCCCACAGCTAAAACAAATCCTAGGGGAAACACTGGCATGCTTTATTATTATATCTTATCTGTTGCCTAGTGCTTGGTGTAATATTTAACCAGTGTTGGCTGACCTTGCCAGTTAATCTTGCCCAGTTAGCCAGAACCACACTGACCATAGAAATACAAGAGTTGAACTTTTTGTTAGCCTATAAATCAGACTGAACAGCTCCAATTGGACAAATTGGAGATGTGAAAGGTGACTAGATTACTGTAAAGCTATTGCAGTTACACAAATAATGTGTATTTACATGGTGAATGTAATGTGATTATCCGCAATGTGTGTGTTAGTTGTATCTGCTTGCCACAGATGTTGCTATGCTACTGGCCGGTCCAGGAAGTGAGTTTTCTATGACCTCAGATATGTTTCATTCTGAGCCTCAGTTGTCTCTGAACAAACATAAATTTCAGACGATTCTTAAATGCAAACGTATGAAGAGTAAGTATTGTTTCTTTATGTTCCACAATTGTTTAGCATAACTTTTATATTTTAGAAAGTTTTTATCTGATACTATCTTAGGTACTTCCCATCTTTTCTGTCCATATTTATTGATGCAAAACCTTTCATTCAAACTTACCCAGTACAGAGACAGCTGCAGGCTGAGATGTTTCATATCTCAGAGTTTTGCTGTTAAAGGCCTGACAGCTGTAGTTCCCACTCTGACTCATCTGAATGTTCATCAGTCTGAGATCTGGTCCAGTATCAGACAGTCGGTCTCCATTCAGAAACCAGTGAAACTGGGCAGCAGGTCTGGAGACAGCTGAGCAGGACAGGGTGATGTCTGACCCTTCCCCATAGTATTCTTGTAACGGATCTATTGTCAAATTAATATCTTCTGGGCCATCTGAATACGGGGGGGGAAAACAGCAACATGTTAGTACGCTCAACTGCATTATCACACATCAAGTCATAAGAAGAAAAAAACAAACTCTGCATAATGTAATGTAACAAAACAGCCCAGCAATACTCACTTTCTAAATTAACCTGACTTGATAATAATTTAGTCCACACTGTGCTGTAGTTTGCAGTGATGTACTGGATTCTCTTTGGTTGAAAAATGTGTTTCTAATCATTTGTACAACCCATGGGGAACAAAAAGACAAGAAAGACATCTCACTAATCTCTCAATAATCTGAACATTGCATTCAGATGTCAGATAAAAAACTGAGCATGTAGGTTAGTCAAGGGCGTAACTTTGGGTTCAGCATTGGGGGGGTTGAGATCTCCAACTGTCTAAGGATGTATGCATGTATTTAAAAACTACGACAAAAACATTGGAAAAAAAACATCAACACATCGTAAAAAGCCCGGTTTTGATTATTGGGGGGGGTTGTAACCCCTCATCCCCTGCGTAAATTACACCTATGAGGTTAGTAACTCACAGCTGATGGAGAGGGTTATTGGATCACTGGTGCCGCTACTGACAGGATTGGACACACAGCACCTGAATGGTCCCTGGTCGTAGCGGGTCACATTAACTATAGTGAGAGTGGAGCCTCCATCAGTGAGCTGAACTCTGTCACTGGCTGTAACCTCAGAGCTGCTGTTCAGCCAGAGGAAAGAGAGAGAGGATCCAGAGGAGGAGCAGGACAGACGGACAGAGCTGTTGAGCTCCACCAAGTCTGTGCTGCTGGCAGTTGCCATTACATTGGAGACTGGTGCTGTGGGTGAAAAACAAAATTATTTTATATTTTCCACCACATAACAAAGGTAAAGAAGGAGGTTCACCTCCTTTTATAGGTTTGTGTTTTTAAAACATATTGTTATATCAGCACTTACAGTTATACAACTAAAAACAAAGATATTGCTCATCACCATAAGACGCCAAGTCAAATTATTTAAATCTTAATTATGATAAGACTTTAAATGTTATTCTCAGTGAGAGACAATCCCACAATGAACATAGTAAAGTAATTTGAGCGTGGAAGTTTATTCTTGACCTTGAAAAACATGAATTTGACAAAAAAGAAATGGTCACCAAAGGTCCACTTACTTGCTTTTTCTCTAGCTTTCAACCACATTTTAAAATTTGCAGTACAGTATTTGTTTTGTCCTGGTATAATGTAATTATTATATTATAATGTCAAAACAATGTAAATACTATTTGACTGGTATATTTTTTAAGATTTGATTTAAAACCACTGAACACCTAAACACAATTATTTGAACTAAAACACATTTATTTCTTGCTCAATTGCTGCACATAAGCTGCACTCCGCACTGAAAGAGATGCAACATGTGAAAGATTGTCTCACCATAAACGTTCAGTCTTGTGCTCCCAGCCATCGCTGGTTCTCCAAAAGGGATAATACTCATACTGTATTCTCCACTGTCATTAAGAGCCAGATTTCTGAGCTCCAGAGATCCAGTAGACATGAAGAGGGTGATCCTGCCTTCATACTCTGGTGAAGTGATGTTGGTACCAACAAAAGTGATTATATTTTTATCCCCAAATTTCCAGATCACTGCTATAAATGGTTTCTCTGGTGGAGTCACTGTTGTGTTGAACATCACTGTCTCTCCCACAGCTGCATTCAGAGGACCGTCTGGCAACACACCAGCTCCTTTGGTCAAACCTGGAGGAGACAGTTACAGGTCTGAGAAGGACTGGAATAAGTTGAGGACATTATAATGATCACAATCCAAAATGAAAAACACAAAAAACATATTTTCTATAATACATTAGTATAGATGTCTACCTTTTGAAAACAAACAAACAAAGTTAAGGTGGTTGTCAATCATAAGCATCTGAAGTAATTATTTTATTACATTATGAAAATCAAGTCTAACAAAGTGGCCCAGTAGGCAAGAGTCCAGAGGGCCAATTATCAGAACCAGCAACGCAGTATAAAGTAGGCTAGTTTAATCTATGACGATTTTGATTCTCACGATTTTTAATCAAGCTAAAATACTTGATCTCATTTTCATTAATATGAAATAAACAAAAACATTTCCATAGGCTATATCCTAAACTACATGCCATACACGTAACTATAAATACATTGTTTCAGTAATTAAGTTACTTTTATTAGTAACTTGAGCGTATGGTCTGCTTTCTGCTGTGCTGTCGGGACACATGGATAGCAGCAGACATCAAGATTTTTAGCTAAACTCATTTCCAACAACTTCAATAAATCAACAATTTCTTTAAGTATAGAAACATGTATTTTAAATACCGACAGCAGAGGACGATACAACTTTTAAAATCTAGATTCTTACCTGTAAAAGCGGCAGAAACGATACAAAGTAAAATTAAAATATCCATTGATCTATCTCTGTGAGATATAAGGAAATTATGAGTCAGTAAATGCACAACTACCTACGTGTTGAGTTACACCGTGTGTCTGCATAATGTTATATCTGTCTATATGGTTCATTCTGTTTTTCTTATTATACAGTTGTATATTCTGTTAATACAATGCATATCTCTATATCTATATTATTATTATTACTAGTATAATGTCACTGTAACTACATTGCACATATCTGCATATCTGTACATGTTGTTCATACACTGTTCATATTACATAGCCATATTTATTTATTCTGCTCTTATAACACTGCAATATATTTCTTATCTTGCCTACGCACCACCTGTCTATACTTGAATATCACATTGCACTTTTCTGCTTTTTTTGCACTTCTGGTTGGACGCAAACTGCATTTCGCTGTCTTTGTACTTGTTCACTGCACAATGACAATAAAGTTCAATGTAATCTAATAATCCCAGTGAAGCTGCAGTCATCTTCTATGACTCATGACTCTTTTCATAGCTCAGTTGTAGCTTTGAAGTTTTTCTAAAATTATATATATGCTGAAACAATAACCTCTGAAAAAAGTTACTATAAGGTAATCGTCAAATTGCTAACCAGCTGAATTATCTGACATGTTTACATGGCAGATTGTCAGAAAAGCCACTTATGTGTCCTCAACCTTTCTATATGAGAACATTTATTACTTCATTAATGGCAACAAACTTGGATACATTTTTTTATTTTTATTTTTTATATACAGACAGATTTTTTTTTACATATGGGGTAACTGCTTCTTGTGAAGAGTGAAATCACTTGGAATTACTTCCCTTTATGAATATATTATTTACTAGTAAGTCTTCATAAAAATGTTAACAGAGAAGAGAAGACTGGTGACTTGTATGTATACAGTATATAGGCTGTGCTTCTTTTGTGTGTATTTTGGGATAACTGTTCTTATACTACTTATACTGTAAACCAGTGTGTGCTGCAACAGTATTCACTTTGTGATGACAGTACTGGGCTTCACTTGTCCGAGTTCGAAAAAGCTTCATTTGATGACAGTATTAGTAGAAATTATTTAGACCTATCAGACAAATTTCCATGATACAGAAAAGTCTGAGAAGAGAATGCAGTGTTACACTACACTAAATGTATTGTATTCCGTTGTGAATGGCATTTTTTCAGTGCTGCATTGTGGTTTAGATATTTTTCATTAAGTGGCTTCATTTGCTATTGGTATTTCACAAGCTGCCATCGAACAGGGATATATTCATCCACAGAATCTGCTGACTGAACTAATGTTTAAATACATTGATATTACTACTGGTGAGAAGCTCCTATTGGACCGTCCTATGTGAACACAACTCCCAACTCTCTCTGACACTGTTAAGCATCAATAATCAATGGCTACATTTTGATAAATAAGTTAATAAATCATTTTATCTGCTGTATCAAGTGGTAAGAGCTCACCTGAGATCGCTCCCAGGATGATGCAGTGTATCACAGCTATTTCCATTGTATCTGCAGCATCAGAGGAGAAAAGGAGTGATCACACTCCTTCACTTTGCCTTTCTAACTTCAGAATAATGTATGCTGGTATCAATAAAGGAAGGTAGAACAAGGAAGTAATTTGCTGTGGGTTTTTTTCCAATCATCATACCTCTGAAAGTTTTACTTACTACTTTGCACCATGTACTGTAAATCATTAACAATGTACGCTACAAACAACTTTAGAAAACAACTGACTTCTTGTGAAGGAGTTCTGTTTGAAAAAGACATCTCATTCCACCTTGTCCGACATTTATTGTGTAATCTTGTTCCAGCTCTTTTTCTGGATGCATGTTTTTAATGATTATAGACTTTTTTTGCACACAAAATAAATTAATCAAAACATGGAATAAAGTGTCCTGCATTAAATAGTAACTTCATTATTTTGATCTTAGGCTCCTCATCTAATAATAAAAGTGTTTTTTTCCTGTAAAATTAACAAAATTGCAGCAACAGCCTTTTTCAGTTTAGTGTGAAGAATTTTGTTGAGATTTTTTATAAAAAAGATTTTTTGAAGTGTTATTTATTCCAATAACACCAACAAAATTCAATAATGTATTGCCATTTGCGAAATAAACAAATCCTTAGTAAAACTATGTCCCTCTGCTTGGTATATATATGTATATATATATATATATATATATATATATATATATATATATATACATATATATATATATACATATATATACATATATATACATATATATACATATATATATATATATATATATATATATATATATATATATACATATATATATATATATATATAAAATGATTAGGCCTTTTTTCCATGAGCCCCTGCCATCCAAAATGTGCATGTCCCTGTTTACACCACTAGATGGCGCCGTCTTACAGCTTTAGAACATGACTGCAGCTTCACTGGGTTTATCCATTAACTAATATTAACAGTCTCTGGGTTTATCTCATTATGCAGACACACTGTGTAACTCAACACGTAGGTAGTTCTGCATTTACTGACTCATAATAAGAGCTGCCGGAGGCTCACATTTATTAAGGCAGTCAAAGTCTGATGCGTGTCATTTCCTCAGCTGTTCATATCTCACAGAGATAGATCAATGGATATTTTAATTTTACTTTGTATCGTTTCTGCCGCTTTTACAGGTAAGAATCTAGATTTTAAAAGTTGTATCGTCTTCTGGTGTCGGTATTTAAAACACATGTTTCTATACTTAAAGAAATCGTTGATTTGTTGAAGTTGCTGGAAATGAGTTTAGCTAATGATCTTGAGGTCTGCTGCTATCCATGTGTCCCGACAGCACAACTGAAATCAGACCATACGCTCAAGTTACTAATAAAAGTAACTTAATTACTGAAACAATGTTTTTATAGTTACGGGTATGGCATGTAGTTTAGGAAATATGTATTTTTTTTTAAATTTCATATTAATGAAAATTAGATAAAATATTGTAGCTTGATTAAAAATCATATGAATCAAAATATTCATAGATTAAACTGCTTCATTCAGCGTTGCTGGTTCTGATAATTGGCCCTCTGGACTCTTGCCTACTGGGCCACTTTGTTAGACTTGATTTTCATAATGTAATAAAATAATTACTTCAAATGCTTATGATTGACAACCACCTTAACTTAATTGTTTGTTTTCAAAAGATAGACATCTATACTATGTATTATGGAAAAGATGTTTTTTGTGTTTTTCATTTTGGATTGTGATCATTATAATGTCCTCAACTTATTCCAGTCCTTCTCAGACCTGTAACTGTCTCCTCCAGGTTTGACCAAAGGAGCTGGTGTGTTGCCAGACGGTCCTCTGAATGCAGCTGTGGGAGAGACAGTGATGTTCAACACAACAGTGACTCCACCAGAGAAACCATTTATAGCAGTGATCTGGAAATTTGGGGATAAAAATATAATCACTTTTGGTGGTACCAACATCACTTCACCAGAGTATGAAGGCAGGATCACCCTCTTCATGTCTACTGGATCTCTGGAGCTCAGAAATCTGGCTCTTAGTGACAGTGGAGAATACAGTGTGAGTATTATCCCTTTTGGAGAACCAGCGATGGCTGGGAGCACAAGACTGAACGTTTATGGTGAGACAATCTTTCACATGTTACATCTCTTTCAGTGCCGAGTGCAGATTACGTGCAGCAAATGAGCAAGAAATAAATGTGTTTTAGTTCAAATAATTGTGTTAAAGTGTTCAGTGGTTTTAAATACAATCTTTTAAAAAAATACCAGTCAAACAGAATTTACATTGTTTTGACATTATAATATAATAATTACATTATACCAGGACAAAACAAATACTGTACTGCAAATTTTAAAGTGTGGTTGAAAGCTAGAAAAAAAGCACGTAAGTGCAACTTAGGTGAACATTTATTTTTTGTCAAACTAATGTTTTTCAAGGTCAAGAAGAAACTTCCACGCTCAAATTACTTTACTATGTTCATTGTGGGATGGTCTCTCACTGAGAATAACATTTAAAGTCTCCAAGTCTTACTTGGCCTCTGATGGCGATGAGCAATATCCTTATTTTTTAGTTGTATAACTGTAAGTACTGATATCATAACAATATGTTTAAAAAACACAAACCTATAAAAGGAGGTGAACCTCCTTCTTTACCTTTCTTATGTGGTGGTAAATATAAAATAATTTAGTTTTTCACCCACAGCACCAGTCTCCCATGTAATGGCAACTGCCAGCAGCACAGACTTGGTTGAGTTCAACAGCTCTGTCCGTCTGTCCTGCTCCTCCTCTGGATCCTCTCTCTCTTTCCTCTGGCTGAACAGCAGCTCTGAGGTTACAGCCAGTGACAGAGTTCAGCTCACTGATGGAGGCTCCACTCTCACTATAGTTAACGTGACCCGCTACGACCAGGGACCATTCAGGTGTCATGTGTCCAATCCTGTCAGTAGCGGCACCAGTGATCCAATAACCCTCTCCATCTACTGTGAGTTACTAACCTCATGGGCGTAATTTACGTGGGGGATGGGGGGTTACACCCCCCCCCACCCCAATAATCAAAACATATAAAGGAGGTGCACCTCCTTCTTCTTCACCTTTGTTATGTAGTGGTAAATATAAAATTATTTTGTTTTTCACCCACAGCACCAGTCTCCAATGTAACGGCAACTGCCAGCAGCACAGACTTGGTGGAGTTCAACAGCTCCGTCCGTCTGTCCTGCTCCTCCTCTGGATCCTCTCTCTCTTTCCTCTGGCTGAACAGCAGCTCTGAGGTTACAGCCAGTGACAGAGTTCAGCTCACTGAAGGAGGCTCCACTCTCACTATAGTTAACGTGACCCGCTACGACCAGGGACCATTCAGGTGTCATGTGTCCAATCCTGTTAGTAATGGCACCAGTGATCCAATAACCCTCTCTATCAGCTGTGAGTTACTAACCTCATAGGCGTAATTTACGCGGGTGATGGGGGTTACAACCATAATCAAAACTGGGCTTTTTACAATGTTTTATTGTTTCTTTCAATGTTTTTGTCGTAGTTTTTAAATACATGCGTACATCCCTACATAGTTGGAGATCTCAACCCCCCCAATGCTGAACCCAAAGTTATGACCTTGACTAACCTACATGCTCAGTTTTTTATCTGACATCTGAATGCAAACAGTCAATGTACAGATTAGTGAGACGTCTTCCTTGTCTTTTTGTTCCCCATGGGTTGTACAAATGATTAGAAACACATTTTTCAGCCTAAGAGAATCCAGTACATCACTGCAAACTACAGCACAGTGTGGACTAAATTGTTATCAAGTCAGGTTAATTCAGAAAGTTAGCATTGCTGGGCTGTTCTTTTACATTACATCATGCAGAGTTTTTTTTTCTTCTTCTTATGACTTGATGTGTGATAATGCAGTTGTGTATACTAACTTGTTGCTGTCCCCCCCCAACCCCCCACCCCCCCCGTATTCAGACGGCCCAGAAGATATTAATTTGACAATATCTCCTTTACAAGAATACTATGGGGAAGGGTCAGACATCACCCTGTCCTGCTCAGCTGACTCCAGACCTGCTGCCCAGTTTCAGTGGTTTCTGAATGGAGACCTGCTGTCTGATACTGGACCAGATCTCAGACTGATGAACATTCAGATGAATCAGAGTGGGATCTACAGCTGTCAGGCCTTTAACAACAAAACTCTGAGATATGAAACATCTCAGCCTGCAGCTGTCTCTGTACTGGGTAAGTTTGAATGAAAGGTTTTGCGTTAATAAATATGGATAGACAAGATGGGAAGTACCTAAGATAGTATCAGATAAAAACTTTCTAAAATATAAAAAGGTGTGCTAAACAATTGTGGAACATAAAGAAACAATACTTACTCTTCAAACATTTGCATTTAAGAACCGTCTGAAATTTATGTTTGAACAGAGACAACTGAGGCTCAGAATGAAAAATATCTGAGGTCATAGAAAACTCACTTCCTGGAGCGGCCAGTAGCACAGCGACATCTGTGGCAAGCAGATACAACTAACACACACATTAAAGATAATCACATTACATTCACCATGTAAATGCACATTATTTGTTATAACTGCAATAGCTTTACAGTAATCTAGTCACGTTTCACATCTCCAATTTGGCCAATCAGAGCTGTTCAGTCTGACTTATAGGCTAACAAAAAGTTCAACTCTTTCGGTCAGTGTGGTTCTGGCTAACTGGGCAAGATTAACCGGCAAGGTCAGCCAACACTGGTTAAATATTACACCAAGCACTATGCAACGGATAAGATAAGATATAATAATAAAACATGCAGAGTAATCTGGTGACGGTCATGACTGATACTCTATGCCTCACCGTTGTAAAACATTCAGATGAAAGCCCATCAATATAAATGTAAACTTTAAAAAACAATAACTGCATGATCATGGGTAAATTAACATTCTCTGGACTACATGAATATGTCTAACTCGCATACAAATCTTTGTTTAAAGCCATGATTACTCATAGTATCATTAAAATCGTAGCATTCCCACTCTCAACATTTCTCCCCTTTACTGAACAATGTTCCCTTTTTTAGGCAAGAAAGGTGGCCAGTATAAAACCACTGTGTTTTTCACCCACAGCGCGTGTTGCCAATGTTTTGGTAACTTTAAACACCAAAGACTTGGTGGAGTTCAACAGCTCCGTCCATCTGTCCTGCTCCTCCTCTGGATCCTCTCTCTCTTTCCTCTGGTTGAACAGCAGCTCTGAAGTTACAGCCAGTGACAGAGTTCAGCTCACTGATGGAGGCTCCACTCTCATTATAGTTAACGTGACCCGCTACGACCAGGGACCATTCAGGTGTCATGTGTTTAATCCTATAAGCAATGAAACCAGTGATCCAGTAAACCTCTCCATCAACTGTGAGTTATTCACTTATATGTGCATACTCTTTATCCTGAACTAAATTAATGCTTCAAAGTTGAAGATATAATGATGCTTCACACTAAGGGAAGCTACTTGTCATATAGCACTTTCTTCAAGCTGCTAATATTACTTTTTGGTGATTTTTTTGTTTTGTTTGTTTCACTCCCCATATGCATATCATAGATGGCCCAGAAAATATTAATTTGACAATATCTCCATCACAAGAATATTATGGTAAAGGGTCAGACATCACCTTGATGTGCTCAGCTGACTCCAGACCTGCTGCCCAGTTTCACTGGTTTCTGAATAGAGACCTGCTGTCTGATACTGGACCAGATCTCAGACTGATGAACATTCAGATGAATCAGAGTGGGATCTACAGCTGTCAGGCCTTTAATGACAAAACTCTGAGATATGAAACATCTCAGCCTTCAGTTGTCTCTGTACTGGGTAAGTTTGAATTAAGAAGTTTAGTGGATATAGTTTAATGAGATGGGTCCAACAGATGGCACTTAACTGACCATCTGCATAATCTGTATTGGCAAAGTATGTACTCAAATCAGTGCATTTGGAGTAGTATATATATATATATATATATATATATATATATATATATATATATATATATATATATATATGTGTGTGAAATGTGAAAACCAAAATTAAATTGGTGCCTTCTAGGCCGAGAAAAGCCAGAAAATGTGTTTTTGGCTCATATGGATGAAAGACACCAAATCCCAGAATGCACTTCGCTTCGCTGCTTTGAGTCCACTCCCAACCCACGCCTACCACTTGACAGACAGGCAGACAGCGAGGCATTAGCGTGGAATGTCGAATGGTCGCCATGTGACAGTCACAAACTCCAGCGGTTAGCAGTTAGTTGGATACAAATCACCCCATTTCTGCACCAGTCCGTGTTAACACAGCCCACCTTCATACAGAGCATCTCTAGCTCGGATCGTCGGAGGGCTAGCAGACCTGGTAGCTGGACAGTCGGTACGCTGTTGTTCAGCCATGTTTCCACGAAAAAGTCTCTGAACTCACGTTGGGAGTTTCGTTGAAGTTGGATGTAGTCCAGTTTGTAGTTTAATGAACGGACACTTTCAATCAGGATTGATGGGACAGGTGGCCGGCTAGCGTTAGCTCGCTCTGGATGTGCCTTTTCCCCGGCTAGCGTTAGCTTCCCACTTGGCCGATGAGGATGTCCATTTCCCCGGCTCGGGGCATCGACGAGACCGCTGGTCTCCGTGCAGGCGAAGCTCTCCTAGTGTGCTGATTATTCCGTCTGTAATAACGTTCCCTGAATATTCTCCGATCTGTAGCGATGTATCCCGGTGGTATACGTGTGCGGTAGTTTGAAAGCACATCATTTTGTAAAATTGTGCTGCTGAGAAGAGAGAGCCCTGCTTAGCAAGAATTCAAGATGGCTGACATTTTGTTTTTTTCCGGCTGAGATCGACTCGCTTCGGGTGTGTCACTGCACGATCTGAGTCTCAACGCGATCTGAGTCGCGTCGAGTTGCGCATGCTCAGATTTAAACAATTTACGGCATAACGACAATAACGGAAGACGGGAACAGCAATAATCGAAGATATGGAAGATGGAAATGGCAGTAATGTATTATTTAGCGTAACACATCACATGTTCACGGCATGATCCCTCACGTCAGTTAATAACAAATAAAAAAATCGGTAAAAATGGAGCAACATGACCAAGTTGGTTCACTGCTGGCTACAAGATGGCAATCAAACACAACAACGGCTGTTACTGGGATGGTGTTATGAGCTAACGTTAGCAATCAGACAATCATAGATAGAATTTGATAACTAAAACGTTTTTGAAATTATTTCTAACTTCTATATCTTCTATTATTGCTGTTCCCATCTTCCGTTATTGACGTTATGCCGTAAATTGTTTAAATCTGAGCATGCGCAACTCGACGCGACTCAGATCGCGTTGAGACTCAGATCGTGCAGTGACAGGGTGAATGGGCCTGTTGAAAACATGCGGAAGTAGCTCCTGCTACTGTTTGTAGTTCTTTTATATACTGTCTATGGTTCTTTGCCTCTGGCCTTCCATTCCTCCAATGACATAAAAATCGTCATTTTGCGTCATTGGAGGAATGATTTCCAGACCCCCAATGCAGAGATCTCCCCTCTCAGGGGGACATGTGGGAGGGAAGCACGGTCATTCAGAAATACTACCGGGTTTCTACCTATACAAAGTTGAATGCTAAATCGGTGAAGTATCCCTTTAAAACATGCATCAATTTATATAATAAAAGATCAATAATTAGCGTCCATGTATTGATACAGATACATATTACAGATACACATATTGGCACATAAAATATCACTAAACTATGCTCTGTCAATCCCCCCCTCCCCTAGTTGATTGCAGATTTTGTTGATATTCTTGAATATTGTGATTAACCCACAGTGTTATCCTCTGTTATTGTACTTCGTTTAAGAATGCTTGATTCTGATTGGCTGGGAGGAGGGCATTAACCCGACATTTTGCCCGCTGACTGACTGAGCACAGCGTCATCAAATAGTAGATCCTTCTGGTGGCTCTTCCACTCGGTGAAAACCTTGATAGCAAAGGCAGTTGCCTTTTTTGTGTTTTATTCAAGGGCTCCGTCTTCAATTGTGCGCAGCTCCTCATCTGTCAGATCTCGGAAACAGGTAGCCTACCCTGGGCCTCGTCTTTTTCTTTTGTCATATGTATCGACTGACCCTCCGATAGATTTCCGACAGATTTTAGAAACTTTTTTAAACAAGGTTTATTTTTACAATGGACCTCATGTTTGAAATGTCTGTGATAGGAAAAAAAAAGTGGCGTATTGATCTACTATTTGATGACGCTGTGCTCAGTCAGTCAGCGGGCAATATGCCGGGTTAATGCCCTCCTCCCAGCCAATCAGAATCAAGCATTCTTAAACAAAGTAGAATAAGCAGATTTAATGCAGCTCCCCCTGGAAGCACAAAAGCGTTATACAACATTTCTCACATAAGCAGTAGTACTCCCCAAGATTTGACTTTAAGGTGTAAAATCTGTGGACTTTCACTTTAAGCAAAGCATAATTCTATGATAGCTTGTTTGCTAAAGCAACATGCTGCATTGTACATTCTGCCAAACAGGAATATTCTCCAGCCAAAGAAGAGACCAATGCCTTATAGTACTCTAAAAACATCAAATTGTTATTTAACTGGCCAGCTGTGAAATCACATAAACAGAGATATTATTGTATGCATTTTGTTCCACTGGCATGATGAGATTATGAGACAGTCCCTTTGTACAGAATGGTGTAAAAATACTTATCTCCATGTTCTTATCCCATTTAAGCCAATCTAGACAAACCATCAGGCTGTTCGGCGGGTTGCATCGCTGGAATTGTAATCGCAGTTTTAGTCATCTGTGGAGCAGCTGCTGCTGGTGGAGGGTACTACATGTATAAAAAAAAGTAAGTGGAAAAGAGCTTTAAGATATTAAAAGGTGGCAATTTAATTTTTTTTTAATAAGAATCAATCACAATTATGGTAGAGGTGACTGCTCAGTATTAGCAGGTTTGGACAACTTTATAGATAGGTATTAATATTAAACTGTGGTGGCTTCACATGAGTTAAAACTCTGTCATCAGTGTTATGAAACCCTTACAGCACATAACCCTGTTTAAAAGTCCTTGAAATGTATGCTGGTAAAAGTAAAAAAATATTATTTGTAAATCATTCTTTAAAAAGAAAATACACTTTGGAGTGATGATAAAATGGAGGTTGCAGCTCTTTTTGAGAAATTACTTTTTTAACATGTTATGTCATGTAAGAATTTACAATAAATGGATATATTTGGTATAATGCTCTTAATAATATTATGTTGCAAACAGTCAGATAATGCCTGTCTTCACATTTAGTAATGATTTATTACCTCTCTAAACAGAAAATTGAGGAAACATATCTCTAATAACACTGCTACCAGAACGGGTAAGTGTATAACAAGTGTGTGTGTATTGAATATGTGTTTGTGTATTTATACAGTACTAGTGCAGTGCCCAGTGAAAATGTGTCTGTTGAGAACCGGGCCTGTGGTATTGCTGCTTGCAGCTTTTTCGAGAACCGCTCATACAAACAACTTCACACTGGACACGGCACTTTCTTGGGTTCTGAGCAATTTACCTGCCATGACATAGTTGGTCACACACCCAAGTTGTGGCTACTCACTAGTGAAATACACTCTGGTTCAACAACAAAAAAAACACCAAGAGAAGCCATTATCATTAGGGAAAGTAGGCAACTGCCTGGTGGCACCAAACAGCTAGAGATTTATTATGATGTTTAGATATGAAAAATATAGAGTATGTTACTATTCTGACTTATTGTACTCTGAAATAACTTGCAAAGGCCCCCCAAAGCACTTAAAAAAACCTTATACTTCTGACCTACTGTGTACTTTTACTTCAGAGGAAAACATTGTAGTACATTTACCTGACAATCGCTTTCTTTAACATAACAACTGCCATTAAAAATAATATATAAATAATAAAGTAGAGCAGGGATTTAATTAATGGAGATATTTTGTCAGTGGTACCATTAGTGTTATAAGTTAGTATGGCAAACGTACACAATTTGAGTTGCATTGGCGGAGTGGCAATTTTCTTGTAGGGTAACCACTCGCGCTCATTGACTCCAGGAAAATGAAGAAGAATTCTGTTGTAAAATACACTTACAGGTATTAATTTCCAAATAGGCAGTCGCCAGTAGCCCGCTGCGGACGATATGCCTGACTCAGTCCGCATGGCCATCAAGCCCCGCCCCCGCTGCTGCAGTCTTTAGTGTTATTCACAGTTTATTAATATTGAAGGCGTCACATTTACAAATTGCACACTGCATGTCTTTGGGTCACCAGCAATACACCCACCAAGTGTGAAGTAGATCTGATCAACGGTTCTTGAGATATTCATGACAGACACACAGACACAGATTCCTTGCTTTATAGTTACATTATTTACTCCCTTGATAAAAAATTATTCTAAGCATAATTTATTTCTCTTGTTTTAAAGGAGGTGAAGGCCAGAACAACTCTGCGTACTCAGCAAGTCAGGTAAGTCATCAGTGCACTTATGAAACAAGGTAACTCAGAGAAACCAGGGCTACGCAGGTAATCAAGGAACTTACATGCCAATCTCAATGCCTAAATGAAAATATATGCCTATATGGGACAAATTGCAGCATAGCTGTGCTTACATGTATGTGCATATAATAATGATGGATTAATCATCTTTGGAGTTATGTTTTGTATAAGTCATGAGACCTCAGTGAACAATTCTGTGAGTTTCTGAAGGAATACAGTCAGGATATACTTATTGATACACTTTTTCTAATATACAGTATATTAGCGGAGTCTGTGTTTAGGTTTATTTAGTTTGATTAACAATATTTCTGCTAATATGTTCTCTGATGTGATATAACTGTAAAAGTAATCTAATAATGTTCCCCTTGCTTTTTCTTCTCTAGGAGCTGAACTATGCAGATATCAGTTTCCAGAACAAAGATGGCGGGAGAGTCCAGCTGGGGTTACAGAATAACCCATCAGAATACGCTCAGGTCCAAGTGAACAACAATCGTCCTGCAGCGTCCTCCCCTCCTACCTATGATGCCCACCTGCAGCGAACAAAGAGGCCAGCTCCTTCGCCTGATGCTAATCCTCCACAAGTTTACGCTCAAGTTCGCAAGAACTGACCGCACTGCGTAGGATGGATCATCTGGTGAGGTTATACTGGAGAAGCAGCTGACGAGTGGTTAGAGAAACCTGCACTTTCCTCTCAGTTCCTTCATAGAGGACTAATTTACGTCAAAGCACTTTAGCAGTGGTTAATAAACAACCAGTTATTTCCATTACTGAGGTCAGATGGCACAATGCTGGCCTATTAGCTTGCATTCACCACATATTAAAGCTTTCTGTTTGTGCAGTGCAACAGTCTATGCAAAGTGCAGATATCTGAGGGGAAATATTCTCTGTGTGTAATTCAGTTGTTTAGCTTGAGCATAATGTTTGATGCTGGCGAGGTGTCAGATTTGACTCCACGTGTATACTGTGTGATTCCAGTTGAGATTACAGCTCGTCAGTTATGATTTATTTTCATATTTATTTTAGCATTTTACAAAATGAAAAATTTAATTTATTTAACAATATGTTATTTACCTTTCAATGGTATTTTTCAGGACTGTAATTAATGCACCTTGAGCCTGTCAGTACAATGGTGAAGTAATGACCTTGCATTGGTGGAAATATGTATTTATGTTATCAGTTGGTGTAACAGGAACAGTTGAAAGATCAACAGAGATATACATGTTTTTTATTTAATCCCATGATAACAAAGTTCAACTTTATTATCAAACAAAGGGAATGTCTGCAACCAAGATAATCCAAAACTCTACCATGACTAAAAAAACTAACCAATACCAAGATATTGTCTCCAGCTCCACTTGAAACATAAACAATAGTTGATAGCCTACAAAAAAGGAGTCTGCCTAAGTGGTTATTTGATGGATATCTACAGGTACAATAAATGCCTTACTTTAAGTGTTGAAGTCTGTCCAACAGGCATGCGGAATCTGGCTTGTAAAAAATATCTCAATCTTTTCCCGCAAGTGATCATCAGAGTAATTCAGGTTCAAGTTTGAGGTACAGTAAATGTCAGTAAAAGTCGCTATCTTATAAAGTTATATGGTGCTTTCTCTGTCAGCATACCTTCCTGAAAGGCCTCAAGCCAACAGGGAAGTCATTCAAAGAAGTGAAACATTGCAGTTAGAAAATAGAAGCAAATTTACATCGCCAAATATACATTTGGTGTGACTTCTAAAACCTGTACATAACCCAACTTTTATGAAGACATTTCTCGATTACACATTACAACTTGTGGACTGTATCATTATTCTAAGACATTACACGCAGTGTGTTTGCAATGGCAGATGGTTTTATTTATTATTAAAGCAGAACACACTGTGGGATGTGATGATCACTTTGAGATAATAATATAAGTATTGGAGATGAAATAAGAAATCTAAACCTTTGACACCGTTATGCTATGAGAGCAGTGAGCGTGATCCAAAACATTGTGGCCAGACAGCTGAAACAATGAGCCGAAACTCACTATAAAGCTCCGTAAAGCAGAGGGGAGCTGCAGAATCACTTGATAATTCATCACTACGAGCAACCTCTTTCACATTATCACATTGTTTGTACATTGTCATTTAATACTTTGTAAGTATAAAACTATTGATTATAGCTTTAAGTAGACATACGTAGAACAGATTGTATCTGATATCACAACAAATGCATGAAATATAAATTTATATATATTATTACATTACATTACATTACATTACATGTCATTTCGCAGACGCTTTTATCCAAAGCGACTTACAATTAAGTGCTTTCAACTGTGAAGGTACAAACTCCAGACAACAAGTAGTAAGTGCAAGTACATTAGCTTTAAATAAGTAAAGCTACAATATAAATGTGTATTTAAAGAGCGAGGCTTCAGTTAAAGGCAGAAAGTTATTTGTCCTCAGCCAGGCTCCATGTTGACTCAGCCAGGTCAGTGTCATCAGACTGTATACACAAGTTTTATTTTAGGTACTACCTTTTATAGATGAAGAGAAGGAAGTCTCCCAACCTGAGCTACTGAATGAGTGTTTGGCCAGATGTCCCCGCCCCCATTAGTTACTCATTACTGTAGTAAAGATCAAACTCCCTATTTGTTATTCACATGATTGATTTTCAAATCAAACTTAACCTTTCCATGTTTTCATTACTATCAAACTAAATCCTTTAATTGTAACTTAAAATTAAATGATTTACCCATATTGATGACATTGAGGTATTTTACTGGTATTTTAAAGAGATAATCAATGTATTAATGGATTGTAATATATCATGCCATTTGTAATAGATTATGTGCACTGTTTAAGGTATAAATTAACGGGTGGTTTTCATGGTTATAAGGTTTTTTTTTTACCCCCTAAAAGACCTTAGTTTTTCAATGAAGGTCAAGTCAATGTTATTTATATAGTGCCAAATCACAACAGAAGTTATTTGATGAAACTTTTCATATAGAGCAGGTCTAGACCATATTTTACAGACCCACAGCCATACAGAACTGAACATTAGGTGGGCGACCATCTGCCTTGACCCATTAGGTTGAAGGTATAAATAAACGGGTGGCTTTCATGGTTTTTGGTTAGTTATAAGCAGATTTTAGCACTTAAAAACTCTTTTAACTTATATTGTCCATTCAAATTCATGTTCCCTCAAAGTGCTTTTTGAATTAAGGCTTTTGGTTTTTGCCTTTATTAAATTATTGGACAAATTGAAGGATCTCTGGCTACCGTACTAACCACCTCAATCAAATATTAAGGAGTTTTGTATGTATTCAGGGTTAAATTAAGGGGTAATTGGAATTCTTGTTTCATAGTGAATTGTGTTGTATCATGATTTGTTTAAGAGTAAACTTTGTCCACTCTTTTTTTGTTCAAAAAATGTAACCTTTGTTGTGCATAACTTTTTGTATGATAGCCTATCGTACGAACCCGTTCATGAGAATGTGTCACATGCCACTCCAAACTGAATGTATGATTAATGTTTGACCAAAAAACGAATGCAGTGAATGTTACTCTTAGGTGATATTTGTAGTTTTTACATTTGTAGAGCATGTCCCACTTTATGGACATTTGCGCATTGGCATATATTATACATGCACACGGACACACATCACAGTGGCCCTATTTTCTCTTGTGCATAAAAGGCACAGAGTCTGATTCTACAATAGCTTGTTGGTGTCTTTGTTTTCATATTTGCAAATTTTATGGTACATTCCATAAATACAGTGAACATGAAAATAACCGGATGGCACTTGTTGGTGTCTGTTATTTATAATACCAAAGGTCAATAGTGAACTGTTTATGGTTCACTATTGAAGGGAACATTTTGAAGAGAAATGAAGTGCAGTGAAACATCTGAAATGGTCCTATTTAGTGCAGGGTAGCATATGTTACTAATAATCATTGTATAATCTGTTTGATATTGACTACTGCTTGTCATTTAAATTGTTTAGAAAAATAGTGATAACACCCAAAGAAGAAATAAAAAAAGCTTTTAATCTTTATAAGTTTTAATCAATGTAGCAAATGATGATGTCATTATTAGTCAGGCAAACTGGTAAAAGTTGCTTCCATGCATGCTTACTTAACAAAAGTGTGAACTTTAAAGAATATACAAAGAGAAACTAGAAACATGTATCTAAAAATCAAAATCAAAGAGAAGAGAGTGGGAGGAAGCAAGTGATATGCAAGATTGCGTCCATTTCTTGGAATGACATGTATGCATATAAATAGATAGTCTTTAGTCGTTTTTGTCCACTGGGGAAATGTGTTTTCACCGTCTGTACAGGGCCTCACAGATATACATAAACACATGCAGTGAACATTGACACCTTCACCCCAAACTACCGATAATGCACATTTCCCTCCAGTCTGTTTCACTGACACCCCTTATTTATGTTGTGACACCCCTTCACAACGTAAATAACACACATAACAGTCACCGCTGAGGAGCTTCATTTAAGATTAAGGATGCTATGGCAGAAGGCACAAAACTCCTACTGTGGCGTACCGGTCACCAGGCCGAGGACCTGTATCTGGTCCTAATGGAAGCAGTGTGAAGAAGGGGTAGAGAGGGGATGACTGGGGTCACGTTCAATCTGCCGTGCATTTGCATTTGGTGGTTTTGCTGTTGAGGTCTGATAGGTGATGACTGCGAATGACTGAAGAATGGCTGCAATAAATTCAAAGTTCATTGTGAATAAAGACGTTGCTGTGCCAACCTGACGTCATCATAGCAACACAATCTACTCAAATAACGTGCACTAAAAGTACAGGAAGGGTGTGAATGAGTGAAGTAAATAGGTTAAGGTATTTTTGTGCTCTTTAATCTCTTAATCATTCAATATTCTCTCTTAATAAACAGATTACAGTTTTCACACAACTTTTTTTACTGTTTTCTTTTGAAATCTTTTTTCCAGAAAAGCCCCGCCCCGCCTGTTTGGAAACAACAGGTGTATGATATGATGATAAACTTTTAATCTAATAAACACTAATCATTACTGAAAGAATTAGTGTTGTAATAGGACATTTTTCTTAGGTGTATCTCACATTCTAGTTAAAACGTCACATCCCTGGGGTTAAATAATGTCACACTTTGTTTAGTGATCAGAGCAGGAGATAGGAAAGAGTAGGACATTATATTGTTTAGATTTAAAGAGAAGAACAGATCCTACACTGTAAATCTGCTTTATTATTATTATAGCAGCACCCATGTCTAGGCCAGCTGAGAGGCTGTTGTAGTAATAAAACAAGTAATTTACTGTACTTTATAGCTGTAATTAGAAAAGGAGGGAACTACAAGTAATGACAAACTCATTTGAGACAGTGCCATCTAGTGTTTGATGCAATGCTCTGATAAAACTGTCCAGAACAATTGTCAATTTCAACACAGCTTTCTACTTGCTGCTGTTGCTTCTTAATAATCCATTTTTATAGAATTAACAATAATTCACATGACCCCACAACTTTCACAAGTCACAAAAGCTAACCTAACCTTGGTAATTACAGATTTTCTGTCATAGTTAATGAAAGTTTCCTTTGCTTATAGGTTGCATTGATTTCATCACCACGTAAATTCTGATGTTAAACAAGATGATGGGTGTGACTGAAATTAATCATATTTTAGTAATAGGTTAAGAAGATTGCTATAAAAACGAGGTATTGTAGTTCTTGTTTAAACCCACAGTGGAGTCAGCCATGAGAGACATTGCTATGATACCTTACTGGAGGAGTCTTTACTGTGTTTTGCTAGTAGCACTGATTGGTAAGAACACTTCATTTACTGACTGATTTTACATAGATTGTCACTCCAGGGACTGATTATAAACCTTTAGTATGACCAATTGGTTTAATGTTAAGAAAGCTGGTTATATGATAATGTTGAAGAGACTGAAAAACATCCCTTGTGCTAATTGTTACATTTTTGATTCTGTTAACAAACTAAATGTGTTACTCATGTATGCTACTGAATTCAAGGATTTGAATCCTCAGGATTCAATGATGTATTAAAAGTTTAGACTGGCCTTGACACACTGCTGTGATATAAAATATGGCCTAATCTTTCCTGGAGTGGACTTAACTATACCCTGTGAAAGGCCTGTGAAATAACCGTTGACTCATATTAGGATTATAAGTAATGAAAATAACTACACCGCACATTGTCTGATATAGCCGTACTGACTCTTCTCCCTCAGGTGCTCCAGGTTTGGAGGCCTGGGAGCAGATTTCCTGGACCGGTGAGGTGACAGCTGGTTTCAGTACCACTTTCACCTGTTCCTCTTCTTGCCACTCAATGGGACTTATTTTCCTAACAATATATAAAATAGTTAGTCAGTCATAGGGGCCATTCTTCTGCAGAACTAGTACTTTTACTTTGATACTTAAGTACATTTTGCAGATTATACTTATTACTAACTACTGTGTTTTTTCGTGAGGAAAGGATCTGAATATGTCTTCCACAACTGTAACTGAATCCACTGTTATATACATAAGTTGACAAATAATTTAGATGTATTATCTCTGATGTGTGTGTTTCTTCCTTCCTTCATGTTACAGATCGAGTGTCTGTGCAACTCAGTCCACCAAACACTGTCCCATCTCTCAACCAGCCCCTGGATGTGGTCTGCCATGGTGCTCCATCAGGTGACCACTCCCGACCATCACACCTGGTGAACCAGGTGGTCTGGTACAAAAATGGACAAAAAGTGACTCTTCGTGAAAATATGCAGCTGCTGCAAAACAACCTCACACTTCACTTTGACTCGACACTGCCTTCTGATGCTGGATTCTACCTGTGTAAGACTTATGTATCTACAGTTCAAGAGACAAGAGTTTTCAGCCTGGGCCATCTACTCAGCTGTAAGTATTCCTGAAGTGAAGACTAGTTTGATTAAATTGTTATTATTCACACACTGTAGTGATATTTCTAATCTTTTGTAGTTGATCCATGGAACGTCAGCAACAACGGACCTGACACCGTGTTTCCTGACAGATTGAGTAAATTCACCTGCTTGACGAGCTGTACCTTAAATGTGGACTGTACTGTCAGATGGCAGTTCAGGCAGGGTTTCCCCATTGGAAACTACTTTTCAGTCCATGAAAATTATCTCAAGTGGACCCCTTCTATACCAGGTACTTTCCAAAACCTCACCTGTGTTGCTGAAAATGCAGCTGTTGGACGCTCTGCTGAGGCCACCCAGAAGGTAGAAGTTAGAGGTATTGACAACTCTTTACTATCTGCTCTTTTGTCTATTATTACATCAACGTCAAATGACCTGCTAAATCCAGTCTGATAAGTCATCTTCATCCTTATACAGGTATTCCTCTCTCTGGATCAGAGGCAGTGCAGCTCAGTGGACTTCTTGCAAAGATCGGCGGCCTGGGACTGCTGGTGCTATTTTGCCTTTAATCTTGTTCATAAAAAACCTTTCATGTTAGTACAGTGGTTAACCAATTTTAATACACCAATTTAATTTATTAATTATTGTGTACCATAAAATCCTGTATGAATAAAATTAACTTTTATGAAACCATAAAAACAAAATGAAATAAAAGTGTACAAAAGAGAATGGCTTTCAGTACATTTGTTAAAAAAAATGTAGTCCATGTAAACCCCAAAATTGCACAATTCCAATCAAAATGCTATAAACATTTCGAAAATATATGTTGTGTGTTTAACTTGACAGTATATCCCTTTACAGAAGAGTATTATTTATGTATCTTTCTCACAGCAGCGTCCAAAATGGGTGTGAACGGCAGGACTGCAGTCACAGAAAATGTTTTTTGATTATTACAATGAAGCCTATTCGATGCATGATTTCTCAAGTTAAATAAATTTAGTGCAAATGTATGGGGTAGTTTAACCAGACAATAAAATAATCTAACAATCTACAGTAATACAGAGTTGCAGTATTTTTACTGTGGCGGAATTATTTCATTCAAAAATCTTCACCCATGATTTACATGTTTACAGATACAGTTAATTTCTGGTTTTATGAAAGATACAGTGACATAGCTGCTTACTGTTCTTGACTGTTACTGATGGCGCGTTCATTCCACCTCGGAATAACAGGGACCGCCCCCGTGGTTACGTTGTTATTCGGTTCACGGTCGGGATGCGTGTTCTTCTTCTGTTATATTGGCGTTTGGCATAACAACTTGTTGCATGACTGCCACCAACTGTTGGGCGTAGCCGAGAGCATCAGGTGTGTGAAAACATGGAGGCCAAAATATTTGCTGCTGTTTTCTTATGCGAGCATTCAAACAGCACATGGACAGGTGTTTGTGTTATCTGCAGGACAACTAACGGGAAAGGATTCTCACCCTTCAACGCATTTTAACGATCGTCGGCCACGTTTTTGTACGTCAGCTGTCAACAACGCGTCACCAACTGGGAAACTCTGTTAGCAAAATCTAGCCCGAGTTTCCCACAAAGACAGTATGGTTTCCCACCTCTGATTCCCACAGGAGGTGACGTGAATGGTGACGTTTTCACTCCATTTTCCGATGTCCATGAACGCACGATGAGGGTGGGACTTTTATATACTGTCTATGGGGTGGGACTCCAGTGTTTCAGCAATCAGCTGTCATCACATCCTGCTGTGATGACACTTTCAAATGCTGAAATTCTGTATTTTTAAACTAGAATCCAAAGTATAGTTAATGTCTCTGATGGTTACATGTTACATTTTAAACCCTTTGTTGATAATGATGCCAGTTCATGGTGTTTCCTTTAGCTAAATGAGACATCATTTGACTTGAAGTTGACCCCTGACCTGGATGTGTTACTGATTTACTCGCATGCTGAAAAGAGGTTTTTGTGAAGTCAACTTATCTAGAAAATAACTGACTCATTTATACTTGTGGTTGTGCTAAGTGACTAGACAAAGACCCTCTTACCCTCCTGAAACCGAACAAATAAGACAGATAAGAGAATCACACAGAGCTGAGGGAGACCTGTGTGACCTCATTGTTCTTTTGTCTTTTTAGTCTGGTTGTTGTCCCACCTGTTACATAACATTTTAGCCCTGTGGTTAAGTTAGAATGGGAAAGCAAAACTAGAAAAACTATTTAAAATTCTACTGTTTATTTAAAAAAGTAATTCAAGTAAATGTCTATATTGTACTCTTTTTTATGGCATATGACATTATTAATAAGGTAAATTTAGTATTTTGAAAATGTGTTTCCATTATCTACAACTCTAGTATATATACTGTGTACTTGCCCAGCACCGCTTTTGAAAATCAATGGACCCTTGTTTGATTTGGTGGCCCCTGCTTATGAAATACAAAAAATGCAAATGCAAAACACATTTTGTTAAAGGCTGTAGTATCTGTGTACTTTGATCTCTGGGTCGTAATGTTTTTGGAAAAAGAAACCATTTAGCTTTAACATCTTGTACTAGACTATTCTTACAAGAGGTGGACTAAATGAAGTCCATAATGAGCTATTTCTTTAACTGCACTGTATGTGTTTTATTGTTTCTCCCTTTAAAGAATTGTGCCTTTAGTTAAGTTTTACTTGATACAAGTTTAAGTCATACAATACAATTATAGAATAAAGTCCAAAGACCTATTTCCATTGTGTTCCTAATGTAATCAGTCCACCATCAAACCAACACACAGCAAACCATGTGAATAAATACATACATTTTACAAAATTCCATAAAAATTATAACTAGAATGATATGCTTACACTTCCAGGTTTCCCGTAAGCCACAATTGGACCTGAAAGCATTAATGGAAAACAAAGGTGGATTGTTATCAGTCATGCCACCCAAGCATCCATATACCTGCATCTGTCAAAGTAGTTTTCAATAATAACAAGGCATTGTCAGTACAAACCCAGGCCCCTATAAAACAGGTGCATATATTCCACTGCAGGCTCACTGCCAAGCATGGCAGGATGATTCTCTCTTATTGGGAAATGTGGTTTTTCTGGTCAGGTTGGGTTACAAGGCCAGAACATGAGGGCATCAAGCAGCCGTCTTATTTCAGGGCAAGAGCTAATAATGAGTGAGATAAGATGTGAACTTTTATATGTTATTATATATTTTATTATTATTTTAGAAATATAGATCATTATTATTATTATTATTACATTGTTTTTTTCTTGTATACCTTGTTTATTTTTGTGAAGCCTTACATAAAACAACTGCATACAAAGTTTGCAACATCATTTTGCATATGACGTTTAGTCAAAACCTAATACATTATGACAGGTTTTTATTAGACCACATACAGTAGTGAGATGACTTTCTGCGTCATGTTTTCCACCTCAGACACCTGAACTGACATGCCAGCTAATATTCAATATAAGTTAACAACTGATGCTGGGACTTGTTCTACCTACAGGTTGTTTTTCTGTACAGCCTCACTCAGAATCAAATGGCTTCCAGGTATTCCAACTTCTCTGTTTCTCTTTATCAAGGGGCTGGAAAAAACTACCTCTCACACGTGTGTCAAGTTACTGTAAGAGGAGATAACACTTTTTGAATGTCATGGAACCATTATTCAAACTATATTACTTATATGTGAGCGTAAATGTTCCTTTGGACCATTGTTTGATTTGGTGGCCCCTGCTTATGAAATACAAAAAATGCAAATGCAAAACACATTTTGTTAAATGCTGTAGTATCTGTGTACTTTGATCTATGGGTCGTAGATTTTTTTTGAAATAGAAAAAGAAACTATTTAGCTTTAACATCTTGTACTAGACTATTCTTTCATTTTCTTTATTTATCTCTCTGCCTATTCATGTTTTTCTTTGCTTTGCTCCTCTATTCAGTTTTTGGCATGGTCTGCTGTTTGCTCTCCACAGGGAGGCGCTAGTGCTCTCAGTTACACAGGCAGTTACAAGAGGTGGACTAAATGAAGTCCATAATGAGCTATTTCTTTAACTGCACTGTATGTGTTTTATTGTTTCTCCCTTTAAAGAATTGTGCCTTTAGTTAAATTTTACTTGTTACAAGTTTAATTCATACAATCCAATTATAGAATAATGTTCCTAATGTAATCAGTCCACCATCAAACCAACACACAGCAAACCATGTCAATAAATACATACATTTTCCAAAATTCCATAACAATTATAACTAGAATGATATGCTTACACTTCCAGGTTTCCCGTAAGCCACAATTGGACCTGAAAGCATTAATGGAAAACAAAGGTGGATTGTTATCAGTCATGCCACCCAAGCATCCATATATTTGCATATGTCAAAGTAGTTTTCAATAATAACAAGGCATTATCAGTACAAACCCAGGCCCCTATAAAACAGATGCATATATTCCACTGCAGGCTCACTGCCAAGCATGGCAGGATGATTCTCTCTTATTGGGAAATGTGGTTTTTCTGGTCAGGTTGGGTTACAAGGCCAGAACATGAGGGCATCAAGCAGCCGTCTTATTTCAGGGCAAGAGCTAATAATGAGTGAGATAAGATGATAAATTTTATATTTTATTATATATTTCATTATTATTTTAGAAATATAGATCATTATTATTATTATTATTATTACATTGTTTTTTCTCATATACTTTGTTTATTGTTGTGAAGCCTTACACAAAACACCTGCATACAAATTTTGCAACATCATTTTGCATATGACGTTTAGTCAAAACCTGTGCCAAGTTACTGTAAGAGGAGATAACACTTTTTGAATGTCATGGAACCATTATTCAAACTATATTCCTTATATGTGAGTGTAAATGTTCCTCTTCCTTTGGACTATGTCAGCATTTATATCTCTATAACCAGTGGTAGAAAAATGCAGTTCTCCTTTGAGGTACTTACTCTGTTGTCACTTTATACTACTTTATACTTCTACTCCACCAGGTTTTTTTGACAGCTGTAGTTACTATACGTTTTCATATTTTCAGATTATGAATACAAAATATGTAATGTAAAATATAATCAACTAATGAATTATGATTTCTTGTTATAGATTAAGACACCTTACAGTATACAGTTGAATTTAGCCCCACCTTTATCATCAACATTAAAGTGATTTTCATAGATAAAGTATTTCAAATTTGAATCACGTAATGTAATTTATATTCTGAAATTCTGCATAATGAGTACATTTACTTTGGTACTTTACGTATATTTTGACGCTAATACTTATGTATTTTTTACTTAGGAAACATGCAAGGGCAGACTGCTAGCTGCAGTAGTTAACATGGATGTAAACAATACTGGATTTTCAAATGTTTTATGAGGAAGGGAATACACTGTGACGGCTCCTAGGCCTCAAGACCTATTAAGTCTCTTTGGTTGCTGGGATCTGGGGATTGTAGGTAGGGACAGTGGGAATCTCGTTCATCCATTCATGTGCGTCACTAATTTAGATGACGAGGCATTTTGCTACCTTAAGAGAGTCATAGTTGCTCAGTGTGTTTTGGAGAGAAACTGAATGTATTGTAAACATAAAGTTTGTTTACAAAAAATATCAACAGGCTTCTTTAACCAAAAGATATGAATAGTTCTTGCATGACTGTTATAACACTTTATAACACTGTACATGTGTAACACTGCCAAGCAGACAACACTTAGTATCAAAATGAAAATGCAACAGCCTATTTATATTAGAATAAATACAACTATACAGTATATATGTACAATAAATAAATAAATAATTAGAAGCTGTCCTTCAATGCTGCTACTCACTCCTCACCTTTATGCTCTGCAAATAAAACAGCCCAGTCATCAATCTCACCTCCTGTGTGTCAGGTATAACACAGGTGTGCTCAGATACTGAACTTTGCACCACAAGTGTTTACTGGGTGTTATTGTGTAAGGTATAATGGTCTGCCTACTCACCGTGTTATGCTAGAAAAGATGTATGAAACAGATGAGAGGTGCACTGATTAAATTGTACAAAAATTAAATTGTACAAAAATACAAATGAATCTGCATTTGCCGTCATTATACAACATACTGTATCTTGTTCTGTCTCATAAATGAAAACTAGACAGTTGTTGCTGTGTTGCTACTTGCAAGATTCAGTACACTCAGTCCACAGAGCAGAACAGATAGACATCCGAAAGCATCATATGGGTACACTGAAGTCTTCGGGAGTAGGGGTGGAAAGACAGAAGAACTTCCCCAAAATCTAACTCTTGCCTAATTAGGGTCAGGGAAAGTATAGACAGAACACTGATGGAGAGAAAAACAGCAGTAGCCCCCCTCCCCCCCCCCCTGTTCCTGCCTCACATACCTTCTGTCATAATTTGTCATTTTGCTCTATGGCCATTTACAGAACTTCACCCCAAATGGTAAACAGAAAATATAATCCACCTTTTGTAAGTTTGATAAGAGTGAACACCAAATAACCAGAAACACCTGCAGATAAGAACTGTGAGTTACTGCTTCAGGTATTTATGGGGAGGGGGCTGGACATTTGCTTTCTAAGTATAATAGAGCAGTAATAGCGAGGGCATCCTCAGACCATCGATACAAAAATGGAGAAGAATACTGTTGTATTGCTGGTGTTATTACAAGGTTGGCTCTGTCATAGCTGATTAATTTGTGAATATGATAACTTCATTATTCTAGTAAAAATGGAAGTGTGTTTCATTTACAGTACCAGTCAAAGGTTTGAACGCACTTGAATGAGAAAGTGTCCAAACGTTTGACTGGTACTGTACATAACAGTTAATAACCAACATAATTCTCTTCTTCAGGTGTTCTGGCCTCTGGTGCTGTGGAGGTCCAGCCCTCCTCCAACCCTGCTGTAGTCGGGACCTCTGTGACGCTGTCTCTGTCTCCTTCGACCGCTCTAAAAAGTGGAAGCTGGGCAGTGGGAGAGTCCCTCATCCTCACCTGGCTGGGAGACCAGCAGGCAGTCTTCCCCAGTTACAGCGGCAGGGCGTCAGTCAACGTCCTCACTGGAGCTCTTAACCTGAGCTCCGTCACGGTGGCAGACTCGGGAGTCTACGTGGTGCAGAGCAGTGACACCGAGCTTAAGGCCAATGCTTCCATCACTGTTCTAGGTGAGAGAAAACTAAAAAAATGTTTGGTTACTAATTTTAATAGTTCATCCATTAGAAACTCCATAGCCAGCTCATAGTAAACTGCCCAAATGTGATTCAAAGTGAGAGTTTAGTTAGCAGCATCAACACCGTCGTCTCTGCTCTATTGAACTGCAGAGATCAAATCTAACAATGTTTAATCTACTCACTTGATATGTTTAAATAAAAAATCATACTGGTTTAGGTTATATTTCAGAAAGTTAATACCTCTATTCAGGCACGGATTTAGAAAGCAGAGGCCCCTGGGCACAAAATCTTGGAGGCCCCCCTCCCAGAACTCGTGGCCCAAACTCACACAGTATCTTAAATTTTAGAAACAGTAAAAGGAAGCTGTGTGTTTTTCTTTAGTTTAAAACAAAACCACTTTTTCCAACTTCATTTCTTGTGATGTTAACTGTAACAGCAAAGGAGATCTATAAATATCTATAAAACAAAAGACAAAATGGAAATTATCACAGAACAAAATCAACAGAATTTATTGCAATAAAGCAGATTAAAATCTATGAAGATACAGCCTAATAACATAACTAACAATAACTGGAGTCATGGGGATGCAACAGTATGACCTCACGGTTATAGTGACCAAAATGATCACAGTTTTTATTTACTATTGAAAACTGGCTACTAGAACACTGGCCGGCTGTAGGGTGTCCAGTAAGAACTTGAACCTGTCTGACTTTGAGATGTATTTACAACTCAAACATGAAGTTGGATGTGGTTCTGAAATATAAGCAAATAATAATGCACATTAATAAACATCTGACTTACTATGAACACATATTTATTTATTGTAATTTCTTTTATTTCCTAATGTATGTTGTTTTATAGGCAATAATCTATAGGCCTTGTTAGTTTCAGGTTCAATATGTGCAATAAGGTTGTTGCAATAAGTTTTCAATAAACGTTGAACCAGTCTGGACCCTGACCTGTAGCAATTCTTTAATCTCGGCCCACTGTTTTTGATTTGATTTGATTTGATTTATTTAATTATATCAAAATACCTCAAACATAAAATACAAAAGGCATCAGATACAATCGAGGATAAAAACACAATAAAGTCCAGGACTTATTTCCATTGTGGTCCTCAAATGTGTATTTGAGTTCGACACCCCTGACTTACAGGAAAGCTGTACTTGTGGCAACTATTTTATTCTATGTCATAATTTCCTGAAATGTAATGACAACATAACATTAAAATAAAAAAATAAAAGAATACAGACTATCACCAGTCTTAACCTTTAATTGATTAGTAGTTTTTATAGACAGAAAATACAGATTACTTTGTTGATGCATTATGACATTACAATCACTATATTTGACTACAATATCCCTAAAAGCTTGTTTTGGGTGTATTTATATCAATATGGGGGTAATACTCAGGTGTCCACTTGTACATAAATTATATGAAAAAGGTTGGTGGACGCAGATTCGGAAGGCATCGGCGCCGATCCAGGCATCTATAATTAGCCTATCAAGGTTTTTAATAAGGGGGAAAAGTAGGCTAACAGATTCGCCTACGTTTTGAGGCTGTCAAACTGGTAATGTAGCCTACGTTAACCTACCCGTCACCGCCGGGTCTCTGCCGCCTTCAGGGAATTCGGTCCCAAGGGGAGTCGGGGACTGTGGTGTGTAAATTAAGAATATGTACAGTCAACAAGGAAATCTGTTTTAGAGGGCACACAGAAAATGTAATAAAGTAGATGGTGTAACAGGACAAGCATAATGCTCATGAGAAAATTAAGAAGTTGTTGTGGACAAACAACAGCCAAACAATTAAGATTGTCAAAATTAAGAATTATAATTAATTGATGATCCCAAAACAATATTCAGAAAGGACTTACCGGAATTCTGCCTCATGATATTTGGACACGCTACTTTCTGTAAGAGCGTGTGTGTGTGTGCGTTTGTTTTTGTTTTGGTATTGCTGCTCTTTCACATAACCGATGACTCTGAATAGTTACTGTTTCTATCTGCATCTGTCAACACCCAAAAGTCACCTTTTATTTCTTGTCCTTTCATATATTTGTTCCTTCAGTTTCACAGACTGTTTCTGTTGGGTCAATAGCTACCAACAACTCTCTGCCTCCCAATACAAAACAAAATCTATAATAATCATATCAACATGTTGTATATGTATATGATATATATGAACATACAATGTTTTCATTTTACCTCCCATGATTATATCACTTATTATATCACGTAAATATGGATTTCATACTGTACATTAGAACTACGAGTACAAAGTTATTAAACTGATTAAACTTATTAAACTATTTTTTTTATTGCTTTATAGATCAGTAATTATTCTTAATAAGAGTTGCCAGATTGTGAAAAATCCATCTACCTTGTAGTTTATCCTTTAGCATAGCACTTTGACTCTTTTATTAATCACTTCTTGAAGACTGCTTACCTTTGAATAAGCCATCAAGTCTGTGGACAATACTGTAAGTCATTAAGAAAGGACTGTAACTATCTCACTTTCTAAAATGTATGTCAAGCCTGCTGTTGTAAATACAGTATCATTATGATTATTATTATGATTATTATATTTATTGTTATTGTTATTATTATCATAAAGTGGTTATTAGCCTAGCATCATATGTTCTTATACTGTACTGTATATATACACACTCAGTATACACTTTAGGTGCACATGTACAGTGTAATGCATTCAAATAAAATCGTTTTACCATAGAGTCTTCTTTTTTTACTGTAATGTTCTGTTGTATTGACACTATCATTCTATGATACTATCATTCTATGATAGTGTCAATACAACAGAACATTATAGATAAATAAAAACGTTATACATTTTAGCTAGTAAAAATAGTATAGTCTGCCCCCTTCATGTAGGACAAAAATAAATAAGAAACACCTCTCAATACATTTGAGTCCAGTACAACTCTGATCTTACTAATACATATATAAGACAATGTACACATTTCAAACAATGTCATGAAAAACTGAACATTATAAGCTTATAAGCTTTGTAAAGATAGATATTGTGGCAGGACTGTTGTATTGGACTGCATTAGATTGTACAAATGTAAATGGGCCACAAAGTGTAGGCCTATGAAACATTAACATCCATTTTTTGTTTGGATGTTGTACCGCCATTGCCTGCCTACTACAAAGCCTTACAGTGTACAGTGATCTTCATCTTGATCCTTGTCTGATCCACTTGTCTTCCACAGAGCCCATCTCAGATGTGACCCTGAGAGCCAATCAAACTGAACTGATGGAGTTCAACAGTTCAGCCGTCGCTACCTGCTCCGTCTCTTCTGGATCCTCTCTCTCTTTCCTCTGGATGAACGGCAGCTCTGAGGTTACAGCCAGTAACAGAGTTCAGCTCACTGATAGAAACTCCACTCTCACAATAGTTAATGTGACCCGCTATGACCAGGGACCGTTCAGGTGTTGTGTGTCTAATCCTGTCAGTAATGGCACCAGTAATCCAGTAGACTTTACTATCAGCTGTGAGTAGGACAGTTTCATACCAATCATAATTTGCCACAATTCTACACTAACAGCGCTCTTAAAGGCTGTATGCCTCTCCTTGTCTATGTTGTTCTTTCTGTCTCTTTCTCAGATGGTCCAGATAACATGGCGCTAACCGTGAACGGACAGAACACCACCTCCTTTCTCATTGGTTCCAATCTGACGATGCTCTGTTCAGTACAGTCCAATCCTCCAGCTCAGCTTCGGTGGGCTTTCAAAGGAGAGCGTGTGAACGCTACGGGTCCATTGTTGCAGCTGTTCAATGTCAGCGAGAACCAAAGCGGAGCATATTCCTGTCTGGCCTTCAACAATCACACCAACATGAACAGCAATATCACCGCACACATCATGATAGCAAGTGAGTTTGTTGGTATAGGGACGTAAACCCCCATATTTCTCCATCTGTTCCTCACTTTGGTTTGTCTTTACAGAGCCTTCGCTTTCAGGATCTGAACAACAGGCAGTCGATGTGTGGCTCTTGCCACTGCTGCTAGTTGTTGCATCTCTTTTCTCACTGTCAGGCAAGTTGTAGAATAATGTCTTGTAAATAAAAATACTTTTTGTCATTCATACACTTTAAAATCATAGTTATTTACAGTATGAATTGTCAATAAATTCTAGTTTCCATCACATTTCTCTCTTTAAAAAAAAAGAAGCTATATTATCCCTTCAAAATGGAGACATTTCTACATTATTCAGACCACCTGAAGTCTTGAACATGATATAATGTGTTAAAAAGTTAGACTTGTGCAGCAGGGCGCAGATATTGGGTCAAATCTGCTTCCTGTTCAAACATAACTGGCATGAATGATGGAACAGGCTGCAACTTGTTATTATTTTCATTATTGATGACTTATTTTATCAATTAATAGTTTAGTCTATGATGAGAATATGCCTGGAAAAAGTTCCTATCATTATCTTGTAAAGCCTAAGAAAGCCTGAAAGATTCAAAGAGCATGGATGTTTAAATTGTTGAGGACTAATAATGCAGCAAAAAATTATGATTTGAAAAGATGTAACTAGTGCATTTGTTTTGGTCAATTAACCAATTCCAATAAAGGGTGACTAGTGTTCTAGACAGTGCCTCCTAATTACGTTTATACACAACTAATTTGTTTTGCCAAACACATTTTGGGGTAAAATTAATATAGTTTCAGATTACACTCATGGTACTTTAATTTAATTAGAGAATATAATGCAGTGGTATTGAATAAAAAAAACTAAACATTGTGATATAACTAATATGACTATAACTATAATAACTTGAATAACTGCCTCTCGTTCACAGATGTTGCTGGCTCATTCAGTCCATGAATGACCGACGTGATGAAATAAATCGGACACGGTGAACCTTTAATACAGCATTCAAACTTCTGTATCTTGAAATGTTTCTTTTCTTGATAAAGCAATTGAATTCAAAAAGATAATTATTGTTATTACCAAATTTGGTTAACATTACTCATGTCAAATATTTCTTTTTCTTTGACCTTGTATGTTGTAATATATTCACTAATCAAGCAATGAATTCTGGTTGATAAGGAGTACTTAAAGAGAGCAAAAAATACTTTGCACAAACGCCTACCTCAAACACAACAATCACGTACAGGAAGATTAACTGTAACCAGCCAAACCTCTATTTCATTTTATCCTTAATAAAAGTACTACTGCACAGACTCTTTAAGTGTTTGGGTCTTTGTTGGCGATCCATGTACTGTTTAGCGCTCATGATTTCCACCTGAATTGCTGTCAATATTTTAGAAAGATAACTGAGATAATTCCCTTGATGCTGCAATGGCTAATTTAAATGCAGTCTTAAACCATGAGGACATGTTTTTGTGGCTCCCCTGGTTGGTTAAAAGTTGCAGAACAGCCTAGGTTTACAGTAAATGGCCACTCCTTGGTGTGAACTGGTGTGGCCAGGGCAAAACAAGGTGTGGCCAGGACTGTGAGGGGTAGGCGTTTACATCATGAGAACAGAATGCTTAAGTGAAGTAGAGCAAATAATTTCTGATCAAAAGGCAGATTGGAATTTATCACAGCCAGAGTCAAGTTTAGCTGTCGAGGAAGACTCCAACCAATTAGAAACTGAGGCGCAATATGGATGCTCCAGTGGTGTTTGTCCTGATCCTGGCCGCGACAACCTTCGCAGCAGGTGAGACTGAATTATTTTAAACCTTAACTGATTTAACGTTTTGTTGTATTATATTAATTCCATTCAGACAATGGAAGCCAGTTTATAGATCTTAATGATAAAAAGGGTTTAAACATGCTACTTTTTTTTGTAAGAGCTTTGATCAATATTTCAGCAATATTTGTGTGTAGAAATTATGTAACTACATTTATATGTGACTGAATGTTGTCTGTTCCTTGCTTTCTGTTTCTAGGTGCAAGTATTCCGCAGATTTATGCCTCTGTGAATCCGTTACCAGTGGGAAACAATGTCACACTTTTCAGCCAGCTCCCTGTTACCGGAGGGACATGGATGTTCAACAATCAAATCATTGTGTTAATATTCCCGGGAGGTCAGCTCATAACGGATACTTTTAACAGGGTTACATTCAATTCAAACACTTCATCATTGACTATAATGTCACTACAGCTGGAAGACTCTGGGGTGTACACATTACAGGCAGTGAATTCTTTTCTTGCTGAGTTAACACTGTCAGTCCAAGGTAAGGATCACTTTTAATGTTTACTCACTCCCTCATTTACTCACATCAGTCTGTACATACACACGCATACAGTAACCTCTCCTATATTGTATTGGACAAACCTGCAAACAGCAATGAGCAGGGAGCATTTGCATATTCCAATGTCGACTTCTATGTTTGCCAAGTTTTGATTTGCAAGACAAAAGCATACAGTAGAGCAGTGTGGGCAGTCTGTTGCTATTACCATCAACTTGCCTTTGGCAACAGCCAGCACATCAATTCCACTTTTTTTTTTTTATCCTAAATTTGTCTCAGGTCTTTAGGGTCAATTTTTAAATTAAATAAATAGGTCATTTTGGCTAAAAACAATGATAACAATCTACTCAGTTTGTCCTAATTTTCTTCACTAAACATGAACCTATATTAAAACATAATGGAGCTGGTGCAATAACTGTCACACGAAGTTATTAGTCCAAATCTAGGCTTTTAGTCACCTGATCAAGTCAAGCAGATTCTAACAGCTCTTCGAGGCTGTACTTGAACGAAATGCTAATGTCAGTGTTCCTTATTAAATTATTATTTTTATATTTAGCACTTAAAATAAAGCACAGCTGGGGATGATGGGAATGGCATTAGATCTGAAGATATTTAGCCATAAACCAAAATACTGGACAAATTAAAAATGTGACCTCAATACGGCCTTCTGAAATGTTAAGGGATCAAAGAGATTATAATGTATCCTACATCATTGTCTGTGCCAAGTTTATTGGCATTCCATCAGTCTTACCTGAAGTGGTGGACCTGTTGACTATCAGACCAATATTACAAATGTTGCCTTGATTCAGACTTCAGTTCAAGTCATATGAGTCATGTTTTTGACTATGACTTCTAGAGGATACAACAGTGCTTGCTCACTGCAATTCCACATTTCCACAAATCCTGAAGATATGATTGTTATTTTTTATTTTATTTCTCTCTTGTTCAGCACTTTGGTCACAGTCGTTTAAATGTGCTATATAAATAAATTTGACATTGACATTTCCTTCTTTCTGCAGTGCCTATTTCAAATGTGACTCTGAGGGCAAATGCAACCAACCTGGTGGAGTTCAATGACACCGCAGTTCTCATGTGCTCTGTGCTCAGTGGCTCGTCCCTGTCTTATGTTTGGCTAAATGGCAGCTCTGTGGTTACAACCGGTGGTATGGTACAGCTCAGCAATGGAGGTGCCACTCTCACCATAGTCGGTGTGACCCGCTATGATCAGGGGCCGTTCAGGTGCAATGTGTCCAATGGTGTGAGCCAAGAAGTCAGTCTCCCTGCACTTCTGAAAATCAGCTGTGAGTTTTCACTATATACACAGTACACAAATATATATATATATATATATATATATATATATATATATATATATATATATATATATATATAGGCCGATGTATAAAAAATAGGGCTGTCAAAATAACGTGTTAATTTCGATTAATTAATCTGAGAAAAATGAGTGTGTTAAAAAATTTAATTGCAATTAATCCATTCCATATTGACCTTTCAGACACTTAGCTCACGTCACATCTACGATGGGAAGCTCAGTTTGCAGCTGCGCAGTAACGCTCAGTAACGCTCAACCATCACCGGAAAAGTGCTTCTAATACACTTCACTTGTCTCCGTCAAAAACAGCAGCATATATATATATATATATATATATATATATATATATATATATATATATATTTGAACAGTGAAAATAATAATAAAAATAGTTTTTTTACTTTAATGTCACTAATGATGATTATTCATTTGAATTGAAATATTTAAAATACTTTCACAGCAAAAATGAACATGCGATTAATTTAGATTAATTAATCACAGAGTCTGTAATTAATTCGATTACATTTTTTAATCGATTGACAGCCCTAATAAAAAACTCAAACCCTAAAACAATTCCCTCTTGTTGCTTCATCAGATGGTCCAAGTAACACAACAATGACGATCATGCCCATGAGATCTACCTACATAACAGGATCTAACATCACACTGTCATGCTCAGCTGACTCCGTTCCTCCAGTGATGATCCAGTGGATGGTTGATGGGATGTATCTTAATCAGTCTGGCCCACAGCTTCAACTACAGATGGTTAATGAGAGCAACTCGGGAAATTACCAATGTTTATTTTACAACACAGTCACGCTCCGGTTCAGCAGCAAAAGTGCAATGATCAGGATTTTAGGTACGGTTGGCAATTTTCATACTTATTGGATTTTCTTTCTCTCAGAAAATACATTTAAATTATTTTAAAGAAATAGTTTGACATTTGGGGGTATCTGCTTATTTTCCGAGAGTTATTAGAGGATCGATATATCTTGTTTGCTTAATCCATGCAAATGCCAAAATGTAAAAAATGAATTGTTGTGGTTTTACAGCTGGCTGTGACTTCCTGACATATTGTTGTCAATATGATGTTGCCAGGCAACC
This sequence comes from Gymnocephalus cernua, assembly GCA_023631565.1. Classification (NCBI taxonomy): domain Eukaryota; kingdom Metazoa; phylum Chordata; class Actinopteri; order Perciformes; family Percidae; genus Gymnocephalus; species Gymnocephalus cernua. Next base: position 32,038,026 of record CM042429.1, read on the forward strand.
AGCTGAGATGTATGTCTCCCTTCAGTATTTGTATTTAATAAACAAATGAGATATAATGTAGGAATAAGTGAGCTTTACAGGTGCTGGCATGCTGATTTTGTTAGCTTCAGGGTGAGCCAGGCTAGCTGTGTCTTCCAGTCTTTATGCTAAGCTAAGCTAACCAACTGCTGGCAGCAGCAATACATTTAATCAACAATCATAAAAGTGGTATCAATCTACTTATCTAACTCTCTGTAAAAAAAAAAAAAAGTAGATAAGCATATTCCCGAAGATTTTAAACAATTTCTTCACATTTTCAGTCAAATTCACTCTACCCACATACGTATGTGTGTGAATTAAAATTTCTCAATTCTCTTCTTCTTTTTTTCCTTCTTCTTCTATAGAGCCAATAGTAGCAGTTGTGGTGAATCACACAGGTGGACCAGCAATACTTCATAAGAGTTTAATTCTGCATTGTGAAGTGACTGGAGTTGTTGCCAGCATTCAGTGGTCGAGAAATAGTCAACTTATTACTGCTGACAATACAACAGAAATTAACAACAATACACTGATTATCTTATCAGTCCAACTATCAGATAATGGAAATTATCAGTGTCAGGCTTTCAATTCTGTGAGCAACATGACCAGCAGCCCATACACAGTTCAAGTAAACTGTAAGTATTATCAACTTTAATTCTCTTTCCCTCTTTTGTACATACAAAAAACAGATTTTTTTTTACTTAATTGTATGATATTAAAATATGGCCCAATGAAATCAGTGACGGCAGCGAATGTCCATGGGTCTGACAGGAACACTGGAAACCCTCAACTGCTGAAGTGCCTTTCATCCTCTCAGCCACATCGCCTCAGATTTATTGAGAACAAATGCAGAAGAATGTACAAAATCAATAACTAAGGAAGAATTAGGTCGGACAGCGATGTGACCACCTCTATTAGATTAATCACAAAATATTGACTGAAATGAACTAAATTGTTGGTGTCAGGTTGTCGAGAAGGAAACTTCTCCATTCCTGCACTGTTCTATTTAAAGTGAAGGTGATTTGAAGTAATGTCTGTGTATAGATGGACCACAGTTACCAGCAAAAAAAAAGAAATTCTAAAAAATGTAAATATTCAATAACCAAGGTGGAATTAGATGAGACATTAGTTAATGTGGCCACTTTCTGCATCTACGTAAGTTGATTAATCACAATATATCTACTGAAATTAAGTCAACATCAGATTGCCGGTGTCAGGTTATCCAAAAGTAAACTTCTCCATTCCTGCACAGTTCTGCGTTGAATGCATGTTTACAGTGAAAGTGATTTGAGGTAATATACCTGTTTTTAGATGGACCGCAGATGCCAACTATAATGGGACCAAATATGGCAAAGACAGGAGACAATGCCACATTCAGCTGCTACGCATCATCAGTCCCTACCAGCTCCTACAAATGGTTCTTCAATGATTTTCTAGTGGCCAATACGTCTAAGTATGTCACACCTCTTCTTACCAAAGAAATGAGTGGAACATACACCTGCATGGCCTTCAACAACATCACCGGCAAAAACAGCACTGCCTACACGATGCTCACTGTTTTGGGTAACTTACTAAATAAGAATAGTTCGACATTTTGGTAGATATGCTCATTTGCTTTTATTGCAGAGTTACATGATTGATACCGCTCTATCTGTAAATATGAATCTACAACCAGGAGACAGCTTAGTTTAGAGTGGAGGTGCGTGAAACAGCTAGCCTGTCTTTATCCAAAGGAAACAACATCAACCTACCAGCAACTTGCATACTTTTTGCATGTTTTGCTGAAATGCAATCAAGCTGATTTTCTCCCTTTTGGACAGAGCCAGGCTAGCTGTTTCCCTCTGTGTCCAGCTTTTATGCTAAGCTTAACAACTCCTGGCTGTAGCTTTATACTCAATGAGCACATATACAGCAAGAGTGGTATTGATGTTCTCATCAAAGAAAGTAAATAATATTTCCTGATGTGTCAATTTAGTCTACCACAACAATGGAAATCCCAAAACCAGACAGTCAATGTATCATACATATTTTGGAGTTCCTCTGCGTACTGTAATTGTGGCCATCCTTTTAATCTCCAAAGCTCCTGTGACTATGGCGTCAGTAAAAATTGTCGGCGCTCAGCCGATCCAGAACCACACTTTCACTTTAACCTGTGAGGCATCTGGAGATGTGGAATTCATTATCTGGATGTATAATTGGTCCCAACTGTATGCTGACAACACAAGAAACTTCTCAATGGACCACGCCACCCTCACCTTTGATCCTGTCATGATCTCTGACAATGGAAATTATCAGTGTACAGCTTCCAACCCACTCAGCAGCTCGTCAAGCCAAATCTTTACGCTGGAGGTTTTTTGTGAGTACCCACCATGTATTAAATCCCTATCACGTTTTGACAGGGGGAGGACTTTTTCTAACTGTCAAAGAAATAGAAAGAAATTGGATTCAACCAAAACCAAAGAGGAATTCCACCCTCAAAACTTAAATAATGTAGTTTTCATGCAAAATTCTGCATTGTATTAATGTCTTGACAATCAGGTGAACATGCTTTCAATGAAGGTGATTTAAGGTAATGTCTGTGTGTTTAGATGGACCGCAGATGCCAACTATAATGGGACCAAATATGGCAAAGACAGGAGACAATGCCACATTCAGCTGCTATGCATCATCAAACCCTACCAGCTCCTACAAATGGTTCTTCAATGATTTTCTAGTGGCCAATACGTCTCAGTATGTCACACCTCTTCTTACCAAAGAAATGAGTGGAACATACACCTGCATGGCCTTCAACAACATCACCGGCAAAAACAGCACTGCCTACACGATGCTCACTGTTTTGGGTAACTTACTAAATAAGAATAGTTCGACATTTTGGTAGATATGCTCATTTGCTTTTATTGCAGAGTTACATGATTGATACCGCTCTATCTGTAAATATGAATCTACAACCAGGAGACAGCTTAGTTTAGAGTGGAGGTGCGTGAAACAGCTAGCCTGTCTTTATCCAAAGGAAACAACATCAACCTACCAGCAACTTGCATACTTTTTGCATGTTTTGCTGAAATGCAATCAAGCTGATTTTCTCCCTTTTGGACAGAGCCAGGCTAGCTGTTTCCCCCTGTGTCCAGCCTTTATGCTAAGCTTAACAACTCCTGGCTGTAGCTTTATACTCAATGAGCAGATATACAGCAAGAGTGGTATTGATGTTCTCATCAAAGAAAGTAAATAATATTTCCTGATGTGTCAATTTAGTCTACCACAACAATGGAAATCCCAAAACCAGACAGTCAATGTATCATACATATTTTGGAGTTCCTCTGCGTACTGTAATTGTGGCCATCCTTTTAATCTCCAAAGCTCCTGTGACTATGGCGTCAGTAAAAATTGTCGGCGCTCAGCCGATCCAGAACCACACTTTCACTTTAACCTGTGAGGCATCTGGAGATGTGGAATTCATTATCTGGATGTATGATTGGTCCCAACTGTATGCTGACAACACAAGAAACTTCTCAATGGACCACGCCACCCTCACCTTTGATCCTGTCATGAACTCTGACAATGGAAATTATCAGTGTACAGCTTCCAACCCACTCAGCAGCTCGTCAAGCCAAATCTTTACGCTGGAGGTTTTTTGTGAGTACCCACCATGTATTAAATCCCTATCACGTTTTGACAGGGGGAGGACTTTTTCTAACTGTCAAAGAAATAGAAAGAAATTGGATTCAACCAAAACCAAAGAGGAATTCCACCCTCAAAACTTAAATAATGCAGTTTTCATGCAAAATTCTGCATTGTATTAATGTCTTGACAAACATGCGAACATGCTTTCAATGAAGGTGATTTAAGGTAATGTCTGTGTGTTTAGATGGACCGCAGATGCCAACTATAATGGGACCAAATATGGCAAAGACAGGAGACAATGCCACATTCAGCTGCTATGCATCATCAAACCCTACCAGCTCCTACAAATGGTTCTTCAATGATTTTCTAGTGGCTAATACGTCTAAGTATGTCACACCTCTTCTTACCAAAGAAATGAGTGGAACATACACCTGCATGGCCTTCAACAACATCACCGGCAAAAACAGCACTGCCTACACGATGCTCACTGTTTTGGGTAACTTACTAAATAAGAATAGTTCGACATTTTGGTAGATATGCTCATTTGCTTTTATTGCAGAGTTACATGATTGATACCGCTCTATCTGTAAATATGAAGCTAATACTAGGAGACAGTTAGCTTGGTTTAGAGTGGAGGTGCGTGAAACAGCTAGCCTGGCTTTATCCAAAGGAAACAACATCCACCTACCAGCAACTTGCATACTTTTTGCATGTTTTGCTGAAATGCAATCAAGCTGATTTTCTCCCTTTTGGACAGAACCAGGCTAGCTGTTTCCCCCTGTGTCCAGCCTTTATGCTAAGCTTAACAACTCCTGGCTGTAGCTTTATACTCAATGAGCACATATACAGCAAGAGTGGTATTGATGTTCTCATCAAAGAAAGTAAATAATATTTCCTGATCTGTCAATTAAGTCTACCACAAAAATGGAAATCCCAAAACCAGACAGTTAATGTATCATACATATTTTGGAGTTCCTCTGCGTACTGTAATTGTGGCCATCCTTTTAATCTCCAAAGCTCCTGTGACTATGGCGTCAGTAAAAATTGTCGGCGCTCAGCCGATCCAGAACCACACTTTCACTTTATCCTGTGAGGCATCTGGAGATGTGGAATTCATTATCTGGATGTATGATTGGTCCCAACTGTATGCTGACAACACAAGAAACTTCTCAATGGACCACGCCACCCTCACCTTTGATCCTGTCATGAACTCTGACAATGGAAATTATCAGTGTACAGCTTCCAACCCACTCAGCAGCTCGTCAAGCCAAATCTTTACACTGGAGGTTTTTTGTGAGTACTCACCATGTATTAAATCCCTATCACGTTTTGACAGGGGGAGGACTTTTTTAATCTGTCAAAGAAATAGAAAGAAATGGGATTCAATCAAAACCAAAGAATTCCACCCTCAAAACTTAAATAATGCAGTTTTCATGCAAAGTTCTGCATTGTATTAATGTCTTGACAATCAGGTGAACATGCTTTCAATGAAGGTGATTAAAGGTTATATCCACGTGTTTAGATGGACCGCAGATGCCAACTATAATGGGACCAAATATGGCAAAGACAGGAGACAATGCCACATTCAGCTGCTATGCATCATCAAACCCTACCAGCTCCTACAAATGGTTCTTCAATGATTTTCTAGTGGCCAATACGTCTAAGTATGTCACACCTCTTCTTACCAAAGAAATGAGTGGAACATACACCTGCATGGCCTTCAACAACATCACCGGCAAAAACAGCACTGCCTACACGATGCTCACTGTTTATGGTGAGACTTGGATGGTTATTTTTATATTTCTGTAAAAATGTTGTTGCTATGTACAAACTGGAAATGTGATTTTTTTGCTTTGCTTTCAGATCCTTTAAAACATGTACACATAGAAACACCTATGACTCCTGCCATAGCAGGAAATTCTTATAATCTAATGTGCAATGTGAGTGGACCTGCTGGGGATGTTTACTGGATGAAAAATGGTGAGCCACTGCATGAAGACAACAGAACTGTTTTCTCAATGGATAGGAAGACAGTCACCTTCAACCCACTTGGACAAAATGATACTGGGCTCTACCAGTGTATGGCTATTACTGCTGGTTGGAACATGACCAGCGCTCCTTACATGCTCATTGTGAACTGTGAGTAACACTAAAGAATGACTTATTTTACTGTAACTGACAGGTTTTAATTTAAATGCATAGTATTTGTATTTGCTGAAATATGGTACAGTGAGTCTACTTTCTTCTTTGATGTTGCAGTTGGACCAGAAACACCCATGATTGAAGGGCCAGCTTTTGCTGAGACAGGACATTACGCTGTTTTTCAATGTTCTGCCATGTCAATGCCTCCCAGTCAATTCAGCTGGTGGTTCAATGGCTCCGAGGTGTCCAATACTTCAATGTTTAAAACTCACCTTATGTCTTTAAATATGAGTGGAGAATACACCTGCATGGCTTACAATTATATGACAAAAAAGAACAGCACAAACTCCAAGATGCTCACAGTCATTGGTAAGAAAACCTGATGGGTTTGACCCCTTCCATGTGACTGTATGACTGATTGAATGCTGATTGGTTTCTGCTGTGTTTTCTGTCCACAGAACCAATAGAGTCAGTGATGATCAGAAACAACACCGTTCCGATAAACTCTAAAAACTTCACTCTCACTTGTGACGTTACTGGGCCCTATGACATGATCTACTGGATGAAGGACAACATGAACCTCACCATGGCAAACCTCACCATGGCAAACCTCACCGCAACCCCTCACATGTCCTACTACATTAAAAACAACATGCTGTACTTCACTCCATTGACAATGCACAGTGATGGGACATATCAGTGTGTTGCTACCAATCGTGCTGGTCCACATAAAAGCCCCCAATACATGCTCCTGGTGAACTGTGAGTAGTTTAGGAATCTGGAGAGAGTTTTTGTTTGAACTCATTCCGTTCTTTTTAACTTGTTTCTTTTGTCTTAAAATGTTTCATGAAAATTGTAGGCCACTGAAAATCCCTTACAAAGAAAGAAGCAAATACGTAATTTGACATTTATATAAATATGTTGGTGTATGATTAGCTGTGATACACTAACATTATCTCCTCAATAACTGTTATCTTTGCCAATGATAATAACTTACACACGAGCACCTGTTGATCATAAGTGAATATTGAAGCTGATTGAAAACTTTTTGATGATTGAGATTGCTGATTTCTGATTGAGAACATATAAAAAAGGACAATAATAAATTATTTTCTATGTATTTATAATTGCTATACAATGGTTTGAGTTTGACCAGAAAAACCTGAATGAATTTTTGAAATTCTGCTCAGAACAAATTTATTGTGCCAAAGCAACACAATATTCCTAATGTTCTGTACATTCTCATCAACATTCTCTGTGTGTTTCCAGATGGCCCTCTGACTGTGAATATCTCTGGTCCAGATTCAACTACAGTTGGCGTACAAGTGTCCTTGAGTTGCTCTGCTGGTTCTCGGCCAGCTTGTAACTTCCAGTGGTTCTTTAACAATAACTTGATGGCTCTCAATACTAACTCTGGTATCACTTTCGTTGCAAAGAAAGAGACCGAGGGAAGCTACATGTGCAAGGCAACGAACCCTGTGACCAACATCACAATGTACCAGACAAAAGCCTTTACTGTCACTGGTGAGTGAGCCTTACTTCAAAAGTAATTTTGGGATATTTGAGGAGCTTACAAGCAAAATATGAATGAAACAATATAATATTTTAATAGGATAATTTCAAAAATGTTTATTTGCTTCTTTTTGTTGTTAATAAAATAATAATTAATTAATTAATTAAGTAAATAAATAATAAAATAATTGTTGACTTTATAGTGTGGAATATTTTTTTAAAAACTAAAATTATTACATCCACCCAAATCATTGGATTTAGAATAGGTGCTATACAATTAGAGATAGGTCATGTTAAAATTTAACATGCAATTTATTTTTCATTATTTCTGCCCCTCTCTCCCTCTTAGCTCACGCCTCGGTCCTCCACTTCCCATCCCAAGGTGGTCTGATGTTAATGGGTCTGTTTGCTTTGTCTGTGCCTGTGCTGTTCAGCTAAGTCCTCCGCACTGAGAAATCCAGTAAGACTGAAAGGCCTCTTCCTCCCTCTACAGTCTTAACAGTCTTACTGTAAAATTAATGGGAAAGTATAGTAAATAATCTGATGCCATGGAATCAGTTCTTGTGGGTTTTGTTTGAAAGGAATTTGAAAATGTGACAGACTTTGATTGAAGTTACAGTTTGTTGTTCGATATTTCCTTTCGTCAGATATATTTTAATTAACGTACAATACAGAATAGTAACATTGACACTGACAATGACATGGTAAATCATCTTATTATTGCATTATTGCCTGTTCATTATTAGCAAGTAAAAGTGGTTGTTGTTGTTGTTGTTGTTGTTACTGCCATTCAGGTAGTTTAATACAATTAATTAATGCATAAATTAACAAGTGTGTTCCCCTAAACAACTTCATACTCTTTTGGTACAACTGGAATTCTTCACTCTGAACACCTGGAAGCTTTTTACATGCGTGATAATATTAAAACTGCAATTTATTTCTTAATCAATAAATAATCAACCCAATTCATTTTGTGAGGACTTTATTGAAAATGATACATTGTGTTTGTGCTGATTCAGAAAGTTAAAGTCGTGAAAAAATGTCTTAGTGTAACATTCTCATAAACACTACAGAAAGTACAACTTGTTTATAATATAGTAGCATTGAAAAGTTTGAACACACTTTCTCATTCACTTGAATGGGAAAGCATCTCCAAACTTTTGACTGGTCCTGTATGTATGACAGGGATCATTGCTTAAACATCATGAGGATATATAATATAAGGATATTTAGTGCTTCTTAGCGTGTTCATATAGGGACACTGGGAGCGAACTTGTTGGTTTTAACGCCCTTCTTTTGTTTGGAAAACAACCTGCACTTCTCCAGACGCTTGTTTTCTTTCCTCTGGCAAAATATTTCCCCTTGTGGTTTGAATAAATTCAGATGGATAAAGAAAAAAGAGAAGAAAAAAAACAATCAGTTCACTGTCAAAAATCTTTTCAAATAGAATAGAATAGATCTTGATTGTCAATGTTTTCAACAACAAAACACAGTTTAGCAGCTCTCCATATGACAGTTAAATCACAGACAAACAGAAATAGAAAATTTAAATAGTGAAATATAAAATAACAACAAAATAGAAAATTTAAATAGTAAAATATAACAATCAAGATAAATAAACACGATGAGGTAGCAATATATACATAATGTTATAAAATATGTCATTAACACTTTTAAGAGCCCTTCATTTTCTTATCACCTTTAAGTTAAAGCGAGGGAAATAATATTAATTACAAGACTGATCTCACTTATAACCAATTGTTCCACTTCGTTATTTTATAAATCTCAAAATCTATATGTAACTCACATTTTCGACGTTTGCCATTGCGACTGACAAACTGCTGACAACGGCAGTGTGAATTTCCCATCTCTCTTCCCATTCCTGGGTGACCTAAATACACAAGGACAAAAGAGAAGAATGGGTTAGGATCAAATGCACTCCACTAATACAGAGGCTCCGCTTACATATAAACTGATAAGGTATGATAACGCTGCTTTCACCTTTACAGGTGCACAGTCTGCTGTGCTGTTTTGGGATGTTGGTTGGATTTGTCAGTAGTTCTCCAACAGCAGAGGCTACAACACAATTGATATCAAACTTAATAAAACAAATAGATTATTTACATTCAATTACGTTATGCAAATACAAAAAACTCTAGTTATTGCATAGTTATTAATGAACCAATACAAAAATGTGTTTTAAACATAAATCTCACATACTATCAGTGCTGACAATCAAGGATTTTCCCTTTGTCTTTGGAACACCTTTGAAGAAAAATAAATCACAGAATGAAATGCACAGGATGTAAACTTACTTTTGAAAACTCATTACATTGTCTCATTCTGATCAAGAATACAATACCTTGGCTGTGATCAGTAAATATAAGCAGTACAAAAACCAACAGCAGAAACGTCTTCGATCCCATTTTGTAGTTAAGCCAGTCTAAGACAGTAAGTCAGGGAAGGAAATCCTGCATGTGCACCAACTTCAGCCCCAGTAACGGACTGATGTGTTGTTTTTGTGGTTCTTTATAAAGGATGGTGTTGATGTCTGAAATTATAGCCGGGGCACATTCATCAACTGCCAGTTATATGAAGCATGAAACTTGCCCAACCAGCACCTTTCACAGTGGGTGACTTGATAACAGGAAACATGTAAAAACTAGTTTTGAGTAACGAATCATCGTCGTGAGAAAGTCAAGGGCCCACAAGATTCTAAAAATCTTTTTTTTTAGAATCTCGTCACAAGTCAAACTTACAGGGTCTTATTATATGATCTTATATAAGTGTTCTATGCTTCCTCTCAGTGATCCAAACTGAGATCAAATGTTGTCTTCAGCATCTGTTACACTCAACATGAAAGGAAACTGAGAAGTCAAAAGAATATTTAGGCTCTTCTAACTTGGTTGGCGTACAGCACATATTTTGAATTATAAATTCCAGGCCAAAGCATTTCATGCTATAAAAGAGATTGGCCTACAATTAATCACGACTCGCAGCTTGCTATCAGCCGTCAACACCACTGCAATAGATACGCCATGAACTGTTACATTTGAAATCATGCTTGTTATTATCTAGGCAATGGCCAGAACTGTGAGGTAATGTATTATATGTGATGGCTGTTGAATACAGGTTAATATGGGCAAAGTGAGACTTGTTCACCTATCTCAAGTTTCAGAAATGCAGCTCTCTGCTCACAACCATGTCTGAGACTTGAACAAAACCAGTCGACCAAAAGCAATAAATCTTCTTCGAGGCGTGAAAATGTAGCACGGCCGAGTGACAACGCATCAATGTCTCTTACTCAGTATCAGCAAGCAGATCTGATCAATCAATCAAGGGACACTGAAACCATTTTTCATTTTTAATGCATTCTTTCACCACTTACGCAATCAGCCATCCTGAAGCATAATTCAAGTTCTGTAACACAATCCTTATCCAAGTGGTTCAGAAGCATAGTGTGAAGTAAAGCCTTTTCAAATTGACCATTATGTTGCAGATGAGATTAAACTTGAAGCACAAGCAACTTCAGATATATCTATCCAACTTCACAACCTACTCAAATACATCTATGTTTGCAACAAAACACAGTCTCTCATGTCAATATGAGTTGCTGTTACAATACGTGAAGCAAAAAGGTACATGGACAATAATGAGACGTGACATGATAAAAGGCAAGTAAACGGTTACGGTCAATCAAAAACATTTGGTCACTCAAATGAACATAAACAAAAAAGACACAAGACATCACAACGGAGTAAATAACGCCATTGCCAAATAAATGTAACTTATGGAACTTAGTGAAACTGAGAAACCAAAATGATGAATTACAGCAATGTCCTGGTAAGGGCAGCTCTTGTATTTCATTTGTTGTTGTTTTTTTACCAGACATATCCTGATACCTAAAGAGCCAAAGTCTCAACCTTTTTCAACTAGTTCATGTTCCAGCAGCCTCAGGCAGATAATGGATTTTGGCAGATAATGTATTTTGTCATAGGTTTTGTTCTTCTTCTGAAAAAGTGCTGTACTGTAGATCAAAGGATGAGATCTGGGGCACAGTTATAACGTTTTTAATACGGTGCAGCAACTATTATTTTGACCTACAGCATATCTTAATTAGATTGAAAAGTTGCTGCTTCTTTTCAAAAGCTTTAATTATAACCACTGGATTTATTTATGTATAACTGCCTTTCAGTGTCATACTGCCAGATGTAATTTTCCTGTCTGGCTCTGATCCCCGTGGATGACAGCCCAGGAGTTCCCCATATCATATTCATCATTTGCATCATGTTGCAGTGAAATATAATATTTTCTTTCTATGGAAAATCACTGAAAACCAAAAGCTAGTGGAACAGATGATTACCAGCAAGACTTTGTCTCTCTATAGCACAGCACATTACATTTCTCACTGTGTCATGAACACAAAAAAACTTTATGGTCCCATTATTTTTAACAGTGGTCACCAACCCTGGCCATGGAGATGACTCACACAAATCATTTGTGCAGCTCTTAGCCCCAAATAATTATTTCCTAACCATCATTAAAGGTGTTAATAAGATGGGTGTAATGCTCTCTGGAAACAGGGATGAGGACCACTGTGGTAGTGTAAGTTTGTGCCCTGGTTGCTCAGTTCTCAGCAGGCTTATCTAGCATGGACTTGAGATGGGCGTGCAGGGGTTCGCACACAGCCTGGTAGCCCTGAGGGGTCAGGTGAAGGTAATCGTACATGTCTTGATGGGAGATGCTACCATTGACATGGACGAAGCCTGGGTCCACGTTGAGGAAAGAGGCGTGGGGGAGGGACGATACAGCCTCCTGGACTAGCATGTTAACCTTGGCATTTCGTTCCCGCAGAGGGTTTGGCGATTTACCTCTGGGCAGTAAACCCTGGAAAACAGATATAGTATGGATGTTATTGTTTAAAAGGTAGAACACTTATTAGCATTTTTAGTAATATTCTTAGAAATACATGCATCAATGTAAAAACTGTTTGCTATCTAATCTAATGTTTCCCAAAATTAAAATTAGGCTTAATCAGACATTACTTTCTCACCTAGTCAGTTGAAATGCCAGTGAAGTTTATAGCTTCAAACACATAGCAAGTTCACATGTAGTTCCATCTCAGCCCTCTCCCAAACATGTACAGCCTTTTAAATGTAGTGTGAAAAGTAGCATATCTCCAAACAGTTCACATACAGTCCAATAGTCTACTGTTTACCTAATCTCACGAAGCTGAAATGGAACTAAAAAGGGGTGACATCTCTGTGCTGTCTGATGGTTGACTGAACTTCATTTGCCATTTTCAAACAGACACGCAGGTGAGTAGATTAACACTTGCTTTAAGGAATGTATGAAAAGAAACCTACAAGTACAACAGTCCGAGAATGGGGGAGCTTGTTCTTGATGACTTGGACAATAGCCATGATGCCTCCACAGATCTGTTCGGCAGTTTCACCATGATTGTTAGTGCCCACCCACAGCACTACAACCTGCATCCACATAAGAAGAAAGGAAGGCATGACTCAACAGGTGTCATTGATAGTTTAGGGTCAATATACCTGGAATTTAACACACAAATAAGCACAATGGGTCTACTGTCTGAATAAACAAGCATGATCATGTTCTCTATTTTTGGCAGTTATAGACCTTTGGGCTGATGTTATCCAGCTCGCCATTGCTCAGTCTCCACAGTACATGCTGTGTTTTATCACCACCCACCCCAAAATTGAGGGCATGGAGAGGAGAGAACAGCTGCCGCCATATCTGCAGACAAACCACAACAAGTTAGCGTCCACATGTTAAAGTTCACACTATTTGAAAACATGCATGGATGATATTGAGAACAAGACAAGCTATCAAAACTCTGTATACAGAACCAGAAACAGGAAAGTGTGCGATTTATGTTTTACCCCAAACTGGTGCATGAGCTGAACAAGAGAGTCTCCGACAAACAGGACATCAGGTTCTTTGTCTTTGCTGTCACACACAAAGCGGTTGTGCTACAAAGAGAAAAAGGAAAAGACAAACAGACTTCGAAATCACTTTTGAAACTTTACTTGGGAAATGCAGACACAAATACAAAACGTCTATCTATATATAGTTATTTAGATATATAAATTGTTAGCTTGAACACTATATCAAATATTTTATCAATGGATCAAATATCAGTGCATAATCCCATGTCCATCTGATGAGAAACTGGTAATTCACAAATAAATCTCACAGAATATTGTTTTTCTTCTTTTGGATAAATTATCTACAAAACACTGACATAAATTCCAACTAATAAATTACTTATCAGTTTTGTTTTCATTACTTTAAATTAATAAAACGTAACATTAGCTATAATGCAGACTGGGGAAACCAGGCAATGCATGGCTGTTGTTTTGCTGTTAACTAAGTAATAGGAAATAATATTATTTCACACACCAGAGACATCCATCGTCCATCTCCCTGGATGTCTTCACAGGGAGTGGGTGTGGCGGCTGGGTTTGGGTCCTCTGCACTCATGACTTGAGTCTATCGGTGTTGGGAAAGCAGTCACGTAGGGTTTTTGGTACTTTTTACAACGGAAACAAACCGATAAATCAACAGTCTATAGCTGTAATTGCTAGCTAAATCTAGGGAGGTTGGTATAGTTAGCCACAGTAGCTAGCCTACTTGCTGAAACAACAGATATAAATGTAGTTTAACAGAGCAATACCGGTCACACACTAGTAACACAGATTGTTACTAACGTTAAAATATGCTAGCCTGCATTATGCAAAATGGATAATGTAGAGCTTTTTAGAGAGGCTACATTTAGAGATATTACTGAACATAGGCTACCATGAAATCAAAAAATCGTCATCTCCCAATTCAGTTTCAGGAAGTACGTTTTCACTAGTTGCCAGTACCATTGTTGTCCATGGGCAACACTATATATGTTTCCGTGTATTTTAGAATCCTCCGGCACGTTATTAGTGCTATGTGCGTAAGATTAAAATTTCAGAACACATCTTATGAAGAAATGACAAATGATGTCTCGGTCAAGTGGAGAAGAATATAAAAGATTAGACAGTTATACCTCCTCGTCTGCGTGAGTGGACTCGCCCTGCTCGTTTGTGTTGGTGGGAGTTGGTGCTGCGCAAAGAAATACATCTACGAAATGTTGCCGAGCAACGACAGACTTACCAGCGGTAAAAAAAAAACGACTAGGTAAGTAGCGCTGTTAATTTACGATTTTAAGTTTGTAAACAGATGTTTCATGATTTATTTAGTGTTGGTTTCGCATGACGTGCTAAGTTAGTTACTGTGTTTCTTAGCAGCTGCAGCTAAATACTTCATACGCGTGTGCTTCAAGTTAAAGTGCACCTGGTGGTAGACGTTATTCCCACCTGTTTGCTAGCTAACTAGCTAGCATGGCTAACAGTTAGCTGTTAGCACATTCCTAAGGGGTTGCTATGTTTGTTTATATTATTCAGTCTTTACAAGGGGTGAGTCCAGTATTTAGATGCTTAGTGTATAATTTCCAGGTAACGTTAAGGTTACAGTGCGGTCACCTTTACTAACTAACGGTAATGGTGTCAGATATGGTGACCTGTCTTCTGCTTTGCCTCTGCTGACCTATGATAGATTTTTTATTTATTGCTATGCAATTTAAAAAAAAAATGTATTTTTTTTAAAATAATTTTATAATATTTAGATGGTCCATACATTTGTTTAATTTCTAGTCACCGTACGGTCACGTTTTCTGATGGCCTGTCAGAAATTGTAATCTTCTTGACTTCTGAAGTGTAGAACAGTGACATTCAAGATTCAAAAGATATATATTTTATATATATATTTTTTTATTTTTATAAGTGACGCTATGAGTTTATTAATTTGTGAGCTCTGATATTATGCATACGAATTTGGATTTGTGTCTTACAATCTGCAAATTAAGGCCCTGTAGAAAAATTAAAATTAAGCAATTAATCCATTATTTTGATGGAGAGTGTATTTCTATAAAGCGTCCCAGCACGAAAAGAAAAGATGTCGATGAGTCTCTTTGTATACATTGTGGAGATATGAGATTTGAGAAGAGACACTCTGATATTAGCGCTGCCCATTATGGCAAATAGATTTAATTATATGTCAGTGGAGAGGGGTCTCTGTGGCATTGGCCTGTTTATATGACTATATTTTACAGTCATACAATCCCTAGAGGCTGTAGTAAACCAGCACATGTTCCAGTTTTTATCATGGAAAGGTTTATCTAAACGTCATCACCAGTCAGAGGCTACATGTGCACTATTGGCAACACATGTGCACCTTTGTGAACTATAAGCATTTATTTATGTGTGTGCCAAGTACTGCTCTGTGTCTGAACTGCAAACATCTGAGTGTGGTTTTTATGGGCCTTATCACAGAGCACCAGCTGCTGCGAGGCATAAACAATAAGAGTCAATAAGCATTGCCATGTAGGTAGTTGTTGCCATGTAACTGTTGCCATGTGTAACATCCCTTATTGGGAATGGCTGAATCTGTTTATAATGCAGGTGAATTCAGGAAAAAAAACAACCAAATTTAATTTGCTTAAAAATTACAATCTATGTAAAAGGGCCTTTTTAGACACGCTGGTTTTCAAACAACTAATAAAAACACCAGACTATCTACAATATGAGAATCCTTAGTTGAGTGTTTTATGTGAATACAACATAAGCAGAGTTAATGACCATATAAAGAGTATTTCTCTTCTAAACTATCCACAGCAGAGACTGCATTATCTCGCATATATTCTAGGGATGGGCATTCGATTAAATTTTCTTCGTCGATCGTCGGGAGAATTAATGATCAATTATCGATTAATCATTAATATTTTTATATTAAAATTCATTATTTATTTAACTTTTTATAAATTAAAAACGCAATGAAAATACAAAAATACAGCATGTTTTTACCTCGATGAGATCTTAATTACAAGAAGAACAACGTGTGACAGTTAAACTGGAGGTTTGGCTAAACTTAAAGATATATGCGCTGCGGTGTTTAATTTAGCTGCGGAACCGTTGCTGCGAGCCGGCGTTGTTAAACAGAGACCCTCGTTTGTTCCAAAATAATAAATAAAAATAATCATATTCAATAATAACTTAACCATAACTTAACCAAAAACATAATACTACTTAGATCTGACAGGTTTTGTCAAAATGTAACTCAAAACTATCCAAGGCACGGACAAAGCCTAATACAAAATAACCAGTTACTCACATAGAACTTCTGCATCAGTCTACTGGTTTTTGTTGAGAAAAATAAGCAGGTTGACATGATCTGGGATCTCAGATTCCCTTAATACATCCATGGGTCAGACGCGACCGCTACCTGTTGATCGTCAGTTCAGCCGCCGGCACGGGATGCAGGTAGCTACCTCCGCGCTAACTTGGCCAGCCCGGCCTGGGGAACCTCGTTCCGTTCTTCGTTTCGTAGTGAGTTTCTACCAGTCTGGTGATGGTACGTCGTGACGGAATGTGAAATGCTGGTTCCAATATCCATCTCAATGAACGTGCAGATCCCTCCGGTAATTTCCCTCTGCTCGTTGTGCATCGCAGCTCCTCCGTGCTAACGGTGAGTTGATGCTAGGTTGATACTGAGAGCACGACGCACCACCACCGACGTTAACCAGGGTCGGATGCACTTTGTTTAAGTGGTACATCATTTGAGTCGTGGCCGTGTTGTACTTATACACGGCGTCGCAGTGTTTGCAGTGAACTAAGTCGTTTTTTAAATCAAAATGGTCCCACGCCACACTTCGCCGTGACCTCTTCATGTTTACTTTTAATCAAAACGTAACTCGCAGCTAACTGAGCAGCCTATGGCGCCCCCGGGTGGTAAAATGTTTAATTACTGCTGACACACTGGAAATCATTACATTGCTGCAATCACACTACACAACGCCATCTGCATTAGTTTAATCGATGACAAATTAACGTGATCGACGAAATTCTTAATGATCAATCGTCGATCGTCGATTAATTATGCCCATCCCTAATATATTCCTAAGTCTAAGTCCATATTGTCATGAACTGTTAAGCAAAATACATTTGGCATGCACTTTTGGTATATTTGATCAAAGTCTGCAAGGTCTCAAGTCCAGAGGGTCAACACTTGGATTCAGCCACCGTCATTGAAACATTATTCATTTGGTTGATAATTTAGTAGTAGGAGTGACATCCTGAGATGCAAAAGCATCCTGTCGAGGTTACCCAGCTCTCTTATCTCTATTTCCTACAGACTTACAAAAGACTAACAGCAGCTATCTTTCTACAAAATTCAGCATGCGCCACGTGTGTGGCACGGCTTTATCGGACAGAGGAAAGATCTTGAATGTTTTCAACAAGCAATTAAAAACAACAGAAAAAAAACATTGGTCAGTGAACAGATTAACTGCAGACTGCACATGTTCAAACCATGATAGTATGACAGATGGGCAGCACAAAATGAAACGACTGAGGAGCCGCAAGGAGAGGAGTCAGATGAGAGGTGGTAAGAAAGAAGCCTCAACGTCCAAATCACATCACCATCACTGCCGTCACCAAAGCAGTAAAGACATTGCACATTTCCAGAACGGCTGTCATAGTAGCTGCCATTGTCCTTCAAGGAGAGATGCACCATTTCCAAACATCATACCTGCTGCACAAGAGCCCAGTATCATCACAGACAGTCGCCTGATAGGACACCATGGCCTGTTCAACCATGAGGTGAAGTCTATCGACATTGAACGCTTGTTAAGTGAGCAGAGAAAACATGGAACGCAAGTACAAGAAAAAAACAACGCTAATTCACATCCATTTTCAACATCTCACATTCCATCTCCATTATCTATTAATGAATTGTTGGGTGGGGATACTGATGAGGTTCTGCCAATTGAAAAAACAAAAGACCATGATGATTGCCGGAAGAAAATCAGTCAGGGATCGGATGTTACATCGGTGCAGAGACCGCAGCAACAACCTGATCTTTCACCTGATAGTGTTAAAAGCATCTCCTCAGCTAAACACAGCTCCCTCGATGCAGTGATTATCAAGAGCAATAAGACCAACCCTGTCATGTCTGAAAAAGGCAGAGAGTCACAGCTGACTCCCACTGTTGACAGAGAAAATGCGAAGACATTAAACAAGAAGGTAAAGCGAAACGTGATTTCTACTCTGGAGCCCACCCCAAAGAACCAGGAGTCTCCCGTTCACCAAACACAAGCTCATGGTCTCAGTCCGAGCCCCCCTCAGCCATCCAGCTCACCCACTGCTGACAGCTCTGACATACAGAATAGAAGACAAGATCCCGACTGTGTATCTAAGTCTGTCAGTACATTGGCAGCGGGTTTGTGTGACTGTCTGCAGTTTCCACTTCTGAGGAGGAGAAACCTGGTGGCAGAGAGCAGAGAGGTGTTGTTGAAAGCTCTACGGGAGAGACATGGACCCCGGCTTCAGGAGAACCTCATTGAGGTGCAGCGATGCATCCGCTTCGGTGCTGATCCCACAAAGGAAGTCCAGGATCAGGAGCCAACCATGATAGATGAGCTCTCGCCTTCAGGTAGGCACTAAAAGGCTCTGGGATTCTCATAAAAATTAAATATGGTGATTTGTTAAAGATTATGGTTGTTTAAAGTGATAACTCAATGTTACTGTATGTTTTATCGTACCTCTATAAAATCACAATTTTTATATTAAGATATGGTGCTTCAGTTCTCATCTAGAAAAGCATCATACGTTAAATTTTATCAACATTATTGATGTTCACATGGTGTGCTTTTCACTTTAGTATTGGTATCGATAACATCTTTTTAACTCAGTAATGTTAATACTTAAGCAAGGCTCGTGACAGGCCGTGGTATGTTGGTATGAGGGATGTCAACCCCTTAGCCTGTGTATACGGACTATATTGCTCTAGCGTCATGTATCATGCTCTGCATCTTCCAAAGTTAATGTCTTTTTTAGTACTACATTCCCTCTTAATGTGTCCATGGACAGTATTTCCTGTTTAGCTTCAGTGGAGGGATAGTAACAAAAAGAGGGAATACTATACTAAACATATTGTAAGTTTGGAAGATACCCAATTGTTTTGTCTAACTTATATTAACTTCAGACATTTTTGCACAGAACGAGAACTGTGGATTTTGTCCCCCATCACTTCTCAGCACATTTATGCTTAGATCTCTTGAAGGCCAGTTTTAATGTTCATATGGGCACCTGACTATTGTTTTAAGATATTTATTATGAACCTATCCTTTTTAAAGTGGCTTTAAAGTAGTATATTAAAGGCAGTAGTAATCACGGTACACGTTATAGTTTGTGGGCAGCTTTACAGTTGTGTCTCCTCCTTTTTAGAAGCATTTGCAACAGCGTTTCAAGCCACCACTGCCACTCAGCCATGTTTTGACACAGAGAAAACCACAACTTTCAGAATGACGGGAACTGGGCATTTTAACTGGAAGTCCAGGCCACATCAAAACCTGGAACAGGTAAGGTTTACTCTGTCACGCTCTTATTTTTGTTCATATCCTTTGTTTAGTAATCCTCAAGTAAGATTTTTTTATTACTTTGGATTAAAATGCTTTCTGGTTTTCATGTAAAGGCTGCTGAATGGTTGACAAGCCCTGTGGAGACTTCTGTCAGCCTTTTGGATGATATCCTTAGACCTACTTGCGCTCCTCAGTTCTACATGGACTTTGAGCCCTCCGGAGTTACAGCCAGTGATCATTTGTTCTCTACTACATCATGCTGGGGAGAAAAGGCTTCTGCATCTCATCACTGGGAAGACAGTTTTAACAGGCCAAAGAGCAAAGAGGCGGATATGTTTGTATCCTTTGAAAACAGGTCTGTGAACCACACCAGAGCAGTTCCAGAGAGGAGCAGTGGGTCTCAATTCAGTGGAATCAACATCCAGCGTTTCTTTCCTCATCAAACACAGCTGCCAGATAGACATTCATCAGCACCAACACACTTTCCCCAGGAGAAAGACCCATTTGAAGTTGATAGATCCTATTTTGCTCCCTCCTTTGCCCAAATTCACCATCCTCAGCAGAGCTTCCAGCCTTTCAGCCAATTCAGTCACCCTTCATCCTGCCCTCCCCTCAGGTCCCACCACACTGACATGATGCATTACCCACCATCTCACATGCTTGAAAGAGATGCAGTACCTCCCCTTTCTTCTTTCCCAAGCCCTGGGCACTGGTCCTTCCCTCCTATGAGACTGTACTAATGTGTGGTAAAGCTCTGCATAGATACGTGCCTGTCAACATTTCTATGGCTAACTAAAAAAACAAAACAATGCTTTCTTAATTCATACCATCAAGACTTTTTGTTCACGGTCAGCGGAAATATATGTTGTGTGCTCATAATTTGATCAAAAACATTATCAAATATAATATCAATAGCTGACATCTTTTATTCTTTTGTCCCATGTATGCTGAGATAAAGAAATTGTATGTTATGTTTAAACACACAATTATGTATTGTTTGCATCCTTGGAACATTTTTTTAATATGCAGAACTGTACACATTTTCTTAAACAAGTGTTATAATGGGCAATTCTTTACAGAACAAGAATTTTAGCCACAAATGTGCTATAGAGAAAGCTATTTGATATTTTGTTGTGTATGTGGGCTACATTTAAATGCAATTAAACACTTTTGTAATAAACATTGTAATAAAAAGACAGGCAATGTCAAGCATTGATACATGTAAAATTAAAGTAAGCACATGTTGTTAAATGACATTTGTGATTCATGCTTGTATTAATTATGTTCTATTATTAATCATCAATGCATCACACTATACATTTACACCATATTTTCATGACTCCCCCAGCAGCAGAAAATATAATTTTTAATTTATTGTACTGAGGTCACAAATAAAATTCTATATTTTTAAGGTTGCAAGTAATAGTTTTCTTCTGATGATTGAGTCTCAAAATGTTCAGTTCCTTCTTCACAACATTTACTTTTGTAATTTTCTTCAGTACTGAGTCTGCTCCCGGTTCTCATCGCCCTACGTAGATGATACCAAAACAGCTCTTGGGCCTGCGTCGGGTTAGTGCAGTCTGAGCCAGGCCACTGCAGATAAGTCTTTTTCAACATGACTTTCCTCATGCGGTGATAGGACGACACCTGCCTCTCAGAGATTGGCTCCAAAAACACGAGCAGCAGAATATCCCGGTGCTCATCGAAGAGTCGGTAGCTGGCCAGTTGGATTTCCAGAGAACACCACTCACTTCTTAGGAAATTCCTGCTTACCACACAAATAGTTTTACGGCTGCTATACACAGCAGAGACGATATTATCCACGATATCGCGGCCCAGCTCAAAGTCCCTGTGATGTAGGCAAAGTTTAAAAGATGATTCATTTCCCTCCAGGTTGGGCACTAACTCTTCCATGACCCACTTTTCATCATAGGAGTTATATGAAATAAATGCATCATATTTGCAATTTTCCTCCTCATCTCTGAGTCTGCGCCACTGTTCACTAAACCAGGAACGGAACACATAGTAGCCGTACTTAATTTTCCAGTAGAGTTTGACATGAAGTAAGGGAGTTACTGTGAACAGAAATATCACAACCGCTGTGCTAATGAACAGGTACTCCCCTAGATCTTTGTAACAAACTTTGGTGTCAAAGTTGTAGAATTTGACTTTTTCATCATGAGGGCAACTCAGATTGTATAGATAGACCACCTGGACATGTGGGTTATATACTGTCCAGTTTTGAAGCAAGCTATTCTTGCAGGTGCAGCTTAAAGGAATATTACGTATGTCAAGGTAGTGGAGATTAGGTAAAGTTTCTAGTGCATCGACATCAATGCTCTGCATTACATTGTGGTTGAGCTGCAGTGTGTGTAACCGCGTAAGATTCCCAAAAACCTCCTTTGAGATGTTCTGAATGCCCATATTTTCTACAATCAATTTGGTCAAATTTTTTAGATTTTTAAAGACTCCTGGATGCAGTTGTGTCGCTCCAACACAGCAGTTATCCAATGTAAGGAAATGTAAGCCTGTCAGATCATCAAAGACATCAGGAGCAAGATAATTGATGTTATTGTTGGTGAGATACAGAGATTTCAGTGAGTGTAGGCCATGGAAAAAGTTGCGGGGTAAAACAGTGAGGCCATACGGCCGCTGTCCATCCAATTTGAGATCAGTGAGTTTGCTGAGATTCATAAATGGTGATCGTATTTCTGCATTGAGGAAGCGAATCTGATTACTATGTAAATCCAGCACTCTTAGTGTGTCTTGAAACACATGATAGAAGGAAGTGTCAATCTGTTTGAGGTTGTTTCCATCTAGATAGAATTTGGACAGACTTTTTAGTCCATCAAGCCCAGATGGCTGGAAATAAGTGATCTTGTTACCTCCTAAATCTAGTGTAGTCAATTTGCTGAGAGTGAGGAAGGTCCCGTTAAAAATGACAGAAATACGATTGTTGCGTAGGTTAAGGATTTGCAGGTTGACATTGTCTTCAAAGGTGTCAATGAACAAATCGGTTAAAAGGTTATTATCCAATCGGAGAGTTGTGAGGCGTTTTAGCCCTTTGAGAGCTTTATGATGGAGGAAAGCAATTGTGTTTATGTTAAGCTTTAGCGTCGTGATATTTGGTGTATGATAGAAAGCATAAGCACTGACTGAGAGGATGCGGTTGTAACGATAGCTCAGCTCTTCCAGATCTTTGAAATAAACCATGTTTTGTGTTTTACAGGATTGGAGGGAGGTGAAATGGTTATGCTCTGCATTGAAGCTTTTTATTTGTGTCTGTGTATTGAGAAAGTTAAGACATGTTGTGCTTTTCAGGTTGTTGCGGGACAGATCCAAAGCCACTGTGATTTTAGGACAACAGGACAGTGCGTTCTTTGTTAGGTTCTCAATCCCATTACTACCCAGGCCTAATTTTGTAATCCTTTTCACCTTTTTCTTTAACGATTTGCATAGCTCCTTGAGCAGGTTGTCATTTTTTAGACCCATGCCAGAGAAATCAACGTGACCTGCGTTGACATTGCTGATATTTAAAAACTCCACTACATTGACACTTGTTGAACGCAAACGTAGGTAGTTTATATGACTCAAATTCACTCCTTGAAAAGCCGTCGTGGGGAGCCTAGGATTGTATGACAAATCTAGCAGTCGGATGAAACCGAGAAACGAATGCTTACATCCTAATGTCAACAGATTATTTCTACATATATATAATGTAGTGAGGGATTCGGGTAGTGACACATTTGAGTGGTTGAGAGAGGTTAAATTGTTAAAGCAAATATCTAGTATTCTCAGGTTTCTTAGATGTGAAACAGACTCAGCAATCCCTGAGAAGTTTGCCAGAAAGTTTTGTCTCATTATTAAAGTGTCCAGGTTGAGAAGAGTGGAGAAAATGCCCTCGGGGAGCTGCTTTAATGTATTGTTTGTCAGCGAGAGATACGTGAGGTTGTGCAGGTCCTTAAACACAGAAGGGATGAGCTCTGATATGTTGTTAAAGGACAAATTCAGAGACTTGAGTTGACTTAAGTTTTGGAAAGCAAACTGATCGATGATCCTCAAGTAATTGTTATCTATTTTGAGGTGTTGAAGGTTTGGTAGATGAACAAAGCTCTTGTTGGGAATGTGCCACAGAGGATTAGTGGAGATGTTGAGGCTAAGAGCAGATGGCGGCAAGTCATTTATAATAGCAGACAGGTTCTTTTCCTTCCGACGCACGCAGTTGAAACTTTGTCCGTCTGAGTATGGGTCTTCAATGCAGTTGTTAAAGCTGTAACCACTGATGAGTTGAACAGCACCAAGAAAAACTGTAACTGACAACAGCTGATGAGTTAGACTTGTCATTTTGTCTTGTTGCAGTCCAAAGAAACTGTCCTTTAAATCCCTTGTTTGAATGTTATGTTGCAAATGTCTGTCAACTACTAGGCCTTTTGTTCATCGGCTGAAGGTTGTACAGGAATCTGAGGACGAAGAGAAGGATTGATATCACTTTGCTGTACAGGTGAATTTGAAAGTTGCATATTCAAATCACACTTTTTACTTTCTAAGCAGAACAATCCTAATACAGAACTATACCACAATCCTCACGTCATGTCAGTCCTGTTTTCATACAGGGTATAGGGAAAATTAAACAAAAACTAAATAATTTTAGGTATCGTTCTTTAAAATGTTTGTGTCTTTGGCATTCATAGTTGGATCGTTTTAATTTTAAAGCTCTCCAAAAGTTTTAAATGTATCTTTAAAACATTGTGAAAACAAAACAACAAATTGGCCTAATTTCTACTAAACTTTGTCTTTTATATATATATATATATATATATATATATATATATATATATATATATATTGTATATATATATATATATATATATATATATATATATATATATATATATATCCTTAAAATAGCAGATGCATAAGCATTACTGGACAGAAATACGGTATGTTATTTTACATTTTTCAGAATAAAAGTTGACTGTATGAGGCACTTAAAAAAACTGCTATGAAGCCCCCAAAATATCAATGGCCATATTGTTCTGCAGTATATTCAGCACTGCGTATTTCTACACTAACTCAACTTTTTGTAAGTGTGTCATACCAGAAGCAAAACTCCATTTTCACCAGCTTCCTAAAATCGTTTAGTGCATTTATCCCAGCAGTGGTATTGTTTTCCAGGAAATGTGAACCTTGTTCAAGCAAAACTGGGTTCCTCTTCTGTAATCTTTTCATATCCTTTTTCACTCTGCACTGGCGTTCCTTCTCCTCCTGACATTTAATTTGCGTTGTTATATTCCACACCTGATATTATTAATATTAAAACATGCCATGACAGGGTGGTAATAGACATTGTAACAGACTGTGCTGATGGTTACAACACCTCCTCTTTTCAATGTTTCTCTGGCATCCTTCTTGGGTAGAACCCGTTTGACGACATTGCTCAAGCCTATAGGACTATATGCTTGTGTGTCAGTGGGCACAGAAGACATCGTTTGAGCTACAGTAAACCTGTTATGACTCTTTGCAATTGTATTCTCTTATTTTATAAAATCATAAATCACTGAGCACTATGCACATGCTGCACAGCAAATCATTTGAATTGGACTTTACTGCCATAGACAAATAAATTATAGCAACATTTTGTGACAATCTTCATGTGACTAACAACATTCAACATTCAACCGATATAAAGAAGATAGTCTAAAAAACAGTCTGGTAAACACTCTTATAATCTTTCAAACAATCTTTCACACACCCTTCTCTGATCAGAGAAATACTGGCTAGTGTAGTTGCCAAGTATGTTACTATATTTGAAGTTAAAACATTATTTTGCCATGACAGCCTCACCTGTTCAAATGAATGTTGTTCAGCTCGCCTTGCCTCTTCAGAAAGCTTCTTGTACCGTGTATACTGTATCTTACATTGGCTACACACAAAATCAGGAAGAGGAACATGGGTGAAACGTATTCTCTTCCTTAGAAATTCAGTCACAACATGAAAATTCCAAGAGTTTTTCTTTTTTATTAAAATACTGTTATTCAGTATTCAGGTATAATTTCATTCCAAAATAAATAACGTGTACATTAATGTAAAGTCAGTGTTGCAGTAAATTTCATCTTCACTGGTTTGTTGCATAAAGACAATTGCAGTTTAAAATTAGATTCAACAATTATTCCGTTCATCCTCTCCTCTTCTGCTCCCGAGCCATCTGACACAGTCCACACAGAGGCAGGCAGGCCATGATCACCCAGTCATCACACACCGAGCCCTGGGAACAAGACATCAATATTCTCATGTTCTGTCCAGATTTCATAGTTACTTCAATCAGCTGTGCCATTGTTTTGGTGGTCCAATGTGTTTAGACAACTTTATCCCACTTACATCAATGTGGTATTTGCTGCGTATGCTTGTCCTTAGAGCAATCATGGCACCTGGAAGGAAGGGCACGCAACAACTATCCCCATTGTCCTGAGCCAC
Source organism: Gymnocephalus cernua (assembly GCA_023631565.1). Lineage (NCBI taxonomy): Eukaryota > Metazoa > Chordata > Actinopteri > Perciformes > Percidae > Gymnocephalus > Gymnocephalus cernua. The sequence goes on from CM042429.1 coordinate 32,064,268, forward strand.
CTTACAGCCCAGGATACAAGGGATGAATGTTCCACAAAGACCTGGAGGAGAGAGACATATTAACACTTTGGAATTCATTTCACAGTGTTGGTTAATTTTTGCTTGATTCCACAAACACGTAAACACTTACAGATGCCACAGTCTTCACAGCAGTCGCACACATTTGAACTCCAATCTGATAATCCGGAGTGTACAGTGTACTGTGTGACAGTGACCTGAGGCTGCGAGCTGATCACGTTTGACTGGTACTCCATTGCTGTGAGAAGAAGCAACTTAATATTAAAATGAGGAATTTCCCCAGTGCAGGATTAATAAAGTCTTATCTTATGTAAAAACAGATCTTATCGTACTAAGTCACAATATTATTAAAAACTGCTAGCATTTTCTAGCCCTATTTGCAGCTATGTTTCCCCCAAAAACAAATATCCTGATCTGTGTCCAGTCCTGTGCCATCAAAGCTTCTGCAGGTTTTCATTCCATCCAAAACCAATTTAAACGTATTCAATCGATATTTAGCAGAATCAGTTATTGCAATTAATTGGAATAAAAAAACCTGAAGACTCTTCCATTTAGCCTGGGCTTACCTCCTGAGGTTTGTGTATGGCTCCTGAAAAGGTGGTCTTACAGTGTAGATGGTCACAGGCTAAATCCACAGACAGCAGGGCAAAGGCATGGCCACAGCTCTTATACCCAGTTTGACGTCCCTCTTATACATTAGTCCAGTTTCTGTGCTGATATGACAGATTGTAAAGACAAAACCCAAGTGTTTAGTTTTGGGGTGTATCACCTTTCCAAAGGGTTCACCTAACATGACGTGTTCTTTATCAGCATGCAGTAATTTAAGAACAAAGGCCTATAGTCCATATTTGTATTTTAGCAACTTATAAACCAGGCTTTACGTTTCTTGGCAGGTGTGGTGTGTGTACACACTGTGGGCCCAACTCTATGAATGGGAAAATATAGGCAAAAATTGAGCTTTGACCCTCAGACCTAAGCTGAAAAAGGCGTTTTACTCTAGCGGTGCAATACAACTTTTGACATTGGTACATATGTGAATTTGTGTGTCCAGATGTACACAATGGGTTTATAGAAAACACTGGTGAACAACACAAAAAGCTTTTTTCTAAGGATCCACTTTGGCTCCGCTTTAGCCGTAGACCCAGTACAATTTTGAATGGAGTCTTTATGGAGTTCATATACAACACATAAGACAGAAAAAAAAACATTAAAGAAGTATAAAAGTGATTAAATTAAAATAATAGAATGTAACTTACTTTACAATTAAATAAACAGATACACAAAATCAAATCCAATTTAACAAACTACAAATAGTATCAAACACAAGATGCAATGCAAATTGTAACATTTTGTATGATGAAAACATTAAAAGTTAACATAATTCATTTCCAAAGTGGCCCTGGCTGCCCAGGATCATGATACAACAGTGATACATTACAGACTTGAACGAAATAACCACATCTATACATTTCGACTGGGCCTAGTATTAAAGCTGGGCTGCACTCAAACACCTGTAAATATTCCAATACCAGACTTTTTTTTGTGTGGATATATATTATTGAATATATATTTGTTCATGCATAGCCCATATAACATAATTAACTAATGTCTTATATCACCTCATTTGGTGTAGTTACAACATTTTATGATCATTTCCGTATTTTGTTACCTCAATTGCAAGCCCAGTTTGCGGTTGTTGTTTTTTTAAAACAAGCAGCAGTGGAGTCTGTGAGATTCCAAACAATGAGGAAGTAAAACCAATGTGAAAAAACCCAAAGGGGATTAACTCCGTGAACAGTATTTCACCACTTGTTAAATTGATTATTTCTTTGTAATAATATATGTAATATAGTGTATAAACTCATTATATACAATTTATAAGTGGGCTTGATGATGCGTAGAGAGGTAATAGAAATGACATGCATAATCATTACTCGATCGTATCATGGTCATGCATTTCATTTTCCTGCATCTCAAATTTATGAACTTGTTTAAACTATAAAATGTAATCTTTTCTAAACCATTGAATGACCAGATATACATTCAGTTTAAGTAGCCCCACTAAGTTGGTTGTAGAGGTGTGGCCTTAACTCACATTGCACAACAGATCTGAGCAGCAGATACTGTTACAAGCTAAACTCTGATTATAAAAACCCCTCACAAGACAGAACAGATGAATGCATTGGTATGATCTGCTGTGACTCATTCCTTGCATGTAACATTTCACATTTCAATTGCATGTTTTGATTATTTTTTGACTTTTAAAGCCAATACTTTTTTAAATCGGAGGAGCTGAATAAGGCCAATAAGTAAGAAATTGAGGTAGCCTAGAGAAACACACACACACACACACACGCACACTTTTTCATATGGTTGCATTTGTCTGTATCTATTTAAAAGCAAATTTGTAATTATAAATTAATTAAATTAATTAAAATGCATTCATTTATCATTGATGTGATGTGATCATTTACCTGACCTGCTATAATTATCTGACCTCATACCAACTCCCCTTTTACATACAAAAGTTATTTCTTACAAAAAAGTTTTTTTCATCCAAGCCCTTATGTTCCATCCCTTTTTAACACAAAGTGATGCCCTTGGGTTTGAGATTATTTAGAAACAATACATAGTTTGTCCACCAGAGAGCATTGATTAGTTGATATTTACACTGTAAAAAGTCCTGCTTAGTATGTATGTTGGTCAACTTGGTACTTACAGTGATTCAAGAAATGTCTATCAACCGATATATTGTCATTGGATTTTTTAATCTCCCAAATACAAATATCACTATCAGCCCCAGGTAACTTAAACAATTCACAAGGCCATTTCAGTGTCCCATGTTTAAAAAATGAGGCATGGAGGTGTGTTATGGCACCAGGCGCCTGTTTTCCTTAAATAGACTTTAGGTAGAATAGACTTTAAATAGAATTCAGAAGGGCAGGTATGGTGCCCCTTCTGCTTCTCCATGTGCGCACACGATTACATACAAACATACCGTTTATATAGCCAACTTTAACAATATGCTTCTGTGGTGTGTATTGCACTGTTCATCACTCAAATAAGTCGACAGAAGAAAGCAAAACATCAGTGATGTTGCACAAGAACATAATTTACCAGAAGACCCTCAGTAGAGACAGTAAGTAACCGCGAGAGTGTTCAGTTCCTCACACATTTGAGCTGTTTTTTTAAAAGAAATCATAAAGTAATACTAAAAAAGGGGATTTAGCTCATTCAGTCCATCCTGTCTGTCTCTGGTCTAGTTTGTGGAAGTAAAGCAAAAAGGGGCTTTGTGACTCATCGATGCATTTTATCTCTCAACCAGCATTTGAGTGCTCTTGAGCCTGAGTGCATGAGTTTGTTTGTGGTAAAAAACAAACAAACAAACAGTGTTTTAACAGTTTCTCATTAACTAATTTTCTTAAAAACTTCTCCTACCCCCTTCCAACGATTTGGAATGTGGACAGAATATTAGTTTCAGTGTTTGCTCATATCAAACATCTGCAGGAAGGTGTCAAGTCACTATCACAATGTTGTTTTATCTTGTTCAAGTTGCTTTACAGAGCATGAGAGAGATTTAAATGTATATTAATGTATACATTCTTGCAGATGTCTTTTTGATATCAATTTGTCCAAAGCATCTCTAAAGAGCATGTTTATGATTGCCCATCAGAGTGGGTTATACTTTAACCGCATAGATGAACAAATTACTTCATTTCCTGTTGTGTTCTTTTTAAGTGTATCTGATCATCATATAGTATCCAGGATATCTCTTGTCGACCACTTTGTTTGCATCCTGTTTCGTTAACAAGATCTCAGAAAGTGAGTAAGTGAGAACTTGTTTCATTAAACATCTGAATAGAGCTCTACTTTTCTCTCGGCCAAAGCTTTGCAAAGGTGCCGGAATTAAAATTCACTGCAAACAAAACCAGAAAGTAGCTTGAAGTATTTTTTAAACAATTCTTTCAATTTTATATATTTTTTTATTTTTGCTTAGACTTGTAAAATCCGTGGCAATTAAAGAATACTTCTAAGTCTTTACCAAGCAATTACAGTACATTCTGAGCGTAAAGCTTAATATCTCAGCGCAAGCAATACGTAAAGAACAAGATAGTGGAGACTGTGAAATTTCTGCCAACCAAGCACTTTCACTTCTACATTTGTGGAGGAATATTACGTAAAACCATTTTCTACATCTCAAGAGGGTTAAACTCCCATACATTCTGTTCTCTTTTGATATTATAAGCACATCTTTTATACATCAAAGTTACATAAATTGGATCTTTAGTAGATAAAGTAGAAGATAGAAAATAGAATATTTTCCATGTTGAGTGCACCAGTCACCAGACAGCTCTGACTGTCTGTCTGAAGGGGTTTTATAGCTGGCTGCAGCCATGTTTTAAATATATATGTCACAATTTCCCTGACACAGTCATCAATTCCTACTATAGCTATGTTTACATCTGTCTAAAATGTGCAAGGTTTCGGTCCCTGAAATGAAGACTTCTTCTTTCTGATCCTCCATCATCTGGACAAGTGTGGAACAAAAAAGGGATGTTGTGTTTATGTGTGTGCTTTCTTGACTGTTGGAGGGTTTCAGGTGTTCTGCTGCCTCCTTGTTTGCTACAAATATGGATCAAGTTCTATCAACCACAGAGGATTACTGGGTGAGTGGATATTTTTCTCATCCTTCATCATTAGTCATCAGGAGACACAAAGTGCTAACTGAGACTCTGTCTCTGTCGTAAATCCAGCAGATATTTTCAGTTACTCAAATGTTGTATAGTATTTAGCACATACTTAAATTATCTTAAAGTTCCTTTTTGATAAGGAAAATTACTGAAACTGATTTCATTTGAAGTTTTGGAAATCGTATGTCTAAAACTGCCCTTAACTGAGGTTAAAGTAAATTAAGTAAATTTAAAAACAATGATTCATTTTGCATCATAAAGTTTGTGAAATGCTTTTGTTTCAAGAATTTGACAGAATTTGTTTCTTTTCTCTTGTCAACAGAACTATAATGACTATGAAAATGACAGCTTGTCCCCTGACATGAGCAAAAGGCATGCAGCCCCATGCTTACAGGAGGACACATATGGTTTTGCACAGAGGTACTCGCCTGTTGTATACAGTTTGGTGTTCGTCCTGGCTCTTTTGGGCAACGTGCTGGTGCTGTGTGTGATCCGACGCTATCGGAACTCTCAGAGAGGTGGAGCCTGTGCGTTCTCTCTGACGGACACCTTCCTCCTTCACCTGGCCATTTCTGACCTCCTGCTGGCCTTCACCCTGCCCCTGTTTGCAGTACAGTGGGCTCACCACTGGATGTTCGGCTTGGCTGTTTGCAAGATCTCTGGGGCCCTCTTCTCACTGAACCGCTACAGTGGCATCCTTTTTCTGGCCTGCATCAGCTTTGACCGTTACCTGGCCATAGTTCACGCTGTCAGCTCTGGCTGGAAGCGCAACACCTGTCATGCCCAGATTGCATGTGCCTTCATCTGGGTGAGCTGCCTGGGCCTGTGTGGAGTGGACATTACTTTCAAACAGGTAGTGGAGGTGAACACGGTGGGCCATAAGAAGACCCTCCTTTGCCAGGTGTGGTTCACTGAGAACTCCACCCAGTGGCAGGTGGGGCTGCAGCTGGTCAGTGTGGTTCTGGGTTTTGGGCTCCCCTTGTTGATTATGCTCTATTGCTACATCCGCATCTTCAAGTCTCTCTGCAACGCCACTCGCCGCCAAAAGCGCAAGTCTCTCCGCCTCATCGTCTCCTTAGTGTCTGTGTTTGTCATCTGCTGGGCACCGTACAACTGCTTCCAGCTGGCAGATAGTCTGCACAAGCTGGGCATGGTGACTGGAGGTTGCCAGTTTGGCCGTGTGGTGGACATTGGGACTCTCATCACTGAAAGTGTGGGGCTGTCGCACTGCGCCCTGAACCCTCTGCTGTATGGCTTTGTGGGGGTGAAGTTCAGGAGGGAGCTGGTGAAAATGTGTAAGGGGCTGCTGGGACGGAGAGGCTTGCTGGGGATGGAGGAATGGAGGGAGAGGAGGGAGAGGAGGATCAGAAAAACCACCGGATCTTTCAGCTCTGCAGAAAGTGAAAACACCTCATACTCTGTCATGGTGTGAAACTGATTCGAGAGACAGGAATGGACAGAAAGGGACTGTGTATGTGTGCGTGCGTGGGTGAGAAGTTTTTTGAGGTAAGATTGTGCATGTGTTTGAAGAATTTGGAGGTTAGAGAATTCAGAGAAAGAAAAGACTAAATGAAACTATGTTTTCAGCTTAATTAAGGCTTCAAAACATGTTCTCAGAGCAAAAAGGTACATATATCTGGTTGTTGGTATGTTGCAGCTTACAACACATTGTTTTGTCTTTTTTTCTGTTTTTCAAGAAAACTGTAATGAAATAATTAAGTGAGGGTGGAGCATAGAGTTAAACCGAATGCTGATGCTGTCATGTAACATTTTGATGACAACTGTTTATTTTTGTGTCCATAGGTCAGATTTTGTGAAAACATCTACATTTCTTCATACTCTTGAAAAGCTTGTTCAGCAGTTAAGATGTAGCTTGTGGCTTCAGAATCATATGTCACATCCCTACAGACATTTTTCTCATCAGATTCCACACTCATACAGTTTGCAGGAAAACATGTTTTAGCTTATAAACATGAAAATGGTGTAAATATATCTGAAAGTTGTTTGTGTTGAAATTGTCATTTCTCTTTTTTTATGATCCATATACAGCTGTTCTCTCAGCTGTGTTTCAAAACTCTGAAATTAAGAGTATTACTCATTTCACATTTTGTACATTACATCAAAATACATACAAAGTTTTTTATAATAAATATTTTTGAATAAAAATATAGTGCCATGTTATATGCATCAACAGCTCATCTTCTCTCTCTACAAGTTTACTACATTTACCCAAGTAGACCTATTCAAGTACAATTCCAAGGTACTTTACTTGAGCATTTCAATTTTATGCAACTTTATACTTCTCCTCTACATCTCAGAGGCAAATTTACTTTTTACTCTTATTTGTCTGACAGCTATAGTTACTAGTTACTTCTCAGATTACAATTTTTCACATCATTCACTAGTCATCTTTATCAATGCATTGTATTTCATAAGCGTATTATTTATAAATACATATTTTTAATGTAAAATCTTAATCTCAAAAGTAAACTATCTGTAGCTGTCACATAAATGTAGTGCAGTAAAAAAATACAATATTTCCTAGTACTAAAGTAGAAGTATAAATCTCAAAAGTAATTTATCTGTAGCTGTCTCATAAATGTAGTGCAGTAAAAAAATGCAATATTTCCTAGTACTAAAGTAGAAGTATAAAGTAGATAGATGTAGATAAACCTATTGTGCAAGGTCCATTCAGTGCAATTGTGATGTATATGAGTCATATCTCACACTCAGTGATGAAATGTTAAAACTTTTTATTATTGGAGGTGGTAGTGCAACATCGAAGCTGTCGGAGCCTCTTAGATACAGAGAAGGTGCTCCTCTGTTGGACCAGGGTGGGGTGGAGAGGTTGGTCGGGAGACCCAGCCTTCATGATCAGTTTGTTCAGTCGGATAGTCAGTAGGATAAAATGGAAATAACCTACTCAATTAAATGTATTATGTTCCACAACAATACGTAGTTGTTAAGCATAGCATAGACACTTAGTCATGTTTGCCATCCTTATGTCTCTGATTTATTTTTCTTCTTTAACTTTTTCTTTTTTTTAAGCTAACTAAACTAAAATTCCCCCCAAGCATTGATATAAAAAATACCTATTGCTGATTTTATTCCATCTTAATGATCTTAATAACCAGATGAACTTGAAACAGGCCTCCGTCTGTATCTATCGTTCGGTTTGGAAACACAAACACAACAGCTCCATCTAGTGGAAAGCAGCACTTTGTGCGGGCATTGTTTTTATTTTTTTTATTAGTAAAGAACAGGTACATCGCCAGCATGTACATGTACAAAAAGTCAATACCACAGGTACGTATACAGAAAACAAATATGTAGAAAATAACTAAAAAAGAAAAGTGTAGTACTTATTAAGTCAAATGTATCACCGGTACATGAGACATTTATCAAACAAAATTCCAGTCTTCATTGCCTTCTTATTTTTAATGTCTCTTATAGTGTTGCCATATTGGTGCAGTTCTTGAAAAAAGTGTTGGAGTCCGCCCATTTCTTCTTGTGAATATGGAATTTTCCCAATAATAAGATTAATTGAACAAAATAAACAACATATTTGTCCATCTCATTGCCTTCAAAACAAATAAAAATATCTTTATCCTTAAAATGAATTGATTGCCCAGTGTTCCGTCTTACAAGATGTTGAACATCAACCCAAAATATTTTAGTATACACAGTGAACGAACAAATGACAGATTGTTTCTTCTTCTAGTTCACAGAAAGTACAATAATATTCAATATAATGTTTGCTTCTCTTTAATGTCCTTTTTGCTGTATATATTTTATGCACAATTTTAAGGATTTTAAGGTTCAAAACTTAATACTTCTAGACCACCATTTCTTCTAATGTTACATAGGATGTCTTTTCTTAAGTAATGGTATTTGTTCCTCCAAATAAAGTTAAATAAGATTTTATCCAATTTTTTAGATACACCAGAAGGGATGTTTAATGATAATGATACATAGACAGACCTGGATATTCCTTCAGCTTTAGATAACAAAACTCTATCATTCAATGAAAGATCAACCACATATTTAATTTTTTTGTTATATGTTCAATTATAGGACTGAAATTTAGGTTACTGCAACGTTTTTCATTCTTATCAATGATAACACCCAGGTATATTCTTCACAGGGATTCCCTCTATTTCGGATAGGTCACATTCCTTAAGTGGTAGTAAAATAGATTTACTCAAATTCATTCTTAAACCTGACACATCAGAGAATTCCTTAATACAACTAATTGCTTTTATCACTTCATGTAATAGCTAGACAAATTGTTGTAGGCTAAGGAAATTATGCCTTGGAAACTACCTTTTTTAAGATGTGTAGCCATAATTTGTGTAACTAGGAGGAATAAGAAGGGGCTATAAGTGTCTTATGCCACGACCAATATCAAATCTAGTTGTACTGTGAGCTAACTTAACTGAACTGTTGCAAGCCTTATATAGTGTTTTGACAGCTTTCAAAAATTGGTTCCCAAATCCAAGACACTCAATAACTTTACATAAATCGGTGACTCATGGTATCAAATGCCTTGTAAAAATCTACAAATAAAATAAAGCTATTGTCCAATACATATTCATCATAGTCAATCATATCCTGATTTCAACCTTTTAGCAAAGACCAATGCAAATATCACCGTGGTAAAGTTGGTTTTATATTGGACATTGGATATCCCACATTGAAAAATCTATTGTGCGGCTTGCCCTTTTGACCTATTCATATCCTCTAATCCTTTAATTTTTTTTAAATATTTTTTTATCTAAAAAAAAATAAAGCTTTGTGCATTGTGTAGGGGAGTAAGTTGAGTTCACCAAAAGTGGTTTGACATGAATAGGTCAAAAGAGAAGCCGCATAATAGATTTTTCGAATGTGTCGAATAGCCAATGCCCAATATAAAACCAACTTTACCACGGTTGCAAATATCTTGGCGTCATTAACTGCGGGTATTGTTGAGGTTGCGTCCGTTTCGTCCGGTTGCGTCAAGTCAGGCAAAAAAAGCGGAAACGCGGAAGAACGGTGATTCAAAATAAAGCGCTCGTATCAAACAAAAATGGCACAATAAATAAGAAGTATGCCATTTCTATCGTATCATGTGCTTTACACTAGAAATATAACCGTACTGTCTATTTTTCAACCTCTTTTTCTTGGATTTTTATTTGTAGACACTGCAGTGAATTTTATTACAGATTTAATTTTGAAAAACAGTGAATCGAGCGACTCGGATTTCCGTGTGAGATGGCAGATTGTCAGAGATGACAATGTGAGAAAGGAGGTGACGTTTGATGAGCCAAAACAATCTAGTGGTGAAGTAATGAAAGTGAGTGCATATAAATTTAGTCTGTGAATTATAATAATATAAGATTACAGTATTTTTGCGAAGTGCGTCCATGCTTTTCTCATCGTCCGCTTTAGTTTCCCGTGCTCGTTTTGTTTTCGCGGATTCGCCATAAGCCCCTCAGATTTCCCTTTAACTGTAAGTTTAGCGATACTTAAAGTTCGCTCAAACTCGGAGAAATATTTGGTGTGTTTCTCTGCTGACTTTTACGGACGCTCGACAGCTGCAAGCTCTTCCGTCCTCTGAAAACCGCAACAGCAACGGTAGACAGGCTATTCGTCCACAGCTGCTGACCACGGTGTGAGATACATGAAGGTTGCTGTTTGTCCTCTTTTCGGATCATCTGTCCACTGCACACAGAGAGCTGATTCCTCTCGGTCTGCAGCTGAAGCCCTCTATGGTAAGTAAGATCATAGGCCTGTGTGCAAACATCTCATGGTTAGAGTTTTTTTGTCTTATAATAAATGTTGATTTTTATAATATGTTAACTAGTACGTTGATACATAATTTTTGCTGTAGCCAATATTGCAGTAGACAACATACTATACTACACTATACTATACATTCTATACTAATAGTGCATTCAAGCCTTCCTCTCTCTGTTTCTTTTTCTCGTGTCTGTTTCGAAACGGATCCTTTCTGTAGCAATATTTCATATTTATCTGCGCACACATGTGGCCTACCAACACTTATGGTTTCGTGTCGTGTTTGCATATCTCTATCAACAGTAAAACATGATTACAGCTCACAGGCACTATGCATAAAATAGCTTCATAGATTGTGTGTGTGTGTGTGTGTGTGTGTGTGTGTGTGTGTGTGTGTGTGTGTGTGTGTGTGTGCGTGCGTGCGTGCGTGTGTTTGACCAAGGGAAACTGTGCTTTCGGTTTAACCCCGGTCTGTTGCCTAATCTTGTGACATTGCACCATGTGAGCTATGTGTGAATATGAGCATGTTTAACAGCTGGACTTTCCAAAGAGGTTTTCAAGATTCAACTCTCACACAACTGACTGTCAAACACAGAGAGAGAGAGAGAGAGAGAGAGAGAGAGAGAGAGAGAGAGAGAGAGAGAGAGTATAAGATGGTTTTTCTCACATCTGGACTTCATTTTGGATTTCTCTCTTTTGAGTTAAACCTTTTTGCCTCCTCGGTAGATGAACATGGATGTGGAACTCGATGGATTATTTCTCCAGAACGACACCTATGACTACGATTATGAGTATAAAGACTTAGAGCCAAGAGACAGTAAAGCGGTGTTTATCCCGGTTCTGTACTCCGTGGAGCTGGTCATAGGTTTGCTGGGGAATGGACTACTCCTGGCCGTCCTGGCTCAGAAGAGGCGATCCTGGAGTATATCAGACACCTTCATCCTCCATCTGAGTGTTGCTGACATTCTGCTGCTAGCGACGCTGCCCTTCTGGGTTGCACAGGCCACTCAACAATGTGGATGGTGCTTTTCGGGTTTTCTCTGCAAGATCTGTGGAGCTGTTTTTAATGTAAGTACCAAGTGGTGTTTAGAACCAACAGGGGCTAAAAAGTATAAAGGGAGATATTTTCAGTAAAGCTGTGAAAAAGATGTGTTTTATTATTATTTCCCACTCAATCTAGACTCTTGGCAGACCAGGGTCATTGTACTTAATACTGTTCCAGCTGGCATTTCTCCAGGCATTTCAGCATTTCTGGGAAGAGGCAGGAGTGGGGGATCAGAGCAGGGTGAAGAAGTGAAAGGGATAAAGATGGCCGAAGGTTTCCATCCTTCACTAGATCACAGCTCAAGTTTTCCTTTTCTTAAGAGAGGTGTAGCAGGAAAGGTGCACCAAAACTGCATAAAAGTGCATGATATACAGTGGTTGCAAAACGACTTTTCATTTGTCTCTGATTTCTTTGTATCCTCAGATCAATTTTTACTGTGGGATCTTTCTGCTAGTTTTCATCTGTCTGGATCGCTACCTGTCCATCGTCCATGCCACCCAGCTGTACTCCAAGAAGAAGCCCAGGTTAGCTCATATCAGCTGCCTGTCGGTCTGGCTCGTCTCCCTGATGCTCACCATCCCTCAGTGTATTTTCCTGGTGGCGAGGAAAGATTCAGCACAAGAGTGTGTTCACAGCTACACTCAGTCAGTAACTGACTGGAAGCTTGTGTCACACCTCCTCCACCACACGCTGGGCTTCCTGCTGCCTGCAGTCACCCTGATCATCTGCTGCTCCTGTATGCTGCTGAAGCGAAGCTCTGAAGGCCTCCAGAAGCAGAGGGCCATCATGGTCATCCTGCCCCTGGTAGTGGTCTTCTTTGTCTGCTGGATGCCATACAACATCACACTCATTGTGGACACCTTCAGGAACAGATCTAAGGAACCTGATAATGGTTTATCTGTAAATCCTCAACATTCCCTGAAAAATGCTCTGATGGTCACATCTGGTCTGGGCTGCATGCACGCCTGCCTCAGGCCTCTGCTCTATCTCGGCCTGTGTGGAAACTTCAGGAAACAGACGCTGGCCATGTTGAAACGTACTACAGTTGAATCTGAGAGCTCGCTGTGGGAGTTGGGTGTGGGCGAGGAGGCCCCGCCTGACCAGAATCAAAAGGCGGAAGAGCAGAAACCGATGACAAGTGTAGATCCTCAGGTGCCGTCAAGTCAGTGTTGAATAATGGACAAAACTGCCATCCTGTGACTTAGAAGTGAACTGAATAGTGCTCCACCCTGTAGGGGTGTTTAGTGTGAGGTTGTGTCATGGGTTCAAGGAATGCAGGAGTTTTGGATGAGATCAGGATTAGAAATAGATATTTATAAAAAACAATGACTCATTCACATTGCACTTTAATGTGAAGGTTTCCGAACCACATCATGGTGACATATACTGTTGTACTTTTATTTTGTAATCACCGTTGCACAACTTTAGCTTGTCACCCTAAATCATGAGTTTTTAATTCAATTGTAGATGTCTGTTATTTCTATTTTTTTTAATATGTTTACCGTGTATTATTATTGTTATTATTATCATTATTGAAAGCAAACTATTTTGTATATAATGAAAGAAAACAGTTTTCAGCTGTTACAATCATCACAAAAAGCTAATAATTGGTGGAAAAATAAGCTCTTGTCAAAAGAATATAATATAAACCTTGTCAGTGTTTGTTGTGATCTGCCGACAAAACAGTCCGACAAAGTTTATAACTTCATTGCTGATAACACAAACTGTTCTCTTGTTATCTTCAGACAGTAGAGACTGTGTGGATTCCACGATTGCGTAATGAGTGTGTGTAACCACAGTGCAGTGAGGGAATTTTCCTTTGGAGAATCCCACAGCCTTATTTCTTTTTGGTACTTATTGTTGCAACATGGGTGTGTTGGCTGTTGGACAAAGGATGTCACAAACAAGTTGTGATGCCTTCAGTCAGGTGACAGAGAGTGAGACAGAGGAGGAGGAGGTGACAACGCTCCCTGCTTACTCTCATCTAAAGACTTGTCTGTTTGTTTGGTGGAGAGAGAACAGTGCTTTATTGCGTGAGGGAAGTTGACTGCGGAAAAAAGAGTGTAGGTGGTAAATGAAGAAAAGAAGAGGAATTAGAGAAGATACTATCTTATTTTAAAAGATTACAGTGCTTGTTGTGCTGAGCACTAAATTTGTCGTTTCATTTCCACGCTGCTGTGCAGGTTTTGACCTGCCAGGAACGCTTGATTTCTGCGCTCAAGGCAAGATAAGCATGTTAACACATATAAATGTAACCTGAAATAAAATATACTTTCACAACTGGGTGTTCTTTAAAAAACTCAATGTACTATAATTTCACACAATAAATAAACAGGCAGACAACATATTTGTCTTTCTGTTTCTGCTTTAAGTAAAATGGTGTTTAAGTATCTCAAGCTGAAGTTTCATTTAGAATGTGGTCTTATCTGAGAAATGCTGGTCGACTGACAGCAGCAACACATCAGGTTTATAGCATTTCTGGTTATAATTAGTCTAGAGTATTGCATCAGATTTAAGTGTTACTTCCTGTATCAGCTAGAGCTTTCTGCTACCTACTGTAAGACAGAGACAAGCTGCTAATCAGGACTTTTCTTCAATGAGTACCAGACCTGTTATCAGTACAAACACACACTTTGCTGTACTGTCCACAAGAAAGGGAGTTCACTGCTCGATGGTGTTTTAAGCCCCCAACGTCTCCTTCCAGGCAGCTCTGCGACCGTTGATTTCAAGGCACCTAACCTTAACCATAACCATAACCTTTGCCTAATCCTAGTGCATTGGGGAAATATAGATTATATAGATTAGATTATAAAGACAGTAGCGTTCGTGTTTACATTCAGGCGCAATCTTGGAAAAACAGTCATGAGCAGTCAAACAACGACCGCCGTGCAACATGTAACCAGTGACATAGCTCAAACACAGCGTTTGTGATTCGACTGCTATGACTGTTTTCCAAGATGGCGCCCGAATGTAAACATGAACGCCACTGTCTTTATAATCTATCTTTTTAATAAACTGTCTGTACACTTACAAAGTTCTCAATGCTTCGGTTTGCATGTAGGGACCCTCATTATGCTACCGTTGAAGTGTGGTGCTATTTTGAGCCTTGTTAGTGGTATAGAAATAATGATTTACCAAGTGCCCCGAAAGCTAGCGTTAGCAGGTAACCACCGGTTTTGCGGTAGCTTGTCTAAAGCTAGAGACGCATTCGATTAGTATGAAAACATATCCCAGAGAACTTTTGCCTCGGTACACATATGTTATTAACCCCTAGGTTCATTTTGCGCCGGAATTGTCCTTTAAGTATCGGGACTATATGATTAAAAACAAGACTGATGCATGTTGACCACATACCACACAGAGCTTGATGTGCTTGAATGGGCGTGCAGCCAAGATGAGAGTTTATAAACCCTTTGCTCACTTTGCTCTCAGCCACTGAGAGTGACTCAGTGACTGATGGGGGCGGATGTGGCTCAGTGGTAGAGTGTTTGCCTGCCAATTCGATCCCCTGCCCTGCAGTCCCATGTCGAAGTGTCCTTGGGCAAGACACTGAACCCCAAGTTGCCTGCTGATGAGCAAGCGCCTTGTACGGCAGACGCGGCCTCAGCATGTGAATGTGTGTGAATGGTGAATGGTTCCTGTACTATGTAAAGCGCTTTGCGTAGTTGTTAAGACTGGAAAAGCGCTATATAAATACAGTACATTTACTGAACAAGTAGAGCTGCTGCTTCTGGAGTTAACTGGTATTATACAGTATACACACTGGTTGTTGCTGGAATCAAACAATATACAGTTTTAGGTATGAGCTCTTTTAACACCACCACCACCCTGCTGTAGTCAAAGTTTGTCTCTCATGTAAATTATTATGCATACGATGTGTTTGAAGGGATAGCAGTGGTGACACGTTGTGGTTTATATTGGTGTTGTGTGCACATTGGTTGATTTGGAGAAGACTGCCACAATGACAGGCCTCCGTCATGACATTTCTTGTCAGTTCTGCTCAAGTCACATGTTTGAGGATGTGCGGCTGCTTTTTTTCACTGTTTCAATTTCCTGGAAAAAAACGTAAACTATTTCCACTGAAACTGCTATGTGGGTTTTTTGTTTTCGTTGGTCTTGCATTTATCAGATGTAATCACCTGATCCTGACTACGTCATAAGGAACATTATAGAAAGGTTAATACATTCAAATGTCTCATATGCTCAATACATACAAAGAGAAGAGAGAATAGGAAGGGATGTTGCACAATCTCACTTCTTCTAAAATTTTAATTGTGAAGTTTCATGCTGCAAACTTGTATGCTGTACAGACTGTAATCCTCTGAAGGTAAATTTGATATTTGTGGGCTAGCTTTACTCATTTTGTGATATCTTACAAACTAATCTTAGGTTTATCAGCTGCTTGCTAAAAGTCATTAACCACAAATTGCCTGTTGAAGATAAATCTGAAACTTGTCCGTGTTGGTAAATTTGACGTTCTTCATGTTCATCATTATACATGTACGTACCATAGCTCACAAAGCCCTGCTAATTACATCTGAAGTACAGTACACACCAGGTGTTGGGTTTAGGTTATGTCTTCCATTCCCAATGTAAGAATGATTCTGTGCTGGTTGGGCTGAGGTGGATAAGTAGTAAAATTTGAACCCATCCATCCATTCGATATAACTTATTGCTTTCACTAGCTTTAACCCATGATCTCCTCAAGTTAGTTATACCTAGAAAAATCAAAAGAGAGGATGCCAGGTGGCATTGCCAGGGCCTAAACTTCTGCCCCTCATGAATCACAACACTAGCTGTGCAGCTAATCGAAATTGTAATCGCGATTTTGCCTCCTAATGATCACAAATAATTGCAACATCTTTCCAAAAGACAACCATGTTAAATAATCGGGATTTAAATATTGACCAAAATAATCGTGATTAGGATTTTTTCCATAATCGAGCAGCCCTGCAAGCCAATCCCTATATAATTCTCAAAAGGTCACGAGGACCCTTGATAGTGGAGCCCACTTCTTGAGTGAGAATGCTGCTTTTAGACGAGGGCCTGGTAGATGAGTTACCTCCAAAGATACACAATGAGAGCACTCAAATTATGTTTTGCAACAACGGTACTAACCAATCAAAAAATAATAGACATAATTTACTTTTATCTGAAATATATGTACGGTATGTATGCTTGGTTTTTGTAAGAATACACAGGAAAAAGAAATTTTGAGTGTATCACCCCTTAGTGTTGAAGGAATATATAACAATACAAATTATGATCCAGCAATTGTAATAAAACTTATAAGATTACTTTTAAGCACAACATCACGTCACCTTGAGTCATAACATGTTCCTCAACAACATACAGTATTTATCAAAGATGTTAATTAAAATGACAGATTCAAGTAAAAGTTTTTTTTCTTCATTTTATTGAAGTGACAACTTGTAAAATAAACATTGAATAAATGAGTAGATATTTTTTTTTACTTTTTTTACTAGCCACCATCCAAACTGTAAAAAGTTTTAGCTATCTAAAAAAAATATATTTAATTAATTTTACCTCTCAATGTTTTAATTAAAATCTGGTCTAACACTGTAGTCTCAAAGCCTTCTCTATTCTACCAGTTTTTTTTTTTATGTTTAGACATTCTCTAAATAATCTCAGAATTGGCCTTTAAGGGTTCCTGTTGCAACAGTGTTGAAAATACGCTGGTTATGATTTAAAAAAAATAACATCTTATTTGGTTTGTGAACAATCCATGTAAAAAAACAAGCATAATGCAACATAGAGTATAACTGTATAAAATGTAATTTAAAAGTTATGTATAAAGTTATGTATCTAAGACAGTAGCTCTAGTATTAATACTGCAATATTACATGCTGAAATACAATGTTGCTTTGCAGTCAGAAAAGTTTCTACTACTTTTACTACAAGAAAAATAGATCTGCTGCCTACACGTAGAGGTGTAGGACCCCAAGTCCCAGATAGACAAAATAGTAATTTTCATGTTAAGTGACTAATGCACTGTAAACTACAGATAATTGAAAGAAAGCCTGTTAAATGTTAAATAACAAAACACATTTACAGAAACACATTGTAGCTTAGCTGCCAATATCTCTGTCTTTCTGTCAGTTTAAGTCAGTTTGTAAGCTTTTTCAGGTTTGTACTTGTGGTTATTGATATGTTTGTGTCTCTCTCTCAGATAGCAATGGAGTTGGAGGTATCGGCAGACTCAGACCAAATGGAGCTTCTCTTGCTGGTACCAACAGATTGCAGTTTAGCAGTTGTCTTAAGCTTGCAGCCCAGAGACCTCATGATGTCCAGGAGCTGACGCCGGAACTTTACACCCACAAAGGCATACAGGATGGGATTGAGGCTGCAGTGGAGGTAACCGACGGAGGAAGTGACTAACTTGGCTTTCTCCAGAAAAGTTCTGACTCCGCAGCCGCTGCTGGTGTTGTTGGAATGAAGTGTGTCCACCATGAGTGTGATGTTGTATGGCGTCCAGCAGAGAAAGAAAACCATCACTATGGCCACAATGACCTTAAAAGCTTTCTGCTTTTGGAGGCCCTGGGAGCCGCACCGCAGCCGCCGCAGGATGCAGGAGTAGCAGAAGATCAGGACGGCTGAAGGCAGCAGGAAGCCCACCATGTGGTAGAGTAGGCGTGATGCCAGTCTCCAGTCATTTACTGACCCAGAGTTGAAGTAGTTGGGAACGCACTCTGTTTTTTGTCGTCTATCATCCTTCACAGCATCCAAAAAGATCCAGTCTGGGATCGAGAGAAGCAGGGAGAAGAGCCACACTGCCAAGCAGCTGACTTGAACAACCCAGGGCTTTCTGCGGGAATACATCTGGGTGGCGTGGACGATAGACAGGTACCGGTCCAGACTGATGCAGGCCAGCAGAAAGATCCCACAGTAGAAGTTGATCTGAGGATACAAAGAAATCAGAGACAAATGAAAAGTCGCTTTGCAACCACTGTATATCATGCACTTTTATGCAGTTTTGGTGCACCTTTCCTGCTGCACACCTCTTACCGTAAAAACAGCTCCAGTGATCTTACAGAGAGGAGTGCCAAAAGTCCATCCACTACCTTGAGCGGACTGTGCAGCCCAGAGGGGTAGCGTCACCAGCAGCAGGACATCTGCCACACCCAGATGGAGAATGAAGGTGTCTGTCACACTCCAGGTCCTCCTGCTCTGAACCAGAACTCCCAGCAGCACTCCGTTCCCCAGGACACCCACAACAAATGCCACAGAGTACAGAGCTGGGATGAACATCGCCTCAAAATTCATGCCGTCTTCTAGGTCGCACACATCACCCTCGGTACAACAAGTGTCATTATCATCAGAGTAGTTCGCAAATAAGTCCTCAAGCCCAAGGTCGCTTTCCCTGTCCCATTTTAACTGGACAAAGTTAGCCATCAGTGAACTCTGTACAAAAAGAAGAAGAAGCAAATAAAATATGTACATCAATTTGGTTTGAGTATTTGACAAGCATAGTCTGTTCCAACCACATGGCGGTGCTGTGTAGCTTTAACAAATCTGTCCATCTACTGTATCTGCTTTTTTAAAGCACTTTTCTCACAGTTCATTTAAATGATCTGTGCAATACAATTAAAAAACAAACAAGACAGAATTAGACCACATTTAATTAGTCACCATTATAAGCAGTTCAGTTAGTAAAAGCAAAATATGACCTTAAAAGAGTCTGTTTGCAGTCTGTCTATTAAACATAATTTTGAACATAAGTGGACATACAATAAAAAAAGACAATGAGCTCATTATTATATGTTATTTAAGCCTTGTTAAAATTCTCACAGCAGTATTCTGGACAAGTTGTATCTGTGCTAATGACTTTCTGGGAGAGCAGAAAAGAAGTGCATTAGAGCAACTCTAACCCTTTGACTTTGACAAAAGTAGTCATTCTGTTCCCCCGGGACAGGGAAGTGCCCATCACCGTTAAAATAATCTGAATGTGAAAGAAGAGTACTTTTAGCTACTCTTGTTGTATTTTAAATGTAAGGGTGAAATACCACCATATATTTTCTTGACTGGTGTTACAATGCAAGGCTTTGTATGGTTAAGAGGTACCATTTCAGTCATACTGTACTATGGTACGTACAGAATTGCTTTATGCTCGCAGATGGGGAAGTAAAATTGATCCATATGTCCAAGAGGAAGCGTGTTTATTTTCAGTTTTGGAGTTTGCAGCAAGTTCAGAGACTTGATGCACCAAAATATTAATTACAATGTTAATTAGCATTAACTGTTTTCATAAATTATCATTTGGTCACAGTGAATGATTCAAAAGCCTAATTTGACTGTAGCTCCATCATTGTCTTATTGCACGATCCAAAATGCTGTAACTTTTTACTGAATGGCACCGTTAACGGCACATTGTCACGCTGCAAACCACATCACAGTCTATGGTCTAATACTGTGAACCAAAGTTGTGAGAACAAACAGCAAAAGGGGTGAACAAAGATAAAAGAAACCCAACATTCAATATTTCATTCATGTTCATCAGTAATTAGTTAATAAGGTGAAGATCACATACACAATAAAAAGATGTAAGAAGTACATGCATTGATTCATAGATGTGAATTGAAATCACCAAATGACAACTAATGATATATGATATGTTAAAATCTTCCTAGATATATGCTTCATCTAAAAAAAATAAGACTTAAGGTAATAACTTACCAAATTGTAATTCTTTGATATTGTAGTCTCCTCAGTGAGCAGGTTCACAAGGCTAGCAGACATTAGCTCTAGTGATCCAGTGTCACCAATGACAGCATCTGTAGAGCCACTGCAGAGGACGCACAGAGAGAAGAGACAAGAGAGAAGAGACAAGAAACCCGCCTCTAATCACGCATGAAGTGAAAATTCGAGGAAACACAACCATGAGGGTTTCATGTTTCAGGGAAAATTAGGGGAAACTGTTGTCGTGATATAGAGGAATTGTGATTTAAACCTCACGTTTAACAATTGTTTTACTTTATTCATTGAAACACTGAATAATTTGAGATCTGGATGGTGATTCAGAGGTCTGGAAACAAACCACTACTCTCTATGATGCCCTATGTCTTGTGTTAATGAAGGGACTTTACACCAATGTATGAAATGTCACTGCATTTGAGTAGGCCGGTACACTTTCCATAGAAACTGATGAATGATATTTCTTGAATATACACCAACTGCTACGTTTCATTTCAAAATCTGTTGGTGTTGAAGCGAAAATGTACGTTTTACGTATTGATTATGTGCCTTTGTTTCCACTGTCAAAGCACTTTGTAAACCATTGTTTTTAAAGGTGCTATGAAAATACAGTTATTATTATTTTAAGTGCATCATGCTGAGTGCTGACTTTGTAAAATATGTTGTGCATATATGTTGTGACATTATTTTATGTTCACCCTCAGGAAAACAACTGCATTCATTCTACTCATTGAACAAAAGCATGCAGAACGTTTTACTTTCAGGTATAGTTTGGATTATACTTTTAGACTTTGTTTTACAGACATGCTCTTCAGCTTCCTTTATAAACCACATTAGAAACCCTCCTCATGCTATTTGACCAGATGTATTGCATGAATTAACTCTCCTTTTTACTTTCAATTTCTCTAATGTGTCTCTAAGTTATTCATTCATGTGTCTGCTCAGGCCATGCTATATAGTACTATGATCATGTGTAGTATTTAACAGTATTTGTAACGTAGCATTCAATAGAGATGTGGAAATTGAATTAAATAACTTTCTGAACTGCACATTTGGATTAGATTCAACAACTCTATTAACCCCAGATATGGCGTCCATTCACAATGACAATGGCAAAGGAGACAAAAGGACACAGCAGACAACATATGAAACTACCACTTCAGTAGTAACACTAACACAGAAGCTAGCCCATATTCAAAGAGGATATTATCATAGTTTAGGAACCTGTTTAGCCACCATATTAAAAGCAATGTAATTACAATTGAGCAATTAATAGATAAAAGGACGATCATAAGTGCTGCACCCAAAAACAAACCCAAAATACACATGAATCTAAAAAAATCTTTGCCATTATGTCAATAAGAAAATACAGTACAATACCGATTCAAGTACTTGCAAATGCATTAAATGCAAATGTGATAGCTCATCTAATGTTGAATTCTACCTGTAAAAAGAACAAGTAAAAATTGTACAACTGCATACGAACAGCAGTGACATGAATATCCTGTGGTCATGCTGTTCACTTTTATTATCTTGCAAACCATTTTACAGGAAAAACAGCTTTGATGTTGCGGTATACAGAGATGCATTGGAACAGTATGTACTGAAAGCAGCAACTCACACATTTGATATAAAGTTGTTTATAGACTTCAATGTGTAATCTGAACGAATGAAAAATAATAGTGGAACTAATGAATGAACTTCTACATATTGTTTAATGGGTATATCCTGTGGCCTGTAGACCATTGAGCTGTGTTTCTATGAGTGTTTTGTTTATCTCATGCAGGACGAACATGTAAGTGGGTGATGCCACACAGTCCTCCCAATGGTATCATACTATTCCACTGATCAACAGCTAGTTGCAAAGCAATGTGCCAGCAAAGACGGGGAAGAAGAATGCAAGCTAGTAGGCATGGCTGTGAGTAATGCTGGATTTTAAATACTTTGCAAATGTTTTAAGACAGAAGAAATGCACTCAACACATTTATTAGACCTCAAGGGTACACTAAATACACGAATATAAAAAATAAGTCCACATTGTACCTTTTGTTGGCTTATCAAAACAAGCCCTGATACTATTTATATGTTGAATATCAGTGTAAAATCTCACCGTAAATCATTTTCACTAACCATTTCACAGATGCAAAATATTTATTGCACCTTTTTTTTTTACTCTCAGAATTGCTCATATGTATGCAAACCATCTTACCACCGTGCAAACATGACACCTGTGGCAGCTCTTGGGTTTAAGTATCTTGTCTGTTTCCCCTCGCCCATCTCCAACGCAAAAGGTTCAAAGAGAGCATGTTCCTGTTGTTTTCACACCTTTTCTTGCCTGTTCTGTTTTTGCACGATAAATGTAATTCTTGTGGTGAGAGAGGCCTGATAGAAGTGCAAGCATCTGGTCATGAGAGTAGTCAAACCAGTGACTTTTTCAGCCCACAACCAGGGACAACATAATTGAACTGTGAATTTCACTGACCATTTTACATAAAAGAGGAAAAGCATTCCCGCCTGGAGTTTTACTGTATGGTTTAGCTGTGAAATGCAGCGTGTTGGGCTTGCAGGGTTACAACATAACTTCCAGTAGTCTCATGTGACATTACAGTATTCAGATGTTTGAAAAAGGATGGTTTATAATTTGAAAGCATAAATGAGATATGGACATCTTGATAGCATCAATGTAGTTTCAGACACTGACGTGTTTCATTTTCATATCCACAAACATAAGCTATGTACATTTTGGTGGAATATCTGCAGAAGAATGTACTGCAGTTGTGTGTGGCTGCTTCTAAGATTTTTTACTTTAGAACTAAACAAAACCCACCGTCATAGGCCTTTCCTGTCCTAACTATAGAAGTGTTAGACAGGAAAAGGGTTTCTAATTTGCACCACTGCCTGTTGAAGAGTCTGTGCATATCACTGACCAACATTTCTCCACCACATTACAACTTTTTTTTTTTTTAAATGTTCCCACTTTCATTTATAAAAGCTTTAAGAATGTGTGATTTATGTTTTTCACAAGGCGTGTTAAGTTGTGAGTGTGCCCCTAAATTTATGTTTGGTTTTTTAAGTACAACTGTGAAACCATGGAGATACATGTCACTTGAGGAACTGAAAGGATACAAATATATAATTATTTTCCTCATTCTAGTTTTGATTCCTAAAATCATGCAAACTTAGCAACATTATATATTGCTAAGTTTGCATAGCAACCAATCATTTTACACAACCAGTTGTAACCAGTGTACTGTGGACTTTTTTCACAGCAGACATTTTGACTTGCCATAGTAGGAAAAGCACAGCTGATAACCTAACGATGGCTCAATTCCATCAAGTGTCCCAGTAAGCAATTTCAGTGAGTCAGCATACACAATACCAGGGCCTCTCCTAAGTGGAATGCAGCCATCATTAATGGTTTTGAATACACCAGTGCTTTTCCTACTATCAACTACTATCATCACGTCTGCTGTGAAAAAGGTCTGTTTTAACAATTACAATGACAGTTCTGTGTTGTATTATATTTAACTTTCTGTCAGGATGGTGGTATGATGCATATTGTTGTTACAAGATAAAGAAACTATTTTTGGAAGATTTATTAATTATTCATGATGTTGATAAAGAGATAAATATGAAAGCACATTGAGAAGATTTCCTTTTCACTGCTGTTTGAACACCTGCTGAAATGGTTTGAACCGCTCCTTCCTCTTGCAGCTTCTATTTTTGAGTAAAAGTGGTCTCACCAGATTGTAGGTTAGTATGTCACTAACATCAGAACCCAAACACATTGCAGGCCCTATATTCATGGCAGCATTTATGGTTACATCATCTGATGATGTACTGAAGGGCTTATATCTCAGATCTCTGACAGAATCCATGTGACAACGTGGATTTTGGTTCTGTGTATGGTATATTTCCTGTGTTACTTTTGTTGCTGTGACTGCCCTTTTTATTTTAGCAGCGCAGCATGTACAGTTGAAATTGTTGCTTTATAGAAAGAAACATACATGATAAACATGTATGACAGAAATGTAGCTTATTTCACACATTTTGTGTTGACAGTGTGCTGAATTCACCACTTTGTGAAAGGAGTACACTTAACATTTCATAAACAGGTAATTTATAGTCAAACTTGCAATTTATATTGGAGCTGTACCATTGAAAAGCCATATCCTACTGCAGTTTCAGGGTGAAATCACATATGTAGCCCATGAGCACAAGGTGTCTGTGCATGGGAAGAAGGACATAGAGACCCAGATGTGTAATACTAAAACAGCTGTCATGCCAACTCGTGATGTTTTAGTGAAGCTGAAGTCCAAATATAAATCATTTTTTTTAAAGAAGTATAGGCATGAGGGTTGTACAGGTTGTATGTGGTTGTGCATAATAGAATTGGGATAGTTGTTGAGTCATATATATATACAATTAACTTAATAATAATACAATTAACTTAATAATTTTAATATATATTAAAATTATTAAGTTAATTGTTTGAGTTATGAAGAAGGGATAGGACCATAAAAGTGAATACTTCTTACTACTCCTTTTCGGACATGTACTATTATGTTGTTTATTTATGGGGTTTATTATGTTTCTTTTATTTGTTTATTTGTTACATGTTTGAAAAATAAATCTAAATGTGGTAAATAAAGTGTTTTGAACACCTGCTGGAAATGCTTCACTAATATATAAACTCATAGAGCACATGGAAAATGAGGGGGATGTCAGAGAGAAGGTCTGTCTTGGGTTTGAAACAATATTTTCCTTTTTTCAGTCCTGTACAGTATTTTAGGGTATTTTAGGTTGAATGATTTAGTAGGTCATGTTAACAAACACTACCGTCAGTGTTGTAATGTAACAAAGTACAAATACTTTGTTACTGTACTTAAGTAGAATTTTCACATATCTGTATTTACTTCGTTATTTATATTTCTGGAAACTTTCACTTTTACTCCACTACTTTTACTTCACTACATTTCCCCTAAGCATCCTCGTTACTGGTATTATTTTTAATGTCAGACTTTAAATTTGATGTTTAGGAATGTGTGAAAACCCTGGATATTATGCTTTACTATAAGGAAGCCACAATAAAGTTCAGAATCAAAGTTTTTATTTACTTTTACTTCTAATAATGAAGTACATTTAATATCAGACAATTACTTTTGATACTTAAGTACAGTAGATATCAGATACTTTTTTTTTATTCAAGTAATATTCTAAAAGGTGACTTTAACTTCTACCAAAGTACAGAGTACAAGATGCCACAAGGGTCCGGGCGCCCAGATACTTGTACTTTTACTCAAGTTTTGCTTTCAAGTACTTTATACAAGACTGACTACTGTATCCAACTGCAGCCTCTTTCATGCTCAGTCTTCAGGCATTGGTATTTGATGGCTGCCTGAAGCTCAAAGCAGCGGACGTGTATTTAATCCTCGCTACGCTGAGCTACAATGTTTTGGTTTCTGTTTAAAATGGTTGCAAAGATCATTTAAAGGACAGACACACAAAAAAGAGCACACATCTGCCACACATCACACCACACATCACACCATGGTGAGCTTGACTATGGTGTGTTTTAGCAACTTCACTGTAGCAGGATGGTCATAATGCTGTGTCACATAATGACACTGTGGCTCCATCTTTTGGATATACTAGTTGTATCATGAACTCCCAGAATTGACTTTTTTTCAACAAAGAACCAGTATGTAGACCAGTCAATGAGATGATTTGTATTTTAAAAAGAGGACTACAAAAATTAAAATATGAGAACATGATTAAGAGGTTTAAAAAACACTGGCACTGTAGCAAGATACTGTAGCTTCCATGTCTGTGTGGTGGAGTTTCCAGCTTATATGAACTTGTGCTGTGTAAATTGAGACAGTGGTACCCCAGGTCTCATTCAGGTCAGTGTCCAACATAACAGTAGTGGGTCATAACCTGTCTCCAGCGCCCGCAATATCCTTGTTTACATTGAAGGTCTAGTTAAACTTAACCTCCTGCATGAGTCGGCTCTATTTTTGAGGAAGCTATGGTCCTTCAACATCTGTTGGACGATTCTGAGGATGTTTTACGAGCCTGTGGTGGCTAGTGCTCTCCTGTATGCTGTTGTATGCTGGGGCAGTAAGCTGAGAGTGGTAGACATCCACAGACTCAACAAACTGATTCACAAGGCCAGTGATGTTGTTGGGATGGAGCTGGACTACCAGGGCACACAAACTGACAAAACATCTCTCAAGACATCAAGTTTATGTGTTCATCAAGTTTAATAAAACAGCTGTATTTATTCAAATTAAGTAAAAGTAAAAAAAAAGATATAACCTGGGATGTCAATGTCTAAAAAATGATTTGATGTATGAGCCGTGGTGTGTGGAAAACGTCCTATAGCACCTGTCCAGGCCATTATGTCTGTTTATTCATTACGAGTGTTTTTCATAAAAAATAAAATGGATTCATTTAATTTCTATGTTTTTTTCCCCCTCTCTCTCTGCTATGTATGCAGGTGCACTGCACATATCCACAGTAACTGATCATTTCTGATACAACCTCCAGAAGCACTAGAGGGCGGTGTTGTAGGAACCGCGGTCAGGTTTGCATCCTGTCACTGAAACAGGAAAAAGCAGTAACGAACTCGACGGGTGGGTGCTCTGCTGTGATCGAGCAGTTTGAGTTTTCTTTTACTTTCTAAAACTGTCGCCGATACTATTTTTTTTTTTTTTTTTGTGAGCGTAAGCAAACTGGTGAAGCCTTGACATATTACACACAGCCAAGTGAGTGCGTATTTTTCTGTGTATATAGGCCAGTTTGAGATTTCCTGAGAAAGTAAACTGAAGCGGGCCCGTGAAGCCATGGCTGACAGTATGGACGAAGACGTGCCGGAGGAGTCTTTACCTCTCCGGCAGGACTTGACCTGCCCCGTGTGTCAGGGTATCTTCCAGGACCCCGTGCTGCTGCCGTGTACCCACAGCTTCTGTCGGGAGTGTCTACAGAAAAGTATTCAGTACAACAAGAAGTGTCCCATGTGCAGGAAAGAGTTTGAGGAAGGGCAAGCCATCTCCAACCGCGCACTCAGCAGCGCGTGCGAGTCCTTCCTCAAACAGTCAAATAGCCGGTCGAACCGGAAACGCCCCAGTGAGGACACCTGTAACCTGCACCTGAAGCCGCTGGAGCTGTACTGTGAGAAGGATGAGGAGCCCGTGTGTGTGGACTGTGTCACTCTACACAACACACACAAGCTGTTTTCACTGAAAGAAGGGGCACCACTGTGTAAGGTAAAGTACCCTCAACATGAGTTTCAAATCAGAGACAGACAGTAGGTGGGTGGCTCGGTACGATTGACTATGTATTTAATCATTTAACTTGGCTAGTAAAGTGGCTAGTGGCAGTCTGAAGCGCCTTCCTGAGGGAAGCCAATGTCACCCCTTTACTACCAAATCTAATACCATTCATATTGAGAACACGAATGCATAATAAGTAGGGTTAATGCCCGACGAGGTGTCCATTGTCAGGTATTAATGGACGACGGCGAGGCGTGAACCGGTTCACCGGAACTCCTTTAGGTGTCCTACATCACTTTTTTATGGACACCCAGCAGCCAATCAGAATCGAGTATTCACCCAGACCATGGTATAACAATCCATAACATCCAAAACATAACAATCCATTACTTCTGTGAATGCCAAAAACCTTCATCCTGGGTCAATGCAGATGACCTGATTTTCAGTAGCCCTGCTCCTGACCTGGGACTCCAGATATCCTGGGTTTGATTATAATAACTATATAATTACAACACAGTTACTATATGTTTATTAGAGGAATTGCTATAACCATATAGCGAAATATACTTCTATAAGCCTTGTTGTCATAGCAGGAGAAGCACAAGTGAATTTAATAATACGGCTCAGTTCCATTGATGTGTCCCAGGAAGCCATGTAAATAAGTCAAAATGTCCAGTACCAGGTCAAACAGATATTGTTAATGTTATTAATTACACATGCTTTTCTCAAGTCCACACAGGGATTGTATGTGGAAAAGATGTTAAACCCAATTTCTGTACATCTATATTAACATTACGCTTTAAATCTGTCTATTCTTTTCCCTACAAACTTAAGCCACATTCCCATAACTATATGGCCCCAGTAATAGACATAATCTAGATCCACCTTTTCTTGTAACCTTTTCCCCCACCACAATAATTTGATGACGAAGGTCAATGAGGATACCATGTGCGTATGTGGATACAGGTTTTGGGAATACAGACAACACTAGTCACTACTAGTCTAAAACATCTTTTAATGACGCTGTTTTCTTTTGGTTACCTCATTCCCTGATTTTTTCACCCCACAGAGGGAGCTGAGCTTCAAAGTCCAGATTTTCGAAAAAAAAGTGGAGTCATACAAGAAAGTGACACGTAAACTCAGCAACACAATTGAGTACA
This sequence comes from Gymnocephalus cernua, assembly GCA_023631565.1. Lineage (NCBI taxonomy): Eukaryota > Metazoa > Chordata > Actinopteri > Perciformes > Percidae > Gymnocephalus > Gymnocephalus cernua. The sequence goes on from CM042429.1 coordinate 32,092,943, forward strand.
TCAAGGTAAAGTTACTGACACATCTCACAGTGTTCATATTACATTTATCTGTGTATAATCTAACAACTAGTTTATTATTATACAAGCTGCAAAACTGGTTATTTGCCTTCAGACATCTTCAGTCCTTGAACAAGATATCCCAGGTTAACACCCACTCGTTCAGCAGAGATAATACAAGGCATTTAACACACCACGGACTGCACGTGTCTTAATTCATGTTTGTGTGTACATACTCTAAATTGAAACTCTCTTAACGCAGTATCAAGCTGGGCAGGCAGAGAAGCAGATCAAGGGGGAGTTTGAGAGACTCCACAATGCTCTTTACACAGAGGAAGCTCTGCGTCTAAAAGCCCTGGCTACCGAGGAGGAGCAAAAGATTGATGCCATACAGAATCTGATTGACGACACAAACAATGACATTGATACTTTGAACAAGCTCACTGATACGCTGAAGAAAGAGATGGGCAACGAGGATCTACCCCTTCTGCGGGTAAGAGAAGGCAGCTTGTCCTCACAGTCATAAGAGACTTGGGTAACACTTTATTTGAAGGGGTGTTCATAAGACTGACATGACACTGTCATTATTATGCCATGACATCTGTCATGAACATGAAGGAGTCATTTTGAGTGTTCAAGACACTTTGTTTTAAAAAGATTGTTTTTGGGGGGTATTCTTTAGGCCTTTATTTGTATAGGACAGTTTAGACTTGAAAGTGGAGAGAGAAGGGGAAAGACACGCAGCAAAGGGCCGCAGGTTGGAGTCGGCCGCTGCATCGAGGAGTAAACCTCTATATATGGGCGCCTGCTCTACCAGGTGAACTAACCAGGCACCCAGTTATGACACTTTTAATGCAAAGTTAGCATTGTCTGAGATGTCTTTTTCATTAAATTTGACAACAATCTCTGTGTTATGACAACTTGGCATTAAGCAAAACAGTACAACCTGTCCATGTCTTTGTAATGACAACTTGACATTAAGACAACATAACCTGTCAGCGGTGTCTTTCTCCTGTCGCGTCCGGCTGTCTCTCGTACCTACACCGGCCCCCGCACCCTGTCCCACCTCCCCTTCTACCTGCCCGCGCAGTGCTGCTGCACATGAGGAGAGAGCAGAGAGGGGAGGGGCTGCTCCTCTACTCCTCAGTCACAGGACAGAAAAGAGAGGTGACTGTTTTGGCGGCCACAAGACAGAAATACCTTGCGTATTGTTGTCTTCGTTTATGTTAAGTTGTCATGACAAAGACATCTCGGACAATGCTAACTTTGCATTAGAAGTTTCATAATTTACCGAATGACATTTAATGACAACATGTATACTCAAAATGATCATGGTCATCTTCATGACAGATGTCATGTCTTAATAATGACAGTGTCATGTCATTCTTATGAACACCCCTTCAAATAAAGTGTTACCGAGACTTGTTATTTTGTTTTGTCTGTCTGATATAAAAAAAACATTAAATTAATCTCAATTACTCTTTTATGTTTTAGAATTTCCAGAAGTTAAAAAGAGAGTAAGTAACTGCAAAACTCACTGCAATCGCAAATATTGTATCTCTGCAAAGTAAACTGGGATGTACATTTCACCATATATTTGCATTTTTGTATAGTTACATATGCATGTCTTTCAACTCTGAAAATCTGCTTTATCCAGGCTTCTGTTGTGTTTTGTGGGTTTACAAATGTCTCTTGCTAACTTTCAACATATTGCCATCTTTGCTTTAGAGCCCAGTGGACTCGTGAAGAACCTCGACTCCCTCACGAATCTCTTTTGAACATGGGCAAGCATGTTGGTGCTTTAAGCTTCAAAATCTGGAAGAACATGCAGGCCCATATCAAATATAGTAAGTACTGGCGGTCTTAGCTCGAATTAGACCAATTCGTTTTTTGTTTATTATGTTTAATATTGATTTGACACCTAAAAATGTTTCTAAAGACCTAAATACCACCATTCTTCAGACCTGTAAACATTATATGTGACTGAACAAATGTTACAGATATAACATAGTTGCGTCTTGTCTCTTCCTGTGTGCAGATCCAGTGGTGTTGAACCCGAACACAGCCTCTCCATGGCTGTCTTTGAATGCTGACCTGTCCAGTGTGAAGGAAAGCTCCGAGCGGCTGACCACCCCAGACATCCCCGAGCGCTTTGATCCCTGTGTCTTTGTCCTGGGTGCTGAAGGTTACACATCTGGGAAACACAGGTGGGATGTTATTGTTGGTGACAACCCCAAGTGGATTGTGGGAGTGTGCAAAGAGTCTGTGCCCCGTAAAAAGAAGTTCACGGTCTCTACGAACCGTGGTGTGTGGTCCATAGGGCTGAGCAAAGGGGTTTATACCGTCTCAACACCTGAGCGTACAGAGCTGCAGGTGCAGCAGCGTCCTGAAAGGATCCGTGTTAAGCTGAATATAGATAAGGGAGAGGTGTCATTTTGGGATGGGGGAACAGCAAAGCACCTTGTCACTTTGACACACACATTTGATGGAGAAGAGATATATCCTATTTTTGGCCCTGGGCTCCATAGTACGCCAATGATTCTGGCTCCAGGAAAAATGGCTGTACACACCTCATGATGGGCTAGTATATACTGCAGAGGGATTCTTGTAGCTCTCTTTTTCAAATAAAAACCTTTTTAAAGGCAAGATAAATGTAACAACATGTAATTAGTCAAACAGGGATGAATTACAAATCAGTGTAGCAAAACAAACATTTAAATTTGCCAATGGGAAGAGATAAGACAGAATGAATATTACAATTGGGGAAGACGATCAGATTATAGATGACTGTGTTAAATGGGACATGAAATATACCAAAATTGGATTTACTAAAAGAATATAAGACACAGTACATAAACTAAACTCGTTAGGTTTCAAGAAAAGATTGAAATGATAAGGCTAACGTTAAGGTTTGGCATAAGGGATTCATGTCAGGAAAAATAACTGAAGAAATGTAGTTCATTAAAAGCCTTGCAGCTGCATGATGCATAAATTTGAGGTGAGATGAGAAATGTCTTTCTGAATTGTGAGGGTGAACAGGAAATTTCAGAAAGTGAGATGTGAATGTGTGTAATGATGCCCAAATCATTAAGATGTGCCTTGGAGGAAACTGGATTGACTAGTCTTTTGTTATCACTTTACAATGGAGTGACAGAATAAAAAATGACACCAAAATAACTGCCAGCATGGCTGATGCTGGTGGTTAATACGGATGAAGTTTGAAAAGTGAATTAAACTGTTTCTTGATGTATTTTTGCGGTGGAGGAAATCTGCAACATCCAGCTCTTAATATCTGAGAGGTCAATAAAAAGAAAAAAAGGGGAATGTGAGTGTAATGTAAGTTGCCTGCTTGCTTCACTAGCTTTTGTGGCTATTATGGCAGTAGTTATGTTATAGGGCTGTGCAATTAATCGAAATATAATTGTGATTATGATTTCAGATCCCAATGATCACAAAAACAGAATAATCGAGAAAAACAATTATTTAGCTCATTGCAAGTAAACTGAAAAAAATAGTTTCAATAGGAAAAATATTAAGGCAAATTTCACAGTTGTGTTTTTTTTAACTGTTCATTTATTTAACTTTTTCCACTGTTTTTTAAGTTCAATAATTGCAATATCTTTCCAGACGCCAAATAGTAATCATGTTAAATTATCGTGATTTCGGGGCGACCTCAAGCTCACCCAGTAAGAGTGTTCGCCCCATGTTGGCTGAGTCCTGCAGCGGCGCAGAGTTCAAATCCAACCTGCTGCCCTTTGCTGCGTGTCATCCCCTATCTCTCTCCCCCTTTCATATCTGTCCACTTTCAAATAAAAGGGAAAAACCCCAAAAAATAATCTTAAAAAAAAAAAAAAAAAAAAATTATCGGGATTTCATTATTGACCAAAATAATTGTGATTACATTTTTTTTCCATATATTATTCCATTTTGAGGTATTTCAGTTGTATCAGGAATCCATTTAATGAACTGTCTTTACGCTTGGGATATGCGCTTTAATTAATTGTTGTACTTTTATATAATTTGCTTGATTCTGCTCAAATATTGTGATTGAAATGTTGACAATCTGTGTGGGTTTTTTGGCTTTAGGATAACAGTAGCCAATACTTTGAAGTAGGATATACTACTACCACTACTACAGCTCTGAATCTATATGCAAGTATCTGAATGTGCTGTCTCCATATGAACACTTGTTATACAAATAAAACAAAAATTGAATACATTAAAATCTATGTGTTTTGTTCAATTGATTAAAACCAAATAAACTATTCTTTGCCAATTACAATAAAGTAAATGCTGCACTTGGGCACACATTTTATTAAAGATTAGATGGGAATTATATTTAATTGGATGATGATTAGGTAATTGACATAACAAACTATGTAAAAGTATTTTGTGCCAATCTTTCTCCGATGTGTATGGCAACGATGTAGTCAAATCGTAATTCTGAGCTTCTCTTTTTCTATAGCTACACTATTGTCTGTGTGGTTTGCAGTGGTGGAATGTAACTAAGGACATTTACTCAAGTACTGTACTTAAGTACAAATTTGAGGTACTTGTTCTTTACTTGAGTCTGTTCTTTTCATGCCACTTTCTACTTCTACTCCACTACATTTCAGACGAGTTACTTTACAAATTATGTTTTGCACACAAAACACATGTAGTTTATAAAAGATGATGTTTTATTATAAATTAAACTACTCAACAATATACAGGACTACAAGTCCAGCTAAAATAATTATCCTATTAAGTATTTAGTTAACTGACAAAACTGTTTGGATCATTTCCAGTTTCTAAAATGTAAGATTTTTTCTGCATTGAGTAGGCTACCTTTACTTACTTACATTTCCTGATGATACTTACATACTTTTACTTAAGTAGCATTTTCAATCCAGGACTTTTACTGTAACAGAGTATTAGTACTTTTACTTAAGTAAAGGATCTGAATACTTCTTCCACCATTGGTGGTTTGTATCCAGATGTTTAAACGTTGTTTCTCCTCTCCGCTGGATGGCAGTGGTGGGACATGCCACTAGCGGCGCTGTCTTTTGTGTTGGAAACCACCGGTTACTGCTAACAGCCATAAACACCTAAACAACGGGGGCATCTGTCCCTGTAGGAACCACGGCGATGCCGTTAAAAGATTTCGTTGTTAGCTGACAGTATGTGATACTAGTGTAACGGCCGAGTTTTAGAAACATTATTTCGAATAATGTTACATTATGATGAATTACTCTAAAGTATGCATTTTCCTGGTAGATTTTGCAGCCACTGACGATTGCGCATCTGGATTTAGCCAAGCCGCTACCGCTAGCTAGCTAACGGACCAGCTGCAGACCAGTTAGCTAGGCCTGCCTTCTGCATTGATTCTGAGGCAGTAACGTTAGCTACTAGCTAATTCAGCTAGCTGTCAGTCTTGAGCACCCACTAGCCATAGGTTAGCTCATGTAGCAGCTAACGTTAGCGTTAAAGGGTCACCGAAAATGTAAATTACCATGAGGCCAAAGAGACGGGAACTGGTGAGTGTTATCATTAAATGTAACCTTCCAACTAGCCAGCTAACGGCCTCTGACTGTTAAGGGTATTCAACTAGCTATCTATCTTAGCTTAGCAACGTTAGCTTTGTTGTGATAGCCTGCGGAGAGCCCCTTGTTGCTGATACTAGTTGTTTTATCCTTAAGCTTGTTGGATGTAAGAAATACAGTCAATACACGATGTGTTGGTAGCATTTTTTGTTTTGAACGTTAACTCCACATTTGTAAAAACCTTCGTGTAACGTGACTGTTATGTTTGTGAGATTGGTGCACTGGTAACGTTAGTGAACTAGCTAGCTAATGCTACTGTACATGGGGCTAACAGATGTTAGCTCGATCAGAATAATTTCTTCCCCAGAGGCTACCTCTGAGTCTCGTAATGTGCATAAAGCATTGTCATTTTGCACCTTCAGGTCTGTTCAATTCAGCAGTGTGAATGCCATTGCAGTTTACAGAAGGGTTATGTAAACTTTAACTGCAATTTACAGCAAAAAGTTACGTTAACGGGCAGGGATGCACGGGCCACAGGAAGTTTTTTGTGGGACCACCAGGCTACATGACTCTTGGATTTCCATAGAAACAATCCTCTCTATCCTGCTGGCATAGATCCTTTGTCTTGTGTTGTAAATCAAGTGGTCTATCAACTGAAAAGTAGGTGGTTGGTCCCCATTTGCTGCACGATGCTACTACATATTTTTGGTGATAATCTGTCTGTTAGGACCCACACCAAATTATTCTCTTTCATCTTGTGCCTCCCATTATTCAGGCGGTGCCAGTGATGTCCTCCTCCTGCCCTGTCTCCTTCATCCTGGTGGTTCTTCTGTTGGCTGAGTTGCCTGCGTGCCAGGCAGGGGACTGCAAGGGCCACAGGCAGATGTTGAGGGGCCCACCAGGCTACGTCACAGATGGACCAGGAAACTACTCTGTCAATGGGAACTGCGAGTGGCTTATCAAAGGTATAATGAACCAACATATTGTCTTGTGCACAGGACATTTGACCAATAAACAAATAAGTATCCAATAGACTGCTATTTAATCTCCCTAATATATCTCCCAACTTTTAATATCTTCCAGCTCCCAGCAACAGTCACCGCATTGTCTTGAATTTCACCTTCATGGACACAGAGTGTACCTATGATTACCTGTTTGTGTATGATGGAGACTCCTACCAGAGCCCTCTCCTTGCCAGCCTGAGCGGGAACACTCTGCCTCAACCCATTGAAGCCAAGTCTGGCAAGGTAACCAATTAAGACATGATGAAAGAAACTCTGAAGCATTCTAGCTGTGGCAGATATTGACTTTGTGACTGTTATTTAATGTCCTTGTTCCAGATGCTGCTTCATCTCTTCAGTGATGCTAATTACAACCTCCTTGGCTTCAATGCAACTTACACCTTCTCTGTGTGCCCTGAAGCCTGTGGTGGTCACGGCCGCTGTGATTCCTCTACATCAAAGTGTCACTGCCATCAGGGTTGGGGAGAAGCAGCTTGTACAACCCCTCTTTGTTCCCAGGCTTGTTCTGTGAATGGCCAGTGTGACCAGGTAAGAGAAGCGATGGGGAATGTTTTATAAACACACAACGGTGGTCTTTAACCAAAGAGTCATTAATTCTTCCCTGAATAAGCTTTAACTATATTTGTCATGTGTGCATTTTAGTCTTATTCTCCATGTTTTGTCTCAGAAAGGAGAGCGCTGTCTGTGTAACCCAGGCTTCCTGGGTCACAGCTGTCAGCTTGGTTTCCATGATGATAGTGGGGCAGGGCAGTGGTGGCGTGTGAGTGAAGAAAACCCCTACACGCCTCCTAGGACGGGTTCTGCTGGCGTGTACCTGTCCTCCACTGGAGCCATGTACTTGTTTGGTGGTAAGAGTGACACACTCCTAATTTCCACTGATGTTTTGATATTAATTGAACAAACCCACCTTCCACCCCCTTTTTTAACATATTTGTTGTAAGTTAATAGTCCTTTATTCTTTGGCAGAGTAATTCAATTCGTAACGTGTAACACTTTTTATCACTTCATCGAACTCCTGTTCTATTAAGGATTGGATTTTAACCAACTTTAATATTGCTGTATTTGATTTATGTAGCTGCACTCCCTTATTTGACTTTTACTCTTCTCTAGTGTCCAATAGTGTTTTTGATTGACATCATGTTTGAATATTACTTATTTTCCTCCAGGGTTTGACCTGAACAGAGCTCTTGGTGACTTGATCAAATATAACTTCACATCCAACCAATGGGAAAGCAGGTCTTATGGTCACTCTCCTGTAAGTGGTTTGTGGATAAATGCACACGCACACGCACACACACACACACACACACACACGCACTGTTTTTGCTAACTCTTGCACCTCATATACTTTGTTTCCATGTGCACAACTGACGATTACTATCAGCATTACTCAAGCTGAAATAAAGTCCTACAAAGTAGGTTTCCACAGCTGAACAGTAGATCATTTGTATAGTTCAAATACAAATGCACAATGATTTCACTATTAAGCCTGTTGCCCTATCCTCTCACTATGTTTTCAGTTCAGATACCCTGGCAAAAAAACTCCCCAGCCCACAGCGTCATATGACAAATTCACTAAAAATGTATGGTTAAAAAATATGGTTAGGCAGAAATCTGATCACTGTCAAAGTGTGTAAATGAAGTTGTTTTTGTAATCAGGTTATTGCAGTGCATGTAAATGTCTACTCCTATTTCCTGATTTCTCCCAAGTGCCTGTTTTTTTGTGTACATATGTACCTATTCAATTCACATTTCTTTTTTATTCACTTCCTTCCTGCACTGTGACTCTCCTCTGTTGTCAGGTGGCTCGTCATTCCCACACAGCAGTAGAGTGGATGGGTAATATGGTTATCTTTGGAGGAGAGCTAGCCAACGGCTCCCTGGCCAGTGATGTCTGGATGTACCGGCCACTTCATGATGACTGGCAACAGCATGGCTTTTCAAATTCACGTGGGTCTCCTAAACTGGCCAATCACGCTGCAGCTGTAGTAGACAATTATCTCTATGTATTTGGAGGTGGGTTTCATACTATATTGTCACGTGGCAGTCTATGTTTGGATTACATATATCCCATAAAAAAAAAATTGTACTTAAGCAACATCTTTCATATTTCTCTATCCTTATATCCCAGGTCGCACTGAGGAGGATATGTTTTCCTCTTCTCTGTATCGGTTCGGCCTGCATGGCTCTGGACGGTGGGAGACCGTTCAGCCCACCGGTGGGAAGGCCCCGGCCACTGCCGGCCATTCCATGGTGTTCCACAGCCCATCCAGGACACTGCTGGTCTACGGAGGCCACAGGCCTACTACTGCCAGGTACACACCCTCACACACAGCATCTGGCATACAGTAAGACACACACATAGCCGGTAGAAACATTTCGTACACACTTTTCTATTTGTGGTTGCTAATGAGGAAGGAGAACAGTTTGCTGTCTTGTTTTGGAATGTATCTTTTTGTTTGTTTTGGGATTGCACATATTTTCGTCTATTCCTGTACACATCAAGTTAATTGTAAACTATTTGTCCTTTGTGATTAGATAAAAGGTGATTTCTGTTTTAAAACTTGTTAAATTAAGGCACTCCAGAAAAAGATAAGTTAAGATGAGAAGAAGAATAGCAGAAGTAGAAATGATTTGAAATGATGAAACAAGTTAGTTACCCAACATTTTGAATACAATTATAGCATATTTTATAGATTCTGAAAGTACTTGTTGTATATTTTTTTTAAGGTTTAGTGTGAGGGTGAACAACACAGACGTGTTCCACGTGGACAGGCGGTTTTGGACATCCTTCCGTTCCCGTTTCCCAGCAACCGGCCCCAGAGAGAGAGCTTTCCACTCAGCCACCGTCATTGGAAACTACATGGTGGTCTACGGTAAGCATTAAGTAAATGCACATAATTCTCTTTAATTAGTGCTGTCCTGTGTATATTTATCTATTTTCTTCCTGCCTTTCTCTCGCAGGGGGGAATGTACATATTCATTACCAAGAGGAGAAGTGCTTTGATGAGGAGATCTTCTTTTACCATCTGGGCTGTCACCAATGGGTGTCTGCTGGGGAGAGATGGTCACTTAGTGAGTTCCCGTAGACTCTCACACACAGTCCAGTTTCATCTACAGCTTGTTTCTTTTTTGGTTGTTATTAAGCAGCTACACGTATATTGCTTAAAACACTTTCATTTTTTTAAGGAGGGGATTCTGTGAGGGGGCGTTACTCGCATGTTGCTGCTGTGATGGAGGGACGAGTGCTACTGGTTGCTGGGGGTTACAGTGGCGTTGCCCGTGGAGACTTGGTGGCTTACAAAGTTCCACTGTTCGTCAGTAGCGATCAAGGTGACAGGGTGAGTGAAAGTGTCATAAAACAAGAAAACTGGAAGTCATATCATTGGAAAGACTGATGGGAGAAAGGATGAAAAAAATGTTTGAATAAGAGCAGCTAGGAATAACTAAATTGTTATGAACCTGTGTGTGTGTGTGTGTGTGTGTGTGTGTGTGTGTGTGTGTGTGTGTGTGTGTGTGTGTGTGTGTGTGTGTGTGTGTGTGTGTGTGTGTGTGTTGCATTATTAGGACGCTGTTTGTGCTGAGGCGCTAGATGAAAGTATGTGCCTTAAGAATCCAGAGTGCAGCTGGTGTGAAGGCCGCTGTCGAGAGTACCAGCCAACTAATCCGGTAACACTTTCCTCAGCCTTCTGGTTTACTCTCTTTGACTTATTCATAGAAATGTAGCGTAAAAATGTCATATATATATATATATCCATTACCACATTGTGAGACACCCAAAACATTTCTTTCACTTTGAAGTTCCTGTATGAATATCCAGTGCAATTTATAACCCCTCTTTTGTGTTCACAGTGTGGCAGTACTGGTTGCCTGGGCCTGGCTCGCTTCCTGTCTGATTGCCAGTCCTGCCTGGTGTTCAGTGGCACTCTAGCTTCTCTGGCCCGTGCCCCTGGTGAATTTGGCTGGTGTGTTCAGAATGAGTCCTGCCTACCAGTGTCAGGTGAGACCCAATGAGGGAGGAAGGAGGGCAAAAGCCTCAGACTAAAAAAACATGTTGGGAGTTGACAGGGGAGGGACTTATGTTGGGCGTGTTTCGAAGATGGAGCACAGTGATGTGACTACACCCAGCTGAGATTGTACAGGCTAGTCAGACCATGATTTGACTTGCCTGTCCAATCACATCCTTCCTTTGGTGCAGTGAGGTCATGTCATTTTACTCTTTTTGAACACACGTCACACACAAGTCACAGATCAGATTTGTTTCAGTACAGTAGAACACTTTAGAAATCGGCTGTATTACGATATTTGTGGAGGTCAGATGTGTTCTTTGTATGCTGACCTCTCCCTCTCGGTCTCACAGAGCGAAGTGCGTGCCGTGTGGACCAGATCTCAGGGGCGTACGGCTGGTGGGGGGAGCGTACCCTTTTCCTAACCTCCCTCCACTCCTGTCGCACCGAGAACTATGTCCCGGGACTGCACCTGCTCACCTTCCAGCACCCCCGCAACGACTCCCAGCCTGACAAGGTACGGAGTCCAAATCTCAAGTGCTAACTGTACTGGTTGTAATTACTTCCCTTTTCTGCTTATATTTATTCCTCCTTCCTTCCTCCAACATTGCTTTGACACTTTGACTCCACTGTAGTTCTCCAACTTGAATATTATGATTGTGAATTTCTACCTTGTGCTCTTGGCTTTTCAACCTCTTGGCTTCAATGCTCACTTCTCTTTTTTTGTTCTTTTTCACTGTTGTGTTTTATTGCGCTCATAGGGAACATTCCTTTTTTTTAAGTAGTTTGTCAAACTTGGGAAGCAGTTTGTAGAGAATAGTCCTTCTGTTGATGTGTTTCCACTTCCATCCATCCTCCCCCTATCCTCCATCCTCCTCACCCCTTCGCCAGGTGTCCATCCTACGCAGCACCACCATCATCCTTAGTCCCACCACAGAAATGGATGTAGCCCTACAGTTCAGGGGCTTCATCCACCCGTTATGGGGGGCCCCTCCACCTGCACCCCCTCCCACCGAGACTGTCTCCATGTGGGCTCGCATCCAAAGGCTCCACTTTGAGGCCCGAATGGCTTCAGGGCCCAACTCCAGCCAACTGGTAAGGGAAAGTGCATGTCAACACTTTTTATGTTTTTATAAATTATTTTAAAATAAATTGCTCATCTGAAATTGGAAAGTATTGATAGGATTAGTTGTTCTATATGTAGTCTATATCCACGACGTTCCACCTCTTACTTGACAAAAAACTATGTATGTTTTTTGACAGTTTTCGTGCTGAAGTTTCCCAATAATTAAACACCCACAATAGTGTATTGGAATGTGGAAAGAATATTGCATTAGATTGTGATTGTGTACATTTTCTATTTAAATGCACTGACTTATAATGGAATATTACATTATGTACATTTCCGGAATACTAATTTAATTTAAATACCCTATGTTTTATATTAAATGATTTTTAAATTAGCAGCACTTATTTATTGCCAGCCTTACTTAACTCTTGTCCACTTTTTCTTTCTCTCTAATTCTCTATGCATCTTTAACCTATCGGAGCAGGAGGTGGTGGGTCGTTGGGCAGCCCAGCAGGAGAAGGAGTTGAAGCTGTTGGCTCGCACAGATGGGAGTAGACTGTTCTCTAACCTGACCAGGGGCAACCATTACCTTGTTCAGGCTGAGGGCTACCTTAACAACTCTGGCTCAGGACAGACCAGTGAGATGGCCCTGATATGGAACAGAACATTGCCTGGAGGCAGTGTGAGTACTGGCACAGTTAAACCTGTGCTTTTATGAAGAGATTTAACCTGCATAAGCAGTGAAAGTAAAAGAAACTGTAGCTTGTGGTTCTGTCATTTTTCTGCACAATGGGTTTCATTCAGTAGTAAAACAAAAGCTAAACTCTTACCTAATATGCCTTTTTCCTCATAACTTGCTCTCCCTTTAGGAGATCTCCTTCCTGTTCCTGGAGCCTTACCGCTCAGGTTCCTGTTCAGCATACATGTCCTGTCTGGCCTGTCTGTCCGATCAGTCTTGTGGTTGGTGCCCGTCTTTGTCCCGCTGCCTGCTGCGGGACAACCCAGACCCCGAGCCCTGCCCTGAGGGAGAGAAGGGGGAAGGCAAGGGAGATGGTCAACGCCATCTGCTGTTGGCACCCCAGCACTGCACCTTGTGTGAAGAGTACAGAGACTGCTCTGCTTGTACTCAGGTACATCACAGATAACACCTAATGTTAACATAAAGTGTCACTATGCAGCTGATATTATTATATAACTTAATTTGGAGCTGCTGTATTCCTGACTCACGCAAAGCTCAATTTGGCTTGCAGGACCCTTTTTGCGAGTGGCAAATAAACTCCAGCAAAAAAGGCGACTACCAGTGCAGTCGACGGGGAAGACTAGACGGATCCATACGTGACTCAAGGGGTTGTCCTAAAGTCTGCAACCAGTAAGTTGAAAAACTATATTTTCATATGTTGTTTATATTTTTGTATGTAACAAGGACCTTATCTCACATCTTTTTTTCTTGCAAAGGAGAAGGACGTGTGGCGAGTGCCTTTCTAACTCCAGCCAGTGTGCGTGGTGTGAGTCAGCCCAGGCCTGCTTCTATTTTGCTGCCTACCTCACAAAATACCCATATGGAGAGTGCAGGGACTGGTACGACAGGTAAAATAAGGACATTTTTAAGACTTGTTTTGTCTTATTTTCAGCTGACAGTTGATACACATAACTATATGCAGTTGCACATACAGTTAACTGCTTTCCTGTTACACTCACATTACGTAAACCAAAAATAAGACAAAAGAACTGACTGAATTTTAAAATATAACGTCTTTTGAGTGCAATTAGTTATATTTTATCAATGATTTGAATTGAACCTAAATCATTAATCTAATATTCTATTTTCTTATTCTCTTACTTGTCAGTGTTCATTCGGTTCCCCAGTGTAAGCAATGTTCAGCTTTAAACACGTGCACAGACTGCCTGCGGACATTCCAGTGTGGCTGGTGTGGTGACCACAACAATCCCACAATTGGAAAGTAAGTATGGCACACATTTACAGTGGGGCAAAAAAGTATTTAGTCAGCCACCAATTGTGCAAGTTCTCCCACTTAAAAAGATGAGAGAGGCCTGTAATTTTCATCATAGGTACACTTCAACTATGAGAGGCAAAATGAGAAAGAAAAATCCAGAAAATCACATTGTAGGATTTTTAAAGAATTTATTTTCAAATTATGGTGGAAAATAAGTATTTGGTCAATAACAGAAGTCCATCTCAATACTTTGTAATATACCCTTTATGGCAATGATGGAGGTCAAACACACACACTGTTGCTGGCATTTTGGCCCATTCCTCCATGCAGATCTCCTCTAGAGCAGTGATGTTTTGGGGCAGTCGCTGGGCAACACGGACTTTCAACTCCCTCCAAAGATTTTCTATGGGGTTGAGATCTGGAGACTGGCTAGGCCACTCCAGGACCTTGAAATGCTTCTTACGAAGCCACTCCTTCGTTGCCCGGGTGGTGTGTTTGGGATCATTGTCATGCTGAAAGACCCAGCCACGTTTCATCTTCAATCGACTTGCTGATGGAAGGAGGTTTTCACTCAAAATCTCACGATACATGGCCCCATTCATTCTTTCCTTTACACGGATTACTCGTCCTGGTCCTTTAGCAGAATAACAGCCCCAAAGCATGATTTCCAACCCCATGCTTTACAGTAGGTATGGTGTTCTTTGGATGCAACTCAGCATTCTTTCTCCTCCAAACACGACGAGTTGAGTTTTTACCAAAAAGTTCTATTTTGGTTTCATCTGACCATATGACATTCTCTCAATCCTCTTCTGGATCATCCAAATGCTCTCTAGCAAACTTCAGACGGGCCTGGACATGTACTGGCTTAAGCAGGGGAACACGTCTGGCACTGCAGGATGTGAGTCCCTGGCCGCGTAGTGTGTTACTGATGGTAGCCTTTGTTACTTTGGTCCCAGCTCTCTGCAGGTCATTCACTAGGTCCCCCTGTGTGGTTCTGGGATTTTTGCTCACCGTTCTTGTTATCATTTTGACCCCATGGGGTGAAATCTTGCGTGGAGCCCCAGATCGAGCGAGATTATCAGTGGTCTTGTATGTCTTCCATTTTCTAATAATTGCTCCCACAGTTGATTTCTTCACACCAAGCTGCTTACCTATTGCAGATTCAGTCTCCCCAGCCTTGTGCAGGTCCACAATTTTGTTTCTGGTGTCCTTTGACAGCTCTTTGGTCTTGGCCATAGTGGAGTTTGGAGTGTGACTGTTTGAGGTTGTGGAATAGGTGTCTTTTATACTGATAACAAGTTCAAACAGGTGCCATTAATACAGGTAACGAGTGGAGGACAGAAGAGCCTCTTAAAGAAGAAGTTACAGGTCTGTGAGAGCCAGAAATCTGGCTTGTTTGTAGGTGACCAAATACTTATTTTACCGAGGAATTTACCAATTAATTCATTAAAAATCCTACAATGTGATTTTCTGGATTTTTTTTCTTCTCATTTTGTCTCTCATAGTTGAAGTGTACCTGTGATGGAAAATTACATGCCTCTCTCATATTTTTAAGTGGGATAACTTGCACAATTGGTGGCTGACTAAATACTTTTTTGCCCCACTGTAACTAACAAATACGTTGACAATTACTCTGTACAGATTGATGTACTTATTGATAATTTCCTTTTGTTATAAAATGTCTGATATGTTAATAGTCATTGTCTTCTTGTATTCATTCATGGTTTTTACTCATCTTTTCAGATGTTTGAGGGGAGACTGGGCAGGAATGGATGACCCCTTGGTGTATAACTGTAGTGTGGCTGTGGCTGAAGCACAGGCTGCAAAGTAAGATATCTGTTATTACACTTTCATGACTTGATGCAGTAAGCAGGTGCCTTTTTCTCGTAAGGAAGGGCTTTTGTTATATTGGTAATTTAAAATAAAATATTTATGGATGGAGTGTTTTTCCCAGGTTGTAAATGTATTTGTGGTTGTTCACTCTTTGGAAGAGGAAGTGGTCCTTAACTTGTTTTTTTACAATGCAATTACTCTAAGTTGAATAGGACAAAATGCATTTGCAAGACTTATAAAATCCTCTTGTCCCAGTCTATGTATTAAAAGAAAACATTTCAATGTTATCAGTTATATTCATTTGAAAAAAATGATTGAAGGGCTTTTTGTTTCTTTACGATCTTTACTTTCTGAAACCTTCACATACCATAGACTGTCCGCCAAACTTAAACAGAACTTCTACATAGAGCCATATCACAGTGGCTGGACGCATAGATGGATATAGTATACCTGTCCAACTTCAATTCTCCTTGTCCTACTCTTCCAGCCCCGAGCCCCAGACCTCGGCCCCGCCACGACCCTTGGAAATGGAGATGGAGCTGGAGCTCTTGGATGACGAAGAGCAAGATGCAATCTGGTCCTACCCCACCTGCCCTGATGTAGAGGAATGCAGGCTGGGTCTCCACAACTGTCACCCCTTCGCCACCTGCATCAACACTCCCACCTCCTATGAGTGCCACTGTGAGAGAGGATACACAGGGGATGGTACACTGCACTGCAACCAGACGTAAGATGTTCCTCTGTTTATTCAACCTTCAACTCTCTTGAGCGAAAAATCTTCATATTTTCCATTTAGTCATCAGGTTTTTTTTTTAAAAATGTTAAAGGACATTTTGACCCAAACATAATTGTTCTTATTTCCACAGGTGCTACAATGAGTGCCGTGAGGGCCAATGTAGTGGCAGCCCACGGTTTGAGTGTGAATGTTCCCTTGGCTGGACGTCTGACCCCGCCACTCTGGTTCTCAGTGGTGTTGAATGTGACGTTGACTGTGGCTGCAACTTCCATTCCACCTGTATTACTGCACCAGGGATATGTGACGAATGCCAGGGTGAGACTTTTATATATGGCTTGTTTCAATAGCTTGTTCTCAGTCATCTTTTGTATTAAACTCATACTGAACCAGGCCAATTTATGCGGTAAAATCGAACTACATTCTGCCTATGTCTTTCAGATTGGACTACAGGACCCCACTGTGAGCACTGCCGTCCAGGTAGCTTTGGTTCAGCGCTGGCTGGTGGCGGTGGCTGTGTGCAGTGTGAGTGTAATGGCCATGGCGACCCTCTCCGAGGATACTGTCACAACCAGACAGGCCAGTGCTACTGCACCCACAACACTCAGGGACCGCATTGTGAGTCCTGCCTTCCTGGTTACTACGGAGACCCCAGGTAAGAAGATCTTCATCTTACAACTTGAGTTGTTATTTCTTTGTGTCTGTACTGATTTGAAAACTATTTGAAATCCAGGAGTGGAGATTACAATAAGGTATTGATAAAAGCAAAAAGTGATTTATGATTTTTCTTTTTCAGATTCTTTCATCATGACTCATCTATCTTGATATCTTTCTCTTTCCAACAGGAACAATGGCACATGCTACCGCCAGTGCCAGGGTCGTTCTGTGCTGCTCTCCTCCACCTCTGCCATGCCTGTCTCCTCTTCTCTGGGTTGGCGAAGTGGCACAGAAGGGAACGGAGGACTTTCTCATTGCCTTTGGGTCCTGTCTGTGACTGAGAACCTGGCACCTTGTCTGCCCAGACAGCTGTGTCCCCCTGTAGCCCTCACTCTACACCCAGACTCCCATACGCGTTGTAAAGTGAGTACAAACATGACCTGATAATACACACAAGCAAATGAATGTGTTAGCTGTGCTGTAGCATTAAACATTGTCAGTATTCCTACCTGTATCACTGTCGCCCTTAAATTCCTTTTGTTTTGTTTTGCAGAGCTCTTTTGTCTATGTGTTTGATGGCCTCCCTCGTTTCCTGGCCAATGGAGTTGTACATTCAGATCACAACCTGATAGGGGCATTTTGTGGCACCACAAGGACTCAACCTATCACTGTGGAGGCCACCTCAGGTATCCATCCATATATTCATTCAATAATGCCTTTTTTATTTGCCTGGAGAAATCTGCTTGTCCATTACAGGCAGACAGCAAAAGTTGAGCTATTAAAATGGTATTTCCTCTGAACACATTAACCACTAATTACCTAGCAGATTACTTCACCTCAGGGCATTTGGTAAGTCATTTTGCTGTCAACCATTAAACCATGTCATACAAACACTTACCCACATATACTTATTTGAAATAATGGAGTTATAGTGGGCATTTAAACACACAGAATCGAAAATCACCATGTCACTCTCACTATTCTATTTTCTGTTTTAATACCAGGTGTGATTTCTGTCTACTTTGAGGCCAACGTCTCCTCAAACAAACCTCAAGGCTTCAATGCATCTTTCTGGGTGCGGCGGTGTCACCAGAGCTCTGATGAGGGTGAAGAGGGGTCATCTGTGTGTCCAGCTGGAGCCCAGTGTGAAGGGGGGCTCTGTCAGTGCCCTCAGGGATATGGTGGACCCCAGTGCAACCGGCCCATATGCCCTCAGGATTGTGGAATAGCAGAAGGAAGAGGGGCTTGTAATATAGTAAGAGTTGTGACAATTTATATTTAGAATTTGACTTTTGATTTGGACACAGGGATCACTTATTTCTAGGAATAGACGTGTTTGGGAATTATTAAAGAATGGAAAATGTGTCCAAACTTTACAGTTAGAGTACCATACACTGTAGCTATATATACTCTCTGCCATTAGATTTCTTGTGATATGTTCATGATAATCTGAAATGATCCTCTGTAAAATATTGTGTCTAATAATAGGCATGTTACAAATGTTCTTAGATTGCTAACTAACATATTTTTTTGTCTCAGTCTCTGGGAGTGTGTGTGTGCTCAGATAGCTGGGCTGGCTCAGACTGCTCTCTTCCTCGGGACTCCAACAGTCTGGTCTGGGAAACACTGCTGGACACACAACTGACAGTGGTAGGGGCACATAAACCGTAAAAAAATCTATCTGCACAATTCATGAATCTTACACCCCAGCACACACAAACACACATTCATTTTGCACTGTTGCTTCACAGAACCAGGCCCACAGGTTTCTCCACAGGATGGGCCACTCTCTGGTGTCTGGACCACAGGGCAACCTCTGGATGTATGGAGGACTCTCTCTGTCAGAGGGCATTCTGGGAAATGTCTACAGGTAGGGCGTTCTGAGTAGTATGAATGTCACAAAACATTTTTGATGTTATACTGTGTGTATAAGTAATGTCTATATATGTGTAATAATGCATATTGTCCCTGGTTTGTTTAGATATTCTGTGTCAGAGCACCGTTGGACCCAAATGTTGACAAGCTCTGTGGAAGAAGGCTCGACTCCGAGTCCTCGCTATCACCACGCCTCTGCACTGCTGACCAGTCGTGAGTCTGGCTCTGGAAGCCACAGAGCTAGTCACGACTTCATGTTGGTGGTGGGCGGTGTCATTGAAAACGGTGTTGCCATGGATGCCTGGAGTCTTAATCTCAGCAGTTTAGTCTGGCGAGAACACAAGGTTAGGATTAGATTTATTGTGGAAATACAAAATATAGTGTGTGTATAAGTGTTTTTTATAGCTCCTAGTAAATTACATTTTTTTTCCTTCCATCTCTGACAGAGCACAGTGCTGCCCTCGGTGTCAGGCCACACTTTAACTGTACGCCGAGACTCCTCTGTGCTGTTGATTGGAGGTTACTCTCCAGACAACGGCTTCAACCACCATCTGCTGGAGTTCAGCCCTCATACGGGAAACTGGACCATTGTCCCCCACACTGGCACACCACCTACAGGTTTGCAAGGCCTTTCGTTTTTGTTATGGGTTGTAGCATAGTTCTTACTTGGTCAATAACTTATTGACTGATGCACCACTTATATATAAGTACAAACATAATTAATGTATTAGTCAACCTCAAAGAGAATTCCAGTATTACATTTTGAAAATGCACTTTTGAATTTTCACTTCAACCTGTTTTGCCTTTTGCGTTCTTCAATCAGGTTTATATGGCCACTCAGCAGTCTACCATGAGCAGACTGATGCCATCTATGTCTTTGGTGGCTACCGCTTCCACGTGGAGACTGTGGAGCCCTCAGGCGAGCTCTACAGTCTGTACTACCCCAACCTCACCTGGTCTCTGCTGGTGCCCTCACAGGGTAATAAGGTAAGAGGCCAACCTCATCTAGTCTCTACCCTCCTGTTACAGGCCAGTAAATTAGACAAGCCAAGCATTTATCTTCTATCAGTCCACTGCATATAAATAACCTATCTATTCTTGCTGTGTCATCTCTTTGCAGCCCCTGTCCCGTTTCTTCCACGCTGCAGCCATGATCAAAGACACCATGGTCATTGTTGGGGGAAGGACAGAAGCTGAAGACTATAGTAACTCAGTGTCTCTGTACCAGATCAACTGTAACACCTGGATACAACCAGGTGACCATCTTAGTGTCTTTCTGTAGATTCAATTTTGGTCAAATCCTAAATTTCCATACCAAAACCTAATCACTTTTTTTCTTTCCTTCAGTCTCAGTTGTAGGAGATCCAGTAAATTGTTCAGTGTCTCTTGCCATGACAAGCTTGAGTGGCCGTCTCTTCCTGTCAGGGGGCTTCAATGGTGTCACACTGGGCAGACTCCTAACCCTGTCTGTGCCCTCTGACCCCTGTGCGCTGCTGCCAACACCAGAGGCCTGCAACACCACCACAGGCAGCTGCGTCTGGTGTAGGGGAACCTGTGCTTCTTCTGATACTGCTGAGAGGTAATACGTTGGCTGAAAGCAACTCTAAATAAATAGCACTCTGTTCTTGAGCTTGAAGTTATGTGCAGCTACTAAATTAAATTTGTCAAACTTTCAATTCTCCACCTCCCTTTCTGTCAGAATGGGCTGCTTCACTGGCCAGTCTCCCTGCTCCCCGACCCCTCGTCAGCCAGACCAGTGTCGCAGACTGAAGACCTGCAGTGAATGCCTCGCCCGACACCCTAAAACATTCTCCAGTACATCACAGGTAATATACAACACCCCTACTGTAACACAAACAGAGACAGCTACTTTCTATCAACTAAAATCTGTTCCTTACTGAATTTCCCAGCCTGCTCTACAGTGTAAGTGGTGCACAAACTGTCCAGAGGGGGCCTGTATCAGCAGTTCTGTTAGCTGTACGTCTGAACATGACTGTCGGATCAACCAGAGAGAGATCTTCCTGTCCAGCAACTGCACTGAGACCAGCTGTGAGGCTTCTGACTGCCCCAAGTGTACTGCCTCTGGAAAATGCATGTGGACTCGCCAATTCAAACGCACAGGTATGGGCAATAGGGGTGTACGATTCAGAAAATGGCACGATTCGATTCTGATTTTTAGGCTCACGAATCGATTCAATATCGATTTTTCAATTTCAAAAAATGTAAATGTAGTTACTTTTCGTATGTATGTATGTATATATATATATATATATATATATATATATATATATATATATATATATATATATACACACACACACACGACCCCAAATCAGAAAAAGTTGGGACAGTATGGAAAACACAAATAAAAAAAGAAAGCAGTGATTTCTAAATGTACTTTGACTTATATTTCATTGCAGACAATACAACAGCACATCATTTAATGTGTTCCTCATGATTTGTATTGTTTTTTCAAAAAAACTAAATTCCTATTTTGGTTCTTGCAACACATTTCAAAAAAAGTTGGAACAGTAAAGCATTTACAACTTTGTAATGTTGCCATTCCTTTTCACAACACTTAAAAGACGTTTAGGGGCTGAAGACACCAAGTGATGAAGTGTTTCAGGTGTAATTTTGTCCCATTCTTGCTGCAAACAAGTCTTAAGTGGGGCGACAGTACGGGGTCTTCGTTGTCGCATTTTGCGCTTCAAAATGCGCCACACATTCTCCATTGGAGACAGGTCGGGACTGCAGGCAGGCCAGTCAAGTACCCGTATCCTCTTCCTCCGCAGCCAGGACTTTGTAATGTGTGCAGAATGTGGTTTTGCATTATCTTGTTGAAATATGCATGGGCGTCCCTGGAAAAGATGTCTTCTTGAAGGCAGCATATTGTGCTCCAAAATCTCTATGTACTTTTCAGCATTAATGGTGCCATCACAGAAGTGCAAGTTACCTTTGCCAAGGGCACTGACACAACCCCATACCATGACAGACCCTGGCTTTTGGACTTGTTGCTGGTAACAGTCTGGATGATCCTTTTCTTCTTTGGTCCGGAGCACACGGCGTCCATTTCTCCCAAAAAATACCTGAAATACTGATTCATCTGACCACAGTACATGTTTCCACTGTGTGATGGTCCATCCCAGATGCCTCCGAGCCCAGAGAAGTCGTCGGCGCTTCTGGACACTGTTAACATAGGGCTTCCTTTTGGCACAGTACAGTTTTAACTGGCATTTGTGGCTGTAACTACGTATTGTGGTACTTGACAAAGGTTTGCCAAAGTAGTCCTGAGCCCATGTGGTGATATCGCTTATAGATGAATGACGATTCTTGATGCAGTGCCGCCTGAGGGATCGGAGATCACGGTTGTTCAGCTTAGGCTTCCGCCCTCGTCCTTTACGCACTGAAATTCCTCCTCATTCCTTGAATCTTTTAATTATGTTATGCACTGTTGAAGGTGAAATAAGCAAATGTCTTCCTATCTTTCTTTGAGGAACATTGTTTTTAAACATTTCAATAATTTTCTCACGTATTTGTTGTGAAACTGGCGATCCTCGGCCCACCTTTGCTCCTAAAGGACTAGACCTTTCTTGGATGCTGCTTTTATACCAAATAATAATTACAATCACCTGTTGACATCACCTGTTTCAAATCACATCATTATTTAACCAATTTATCTGATTACTAGTCCTAAATTGCTCCTGTCCCAACCTTTTTTGGAATGTGTTGCAGGTCTGAATGACAGGAAAGGATGTATATTTACAAATGAAATTAAGTTGACCAGACAAAACAGGAAATATTTTGTGTTCACATTGTCTGCAATGAAATACAAGTCAAAGTACATTTAGAAATCACTACTTTCTTTTTTTATTTGTGTTTTTCATACTGCCCCAACCTTTTCTCATTTGGGGTTGTGTGTGTGTGTATATGTGTGTGTATATATATGTATATATGTATATATATATATATATATATATATATATATATAGATCTTATACATCCCTTAGTTCATTCATGTGGATTTTTTATTTAGTTTTATTATCTTTTATTGTCCATATTATTCATGTGGATTTATTTGTTATTTTATCATCCTGTTTATGATGCATGTGTATGTTGTGTGTGTGTGTGATGTCTGTAAGCTACTGGGACCTTGAATTTCCCCTTGGGGATCAATAACGGATCTATCATGTGATTGCAGTAGACATACAATTATTATTATTTTTTTTTTTATAAATATGAATCTATTTTGAATCTGTAGAGCTTGAATCGCGATTCGAATACAAATCCATTTTTTTGCACACCCCTAATGGGCAATATAGTGTTGAAGAGCGTTGAGGAAATTATGAATTTTCTATAGGCTCTTTTGTTTTTATTTTCAGTCTAAACCTGAAAATAAATAAGATATCAATGTAGGAAAAAACATTAAATACACTAGAAATTGAAATTTAGTCATGATTATCACACCTGTATGGATGAATTATTATTTTGGAGATAATAAATTAAATGTTGGCTCTGTTCCACTTGAAAATGTTGACTGTGTTGTGATCATTTCAGGTGAGACAAGGCGCATCCTGAGTGTGAACCCCACCTATGACTGGACGTGTTTCAGCTACGCCCTGCTCAACGTCTCACCAATGCAGGTGGAGTCTTCTCCCCCTATGCCGTGCCCTCCACCCTGCCACAGTCTCAATAATTGCAGCCTCTGTCTGGGCTCTAGAGGCTCTGATGGGGGCTGGCAGCACTGTGTGTGGAGCATGGCTCTGCAGCAGGTAAAACTTTACAGAGCTTTACAGAGTATTTTGTATGATAAATAAAATCATGTTCATATACAGCTAACCTTTCTCCCCTTCCGCTAGTGCATGAGTCCGTCTTTTGTGCCCTTGCGATGTGAGGCGGGTCAGTGCGGTCGTCTGCTCTCTGGGGGGGACTCTTGCTCTCCCCAGTGCTCCCAGCTCACACAGTGCTCCCAGTGCATTTCCAGGCCTCAGTGTGGCTGGTGTGCTGCTCGGGGGGGAAATGGGGCTGGACGCTGCTTACAAGGAGGTCTTGATGGTGAGAAATATCTTCAGTTGATGCGTTCAAAAAGTTCAGCATTGTGGAGTGTAACCAGTCCAGCGTTACATTTATCACTTAATCAAAATTTCTGCTTTTCTCATCTGTGGTTCACTCACCTTCCCCTATTTGTCTCCCAGGTGTGAGTGAGGGCGTTTGCCCCCTGAGAAACAGCAGCTGGTCCTTCCTCCACTGTCCAGAGGAGGATGAGTGTGCCAACGGCCATCACCACTGCAACAGCACCCAGGACTGCCACGACCAACCCCAGGGATATCACTGCACCTGCAAACAGGGTTACATACTCAGCAGGTAGGATCAGGAGTTAGCGGTTATGACTCAGGTGCAGAATACACAAGGATATTTACACAGAAATAATGTATTGCTAAATTCTTCTCTTTTTTGTTTTTTGGCTGTACAGGGTTTCTGGTCAGTGTGAGCCAGTTTGTGCACAAGGTTGTGTGAACGGGACGTGCGTGTCCCCAGGAGTTTGCCAGTGTCACTTTGGATTTGTGGGGGAAAACTGCTCCTCTCAGTGCAGCTGCAACAAACACAGCAACTGCGCTGGTGTCAGCAAACCAGATGTTTGCCTTGAGTGCCACAATAACACCATAGTAAGTGCTCATAGTAAAACACATGCACATACTGTAAACACAATTTTTCCATGCCCACTGGGGATGATTCATTTTTCATAAAATTTCAGGGTAAGCACTGTGAGAAGTGTAAGCCCCTGTTTGTGGGCTCTGCCAAGGGGGGCGGCACTTGTCGTCCATGTCGGGAGTTCTGCAGGGGAAACAGTGATGTGTGTTTATCCGGAGATGAACTTAAGAAGGCCCTTGAGAATCCACGGCTCTTCCCTCTGGACCCCAACAGCGTAAGTGTCTGCTGTCCTTGTGGCCTTCTCCTTTATTATATGTTAAAAACAAATACACCAGTTGTGCTTACTCTTGTATCTCTCTTTGTCCCTTTATCAGATTCAGAACTGGGTGTCTGAAGGTCCCACAGAGGAGCATGCTGTCTGTGTGAATTGCAAAAACAACAGCGTGGGGGACAAGTGTGAGAGCTGCCTCAGCGGCTTCTTCCTGCTGCCGGGGAAGTGTGAAAAGTGAGTAATGTTTGCTGCTCAGCAGTCAATGGATTCCCATGACGTGACCAACATTACAAAGCATTTACATATTATATGCCAAGCTTTTAAATGTTTTAAAAAGGGCTTCATACTGAATGTTTTGGCAGTGTCCACAATTACAATTATTTTGGGTTGACACAATGCCAGGCCTTTCAGATATAATCGGCATTAATATACAGTGCTTACCGCATGTTGTACAACTAAATGCTGATGCTTCTTTAAACTAACCGTGCTAGTCATGAGATGGAAATCTCCCTATGCCTAGAAGTTAGATAAATAAGATGTGCAAACGTTGCAAAAAGACAATCAGTATAAATGCTTATAGAAGCAACAGACTTATTAGTTCAATAAGCTCTCTTGTCTCCTCTTTAGTATTTGTATTTCTCCTTTTTAGTGTATCTTCTCCTCTTCATTGCAGGTGTCAGTGTAATGGCCACGCAGACACATGTAATGAACACGATGGTACGGGTTGCCCTTGCCAAAACAACACAGAGACCTCCTCCTGTCTCAGCAGCCCTCAGAGTGACCGGAAAGATTGCTACAGGCAACAGGTATGCACATGCACTTCAATTATGGAAGAAGGGTTTCACTTTGAAAAATTATATATAACATATTCTCCACACAGAAGGTGGCCTTGGTCACAATATAATGTTTGATTTTCTTTCTCTGTGTCAATAAAAGCTAAATTTAGAATTGAGACAAACATTTGTGACCCTGTCCTATCCATTGCTGGGTTTTGCTCAAGTTGTATTTGTTGTGCTCTTCTATTCAGTGTGCAAAGTGCAAAGACTCCTTCAATGGCACACCAGTGAATGGGCGTCAGTGCTATCGTCAGTTCAACGTTGACACAGAGTGCTGCTTTGACCCCACATCCCAGACCAACTGCTTCCATGATCCCACCATTCGCAACCTGCCCAAGGGGCGCACTGTGTTTTTCTCTGCGCAGCCAAAGTTCACCAATGTGGACATTCGGGTCACCATTGATGTTACCTTTGGTGAGGTGGAAGTGTATGTGTCCAACTCTCATGACATCTTCATTGTGGATGTAGACCGATACACAGGGATTCACACCATCAGGATCGAGGAAGAAGCAGTAACTCGGGGGACAACGACAGGTATAGATAAGGATTCACCTCCGTCCCCTATAAAGGTGCTTGCCAATGCCTCATCCAGTCTCGGGGGTCCCGTGCTCCCCCACAACCCCCTGCAGCTGCAAGCAAAACCCTCAGGGGCAGAGAGAGAAATTACGGAGGCGCGGGCTGAAGGACTCATCACCTACATCACTGTGTGGAAACCACAGACAGTGCTGATTGTCCGTGGCGTTCGAGATCGTGTGGTCATCACCTTCCCCCATGAAGTGCACTCTCTGAAATCCAGCCGCTTCTACATCGCTCTGAGAGGTGTGGGAATGGCCGAGAGACAGGGAGAGTCCCAGGGCCTGTTATTTCTGCGACAGGACCAAGCTCACATCGATCTTTTTGTCTTCTTCTCAGTTTTCTTCTCCTGCTTTTTCCTCTTCCTGTCGGTCTGCGTCCTCCTATGGAAGGTTAAGCAGTTTCTGGACTTCCGTCGGGAGCAGCGTCGCCACATCCAGGAGATGACCAAGATGGCGTCAAGGCCCTTCGCTAAACTCACCATATATCTTGAGCCGGAAGAGCCTCAGCTCATCTACCTGCCTTCAGCTGGTGGAGGGGTGGGGGGCAGCACTGTATCGCTTGCTCATGCCCGCACAAACAAGTTAGGAGGAGTGGTGGTGGGCCAGAGGGGCAGGGTAGGAGCTGTCTCTTACAAACATGACCCAGGCTCTGGACCCACAGCCCACCATCACCTCACCCTGGGTGGAGGGGGCAACGGTAGCCAGCACCTGCCGCTGCACTACTTGAACACCCACCACTATGCCAGCACCACATCTGGCACCCCGGCCTCACACCATCACCACCCAACAACATACAGCGGCTATCAGCACTTTTGCCGCTCTGACCCCTTCCTCTCTCAGCTCATGGGCTTTTCTTATTCCACCTTTAAGGTAGGGCCCATCACACTAGAGCCCACAGATGACGGCATGGCTGGGGTGGCCACTGTCCTCTTCCAGCTGCCTGGGGGTGTCTTGGCTCCAAATCGTGCCTGTCTGGGCTCTGCACTGGTTACTTTGCGTCAGAACCTGCAAGAATACTGTGGCCATGGCAATGGAGGGGGGCACCCAGGGGCGGGAGCAGGGCGCAAGGGGCTGTTAGGGCATCAACACCTGACCACTATGGCTATGTAGGGAAGAAACAATAGAATTTAAAGAGGACAGGGATAAAAGAGATGGGATAAATCTGTGAAGTGTGTTTGATAAATTCATTTTCTGAAAGCTGCAAGACAAAAACAAAGTCCAAAATAAAGAGTTATGACACAGTCCGTTAACATGAGCATTTTGAACAGAGTTGTACATACACTGTATAATGAATTATGTCTTTTATTGTATTATGTTTTGCTGTACTGTAATTCAGTGCTTCACACGACCAAGCGAGCTGTGTCTAGAATGCACTACAACTGCTATACGTATCAACAAAACAATGTTGCATCCTGTCTGATCACTTAAGAGGTATGAGCACACTCGACAGTCAGTCTCATGCAAAGACTGAAGCTGGACTGTTGCAAAATTCTTCTCACTGACCAACAGAGGTTTTAAAAATACAGCCGCTCTCTTTGGAACCAACATGTGCTTTATACCCCAAAAAGTGACAATCAAAATTGCCATCGAGAACAAAGACTTAAATTGGTTCAACATATTGTGCAAGATTTTGATTGTCAGCTCAGCGCAGGTAAAAAAAGTCAAAGTTGCTTGTGAGATGTTTTTTTTATATCATAGTCAATATGATTGATTTATAATTGTAACTCAGTATATGGCAGGCTTCTAAGCTACAGGTTTATGTTAAACAGACTCCTGAGTATGTCTTTGCATATTCATTCACCTGCTCTGTTACACTTTCATTTGTTCTTCTGCTCATCGGCCTTCACTTCTTGCCTTGTGTGTGAGTCGACTGGCTTACACTTAGTAACAATAACATATTCTCCTTTTTGTTTGAGTTGGTTTTGTAAAAAAAAAAAAAAGAAAGAAGGATAATGTTTTCAATATTAGTCTTTAGTTGACGCTATGATAATTTAACAGAGCTCGTCCATAAAAATGAAGAAATGTGTCCATTTAAAACATTTCATTACATTTTGTTGAATGATTTTAATTTGATAAAATGTATGTTGGTGTTTGGCTAGTTTTGCTGGACTGCTTTTTTCAGGCAACTTGTCTGCTTAGGTGATTGTATTAGCCAATCATAGCTACAATTTGATATATATATATATATATTAAAAAAAATGGATGCGAAAAAAATAAATACAGTATGGTTGGAAAATGTTACTCTATTGAATGATAATGGAAAGAGTTCTCCTGGTGAGATATTTCGAGAACACTTGACACCATTTGTATTTTCAGTGAGACTGAATTACTTGTTCACTGGTTGGTGTTGACGTTATTATTCTTTGTTTTCTCTCTGTTTTCCTTTTTGCACTGCATGGAGGCAATGAGCCCCATTATTCACGTGAAACACTAAGAGGGGATGTCATCCAGCCTCAGATGGCACACAGTGTCATGGATGAACTCAGAATGATGCTACTGGCTTCTTATCACATGAACAAAATGAACTGAATAATGGCAGCATAGTTAGGCAAACTAAAGCTCAAATAAATACTGTCGCTATTTATAACAGCCCTCCACAAGTAAGCATTACTATTGTTTTTTTTTTGTCTTGTATCTTTGTGTGTTCTTTTTTAACATATGTTTGTACATAACTTTTGTTGTGTTTTTTTTGTTTTTGAAGAAGGGAACAGTGTTGTACAGAAGATTGCGTCAAGATTTTCGGTCCGGAGTCGGCTGAAATAAAGTCTGATGAGAACATGATTGTGAGTGTGTTTTGTACCGAAGGAAACAACATGCAGTTAGTACTATTAATACTATTTCTTGATTAAAAAATGACAATTAGGACATGAGTCTGCCATAACTTTTAATTAAAAATAATTTAATGTTAGATAATTGGGTCACAGTTGTGAATTTCTCTTTTATTGAGGCTAACCTAGATCTACTCTAAGAAAAAACCCTGCAACTTAATTACTCATTAATGGACCTTTTTCACAGCAGACATTTTTGACTTGTCAAAGTAGGAAAAGCACAGCTGAAATTGATAACCTTAACGATGGCTCAATTCCATCAAGTGTCCCAGTAAGCTATTTCAGTGAGTCAGCATGCACAATACCAGGGCCTCTCCTAAGTGGAATGCAGCCATCATTAATAGTTTTGAATACACCTGTGCAAAAGGTCTATTGGTATCACCTGGCGCAGACAACTCAAGTACTGTAGGCCTGTATTTGTCCAAACCTTTGATGCTGCTTCTCCCTAGTGCACCAGTTTCTTACTGAACACTAATTAAGAGTAGCAATTGAATCTGACAGTTTGCTACTAAACAGATTTGTAAAATACAAAGTTATGTCTTTGAAGAGCTTGAACAATGGTTAGGGGAATTTAATTGTTTTAGTATAATAGAAAGACTAAATAGATAAACATGACAAAAATGATTATGATAAAAATATAAAAAGGTAAATAAAAAAATAAAATAAGGCTCAGTGGATTTTTATGTGATGTTTGGATGTCTTATTGTTTAAATAAGTCAGGTGTGTATGTTACATTAATTAGCCTATGTATTTTGAAGTAAGAGGTTTAGCTTCTCATGATCTACTTCCAAATACTTTTCAAACAAATATGTATTTTTTAAAGTTCTCAATTCAGCTATTCCTAATAAAATAAAATTGATTCGTTGTTATTTTGTTGCTGTCACTTTAATTACATTTTCGCATGTAACCGGATGTAACCTGACCATCACTGATCTGGCCAGAACGAGGAAGTGTATGGTACTCTTCCTGTGTACACCACAGACCGATGTAGCCAGTTAGTACACGTTAGCTTAAATATTTAAAAGGAGCTTTGGCTGAATTGCGTAATTTTCAACGGTAAGTATTTTCTTTGTATCAGACAAAAGCTGAATGAGACTGACCGCTGCATAGCCACAAGAAAACGGCAGTACATAATCCTCAGTGCTAGCGCTGCTGCTAGGCTAATGTTGCCGTTAGTGTAGCTTAGCTATGATGCTGACGCTAGATGTTGTTTTTTTTATTGTATTGCTTGCATTGACTTCTGTATAGCTGCCTTTGCCTTTCAAGATATTTACCTCAACAATGTGCTCCTCTGGTCCGCAGCACACTAAAGAGACGAAATCCTTATGGTGTCAACATGAAGATTAAATCTGCCAAGAAGTCTTTGCTAAGCAAAGCAAAGAGAAGAGGGAAACAACACGATGTGGTCAGAGTTAAAACAGAATCTGAATTAGAGCTGCAGGGTGAAGTAGAGGAAGTGTACACTAATAGAGGTGGTCTTAACATCCAAATCAAGGAGGAACCACATTCGCAGGAGATTAGTGAGGAGCACAATGTAGACTCATCAAGTTGTTTAGACACTAAGCCTGAGACTGTGGCATCCAGGTCAGATGTTCAACATCAACAGGGACCCATAAAGGACGAGTGTGACTCTGACCCTCAGCCAGAATATGATTTTACTGAAGCTGCTGTCAAGGAGGAGTCTGAGTTGTGGGTTAAAGAAGAGAGAGACAGTTGGATTAAAGAAGAGAGAGACAATGAGCAGGAGGCATCAGGCAACGTCCAGGAAGAAAATGGAGAAGAGGTCTGCACAGGTAAGACATACAATCCCTGGGTATTATTTGCTTTTTGTTTTTAGTAAGTGGTATTATTGGTTGCACTAATACAACGGCAAGGTTTTAGATATAGCCAATTTTCCGCTTTAAAAAGCATATCTAGTGTTTTTTTCATTTGCTGTTTTGCACCTGCATTTGTATTTACCTTCTTATGTACGTGCATCTGATCTCAGTGTCTCAGACAATATAGTGGAAATAGTCTGGATATTTTCAGCATAAGAGTATTTCCTGCAATATCCCTGCTTTTTTGTTGTAACTTTAAACCAGTAGCTATATTTCAGATTGTCTGTAAAACAGGCAAGTGTAAAACCATCATCCCCTTTTTTAATGCACTCTGCTTTGTGTGTGTGTGTGTGTGTGTGTGTCTTCCTCTCCTACTTAGAGTCATCGTCTGATGTCTATCCATGTCCTCACTGCACTGTCTCATTTACTGACTTGGACTTCTTGGAGAAACATGTCAAATGGGTCCATCAGAAACAGTATCTTGCCAAGCTGAAAGATTGCCTCTCAAGCCACACACTTAACCTCATCCCTAAACACACCTGCACTGTCTGCAGCAGCACCTTTAAATCTAAAGTACACCTTAGGGTCCATGTACGTGAAGCCCACCCTTCTGCCCCTCCCCGCAGGCTTTACCCCTGTCCAACATGTGCACGCAGCTTCCAGTACCTGAAGAATCTGAAGAATCACTGTCAGCGCTGGCACACCATGTCTGTAGTTACCAGAGGAGGGCATCTCAGCTGCGCTGACTGTGGGAAGAGTTTCAAAGCTACCTGGGGTCAAGGGCCTCATTTGTGTCATGAACCGCATAACACAGAATCTGAGGATAAGCCAATCTGTCTGGACATTGGTGTGCAGTGTCCAGAATGTGGCAAGAAGATGGGCACACCTCAAAGCCTGGAGGACCACATGCGCACCCACACAGGTGACCGACCGTTTGTCTGTAAGGATTGTGGCAGGAGATTCGTGGAGCGCAGCGGTTGGCGGCAACACATGAAAATACACACAGGTGAGAAGACGTACAAATGTGAGGTGTGCGGGAAGGCCTTTTTAAGATCTCACCACCTCAAGTGCCACTTAACCACACACTCCGGCAAGAAGGAATATTCTTGCTCTGAATGTGGAAAGGAGTTTGGATTCAAGTCAAGTCTGGATCTCCACGTGAGAACGCACTCCAGTGAGAAACCCTTCCACTGCAATGTGTGCGGGAAGAACTTTAACACAAAGAGAAACCTGAGGGTTCACACAAAACTCCACACCAATGAAAAAGCCCACCAGTGTGGGGACTGTGGCCTGAAGATCGGAGATCTCGGGGCTTTGAAAATACATCTGCGGACACACACTGGAGAAAGGCCTTACCACTGCACAGTCTGCGGCAATAGGTTTATTCGTCTTGCACATCTGCGAAACCACCAACGCACCCACACTGGTGAGAGACCCTACAAATGCACTGAATGCGACAAGAGTTTCACTCAGTCCGGCGACCTGGTGAAGCATAAGAGGATACACTCTGGGGAAAAGCCCTTTGAATGCCCAGACTGCCACAATCGTTACACTTCCTCTGGTGATCTTGGCAAGCACAGGAGGAGTCACACTAACCTGCGTCCCTACACGTGTCAAGAATGTGGAAAAAGCTTTCGCTTGTCAGGCCATTTGAAAACTCACATGTTAACTCACACGGGGGAGAAGCCATATTCCTGCCCCAACTGCCTCCGCCGGTTTGCTCGCTCTCACCATCTCTCTGGGCACGTGGCTAAATGTCGCTGAGCTTTTTAATGAGAGGACTGTAAATAGCCATGCTGATTTGAAGTGGTAACTATGAGAGCTGTATAGTGCTCTGCTAGGTTTTTCAATGAAGGGGTAAAATCAAAACTCATCTGTATACAAATATGTATATGAACTTTCTGTAACCGTCTTGACTCAGATGACGGTTTTAACTTATTATGAAAAGTGAATTGAACACATGACATGAGTCATGTTTGTTATTGCATGGAACATTTTTTTAAAGCACTATCCCAAGCCTTGTATCATTTTTGTGCAGAGTAGGTCTCTATAATTTAGGCTTTAGGATAGAGGCAGTGCTCAGCGGGACATGCAGATAATGCATTGCTTTTTTTTCCACAGATCAATGCTGTATTATTTGTAAAAAATAATAATAAATTATTTGATGAATGCATTGTGTGTGTGTGTGTGTGTGTGTGTTTGTACTGTGTGTGTTGTGTCACTGGGAGAGGCCAGATTATTTGAAACATTTGTGCACAAGTGTTAAATGCCCACAATGAGGATGGCCATATTTCACCAGAAACTGGAGAAATGGCTTTTAGAAATGCAAAAAAAAAAATTGATTCTTAAGATAACGGATTTTTAATAGGTGTTAAAAACAGACCTGGGGCAGTTTTGAAGAGCAGGGTTGATACATTTAGCTTGGAAACAGTGACGAGTAGAACTTTGGAATAGAGACTCAGGTAAAAAGAGCTGTTTTCTCTCTGTTTCATGAAACACTCGCCAGATAATGAATTGTGTCTTTTTTTGCGGGAAGAAAAATCTAAATCGTATTCATGTTGCATGCTGCACTATTTGTTTACTCTGTAGTCAACTGAGCGTTGATGCAAGGCACGGTGTATTCCGGCGGGGCGGATGATGCTTTCGTAGCATCGTGTTTAACATATAAGCTCCGCAGGCGGATGTCAAAAACCTGCTTAACATTTTTTAGGCGGGCAGAGCACACACGTGAAACTTTGCCATACGCGCAATTATCGCGCATTCATTTAGCTACGAAGTCAGTCAACACAGTCCACCATTCGTCAAATTGTTTTTGAATCCTAAAACAAATGAGTGTTGTGTTCGGAGACGTTTAAACATGTATAACTTTACAGGCTCACGCGACTGCACCATAGCAACTATTTGGAACTGAAATGAAGCTCATAACGTTACTTGGGCTGAAAGGCTGATGCGGGGACAACGCTAGCTAACGTAGCTAACAACAAAACTAGCGTAAGTAGTGCTGTTTAACCGCATTGACAAGCTGAACATGGTGGTCTCTTCTGGGACCAAGTTTTATATTCAATTTAAAAGTGAAGGCACGCCGAAAGCACTGCATGAAGCACCCGATTCAAGGAACGCCAAAACATGGTTCGTATGTAAGTTCGGCAAATTGTGCAGTTGACAAGTGGTTTATTTCACTTTTTAATAGACTGTACACAGTTTGTTTTATGGCTTAGGGAAGTCCGTATGTCAAATGTACAGTGCTTTACCTCTTACACATCTAATTCAAATCTTATTTCCAAAACAATTTACCCCTTCTACATTATATTAGTAGCCTGGGAAAACCCTGACGGACTTCCTGCAAATTTGAGATTTTCTCTGCAGTTAACATCTGAGAAGGGTCTGGTGTCAACCAGGCTATTATATTAGGCTAGATATTAGTTAAATTGTTTTCAATCATAACACATGATTGCTCTTACAAATGAACAGGAAATAATATCTATACATTCTGCTATTACAAACAAGTAAGTCTGAGGTTCTCTCTTTGTATGTATTAGTATGTGGACGTGCATCACATGTTTACAGTGAATTGGCCTCTGCAGTTGTCATATAATCAATAACCTAAGTAATTGAGGGGATGCCACACATTTGGATAACATAGTAATACATTTCATTCGCACTTTCACTTTTACACATAACTACTTCATAACTGCATGCATGATTTGGCATTTGTCTTATATAGTTACAATAGTAACTCTTCATCACGCTAAAAGATGCAGAGACCTCTAGTGCTATTTAGGCAAAAAAGATACATCAAAGAGAAGATAGACCTTTAATCACAGCAATACAGTTGAAGAGACTGTGATTTTTATTCCCAAACGATTTTTGGTTTAAAATCGTTTCAAGTGCTGATAACAGCCTTGGTGTGTTTGCACAAAACGTTAGTCAAACATTTTCAGCAATGTAAATATTTACCAATGACAGAAAAAATGTAGTCAAACCCATTGCTAAATAAATTGACTAAATCAAATGTAAAATATAGTGTAACTTCTGCTAGAAAATGTATGTAAAATTAAGAATCAGAAATTACATTATGTCCCTATTTGCATAGTAGCAAGTGCTTTGACAAGCTTTCACTTGCCTCTGCTTTCTCTATTTATAGGTCTATAGATTTCCTCTACACTGAAGAGGAGGGAAGCAGGTAAGATGAGCATCCTCAAACAGCTGCACACACGGCGGACAGAACTCCTAAGGTAGGTAAGATAAAGATCCACTCATTCGAATAGGGACCAGGTCGCTCTAAAAAGACTGAAACCATACCAGGGGATGAGAAACAACTATCTTTGGCCAGCATAATAATCTGTTTTCCCAAGTCACCTGGTCGGCCCACAAACCAAACTGTACAAACTATAATTGACTCTCCCACAAGTCAATTATCAGAAAAAGAGGACGCCCTAAAACCAAAGCATTACTGTGGAGGAATGTCCCCTGAAAAACAAAATGAATTGTCCATTATTAACAACATGATCAGGACTGCAAAAAGAAGACAAGGACACTTTAAATGCTGCACTGCACAAAGCAGAGAAGAGTTGAAAAATGAACAGGAGAGTATGAGCAACTGTAAACAAGTTGAAGAGGAGTCAGCAGACCCTGAGACACATGAAATCTGCCATGTAACAAAGTTTGGGAATTGGGAATTTGAAGGCCTGGAGGCATTTGTTAAGGGAGAGACTGAGCCATGCTTAACTGGACACTATGAGGAGACACCACCAGCAGAGGCAGTGGAAAGCAACACAAGTAAGCCACCTCACATCTAATTTTTTACTAATCCTCTACAGTGCGGCTAGATGCTTAATTGAAGAGGTTGTTAAGCTTATTTTCTTAATCATTAGGATATAAATGTATTCCTTGGACCAGTACATATTTGTTTTGAGGATGCGATTGTTAACACATTTCTTTTAATTATATATGGGGTGTTCATCTTTGTTTAAAAAAAAAAAAAATCCTAAAGGAAAGCACAGTTACACAATACCTCATGTAAATATGTTTGCTAGATAGAGATGTGATCAGTGCAAAGTTTTTTTTACAGTGGAGATTCAACATGAACTGTGGTGACAATTGGGTGATTTAATTTATTTTCTGGTGATATGATATATAAGAAGACATACTTGTATGGTTGCAAGGGATAGAAGTCACAGCATGGGTTGTGGACCTGGATCGATTGCCTGTTATTGACCCAGAAAACAAGAATTCATCCCAGGTTGTTTTTGCAGTGTAAAAACACTGCATGCTTGAGGAGAAAACTCCTACTGCTCCCATTGTTGCACCGTATTAAAAATCAGAACTGAATTACTGAATTATTAGGGTGTAGGCACCTCATCATGATCACTTTACTATCCCAAGGTTTTTTGTAAATGTTGCAACTGGATAAAAAACGGGTAAGCAACTTTGCCCAGTGTTCCCAAATGGAAAATGAACTTAGCTTTCTTTTGTAAATAGCTATTTTACACTAGAACAAGTTTACAAGTGTTGCTGTTTATATTGTAGAAAACACTTCAACATGCTTTCATTGGCACATACAAGTGCACTGACATTAGTCCTGACAGGCATATAAATATGCATAATAATATGAAATAGTAAGAATATGCAGTATGACATACTAATAATAAATTGTATTGCACAATCTTATTCACTTTTCTGCTTCACCTCACAGACACTCCTCATTTCTGATTTAAAAAAAAAAAGATCTTAAACAACTTGACTGAGTACAGTACTATGTAAATGAGGAATCATACAGTGTATAAAAGCTGTGCAAATATATGTTATTGCAATCCTTGTTTCTATTTATTTAGACATTTTAAAAATATTTGTATGTAAATTGTTGACAAGCAAATACAGCTGACTTTCAGTGTAATTGGGTTCCTTTACCAAGCTTTCAGGTTTTTGTCTTCATCCCACCTGTGCATTTTTTATATTGTGTATTTCTTTGTTATGTTTTATTAAAATAAAGAACTAAAATGTGCACTCTAGTTATCAGTCCTCAGAGTACTCTAGTACTTAACTGTCTCAACAAGTCCTCCAAACCATGTGACGATATCCGTCGTTTATTACTGGCCTCTAATAGATCTCACGGCAGCGTTTTCTAAATTAGCGCCCCTAGCGGTGTTTTGAAATACAACCTTATATCTAAACCAGTTTTAAACACGTCGTTAGCGTTGTGAAACAATCCCAGTTTGGTTAGGTTTAGACACAATAACTACTTGACTATGTTTAGTTACCAACATTGATTAATTACGTTCAGAAAAACATCTTGGTTTTTGCAATCTGGGGAAGG
The DNA here is from genome assembly GCA_023631565.1 of Gymnocephalus cernua. Classification (NCBI taxonomy): domain Eukaryota; kingdom Metazoa; phylum Chordata; class Actinopteri; order Perciformes; family Percidae; genus Gymnocephalus; species Gymnocephalus cernua. Next base: position 32,129,905 of record CM042429.1, read on the forward strand.
CTTTAGTTGTACTGCATGTGGTAAGAGCTTCATCAGCAAGAATACATTTAACCAGAGGATCCATCAAAAGATTAGGGGGACTTAGGGTGGCCAGCTAGCAGGTACTGAAGGTACATGCATGACAACCTATCGCTGCAAGGTGTGCAACAAGAGATTCAAATGCCTGGACCACTTGTCCAACCACCAGACCCACTGATAAGAGGCTGTACAAATGTGACCAGTGCAAGGCGAGCTTCATGCAATCTGGAGACCCCCGTCAAGCATAAGAGAAGTTCATCTGCAATGGGTTGCTTAATACGCACAGTGTGATCTAGGGCTGGACAATATATCGATATTATATCTATATACCTTTTTATCTGGAGCTTACTGCTTACACAACATGATACACTACAAATACTAAGAATCATGTTTTGATGGGATACAGCATATATGAAAAACTACTGTAAGATTTGATGAAAAGGTTTTTGACGTGAAATAAAAGCAGGTTTTAGTTTACATGGTCTTTTACTTTTTAGCTTTGGAAAATTGTATTCTGAAAATTATATTGTATGTACTTAATGTTTTTAAGTGTGTCTGCAAAAAGATGAACAGACTAGCATAAGAAAATCAAAGGCCTGTTTTTCCAGTAAGAAGTTTGGCCATGCACAAAAAAATACTAAATACTGTTACTATTATAAAAAACAAAACAAACTTGTGTGATTTTCCACGAGAAAAGAAACCCTAGGAGGCTTCTCAAAAGAAACACCTTTTAAAAAAACAAACAAATCTAAAACTAGATAGATGGCAATACTCTGAGGGGGAAAACACAATTGGTATAAAATGCAATAAAAAAAAAACAACAATAGAAAGAAAATGAATGCATTTTTTTATGTTTTAGATTACCTTTGAAATGCATTGTAATTTTTTTCCCCTTTAATCTCACCGTGTCTTTTGCATTTTATCTCCTCTTTGGATCCGGATATATACCTGCCTCTAGTAGGGCAGTCATCAGAGGAAAACCTTGCTCACACATTTATTTACACCCAGGATATGCATCACTAGGACAACGGCCACAACCAAACCTGTCTCGGTCAATTCGGTGGGAATTGGTCTATTATTTTTATGTCCGCAATTACGAGGACAGAGCAGTATCTACGACTCCAGAGCAGATAACAAAGATATATTTAGGAGTAAATAATATTGACTGTACCTTTGTTTAAAGCTGGAATCAATACTTCTTAAAGCGTGTCCATTTTTCATTTAGCCGCGTCATGTCTGTGTGGAGGAGGGGCAGAGAGATGAATGGTTGGATTCTCTAATTCCCCCTGTTGCAGTTATCATAATTGTTGAACAACCACGGTTTTTAAAGATCGGTCTCGAGGAGAGGCAGGCCACACAAAGAAAGTTAATAGATTTGGAAAATTGAGATGGATTGCACAGCAGCCATTTTTGGAATGTTCCATCGCCGTGGCAGCCAGATGGACAAATATGATCTGGGGATGAGGAGGTGGAGGGGGGTTGCTGCAACACACAAACACAGGGCAGCAGAAAATGCATCCTGACAAATAAAGGTGTTACTGTTTACCCTTTCCATGCAGTATGGGTGTATCTCATCGTCTGGCGCGTGATAGCCGGATACATCACAGTTTGAGGCCTACTTCAGCTGTAAAGCAGATGAGTTGGCCGGTGAATTCTCCCTGAAAGGCCGCAGTGAAACGGCAGTAGTTCCTCTCTTGAGGCACCAGGGGGAAATGGATAGCTGTGGAAAGGATTCTTTGGGGAATATGAGAGCTCAGGAAATGTCTCTCACTCAGAAGTTTGGGCAATTTGTTAGAACTATGATATGGAATGAGCCTGTGGTCAGCATTGCATATAGAAAATGTATTTTTTTTGTCCCTCTGTAAAGTATCATGTCATACCTCCTCTATCATAAACAGTGTTGTTCCAGCTGATAGTTCTCTGACCTCTGACCCTGTCATTTGTCTGCAGACGATGGCTTTTAGAACCTCCTAAAGGATATTTTACAGCAGTGATATATCCAGAGGGGCCTACATTTGTTTCCATCCATTTTGGTATCGGTCATTGTTTTCACATTTGATGCATTCAGGCTTTTCTCTGCTCCTCAGAAATTTCCCATATCCAATTTTCGCCTTTCCTGTGTTCAATTTTCCCTAATATTCCGATGATTATGGCATGATGCTTTCCTTCCCTTCTTTCAGCGTTCTAGTCTTTTCCTCTGCTGCTCCTATTTTCCCCGATACTCTTTCACTCTCCTCCTTAGATTCTGACATACAGCTACATGATATGAATGTTTAAAGTGACAATGTTTAATCAGCGCAGATATAAATGCACTACTATGGCTGAGAGTCTACTGCGAATCATCCACAAATCGAAACATAAAACGTTACATTTATTCAGCCTTCCCTGTCGCAGAACCAAATGGCAAAAACATTTTCAATCTGCCCCCTTTGACAGACAGTCTGTAGTGTTTTAGGTTGCAGTCTGAGAATTGAATTACCCCATATTGAATCTTATAAAAGTCCAGTTGAGGGGATTTTCTTTTTGTGATGTAATTTGAGCTATCCAATTTTCCCTGTATTTACTGTCTATATTTTGTCAATTTGGCAGAGGAACACATTGTGTGCGTTGGCGCTGGGTGTCACTGGTGTCGTCACGCTACGGTGGTTTTGGTGTTGGCTGGCCTCAGAGGTCAGTGTGTGGGAAGAGATGGTGGCTCTGCAGGGCTTTGCAGCGGCTCTTGGCCTGTCCCTTTGGGCTTCGGCAGGCCCACATCCACTACTCTTATTCATGAAGGGGTCAACACACGGGTCAAAACACACCGTTTGACTCCCCGCAACACACTGGTGTGTGTGGGCGTAGATGAAACCGGGTATTTTGTGGGCCTTTGGTAAGCTGCAGCTGGTAGCGGCTCTTACTTCTCTCCCTCTTAAGCCAAATGTGCCTAAAAGCATGGCTCACACAAAGGAAGGAGAGAAAAAACGCCATTACATTTTGTTGCATTGAGTGCCGAGAGTGGTCTGCCGAGTTGCACATAAAGGGATGGAAAGACGCTGTTTATTCCCTATTAGTATCACCACATTGACAGGTTGGTCAAGAGGTGAGGAAGATTTCTCTCTTTCCTCAACCACCTCTAATGTGTGCACTGAGAAACCATGCTGGTCAAGACTAACATGTTCCCCACCAAGCCAGCTGTTATCGTGGTGACTCCTGGAGGGGATCTCTTGACCATGGCCTCCCTCCTCCTTTCATCCCACTGTAACCTTTTGCTCTCTCTGTCTCTTTAGTGGAGGAATAGAGATGTGGAGGGCGAGAGAGACTGACAGTGTGCGCTCCCCTGCTCAGTAAATATGAACTGCACCCAGCAGACAGACTCATTTATCACAGGGGAAAGAGAGGAGGAAAGGGGGTGGAGAGGCATGGTGGAGGGATACAGAAAGGACTAAGAGAAATGTCCAAAAGAAGGAGAAGGAAAGAGGAAGAGTAGGAAGAAGAGAGGTGGGAGGAATAGGAAGCAGATGGAAAGAGGATGAAAGAAAGGAAAGTGTTCTGGGTGAAATGAGTGGGAGAAAGAGATAACAGGCTGAAAAGGGGAAGAGAGTCCTGGATGATTGAAGGATAAACAAAGGATAGCAGATGTGCATGGGAAGGAGAAACCTCAAGCATGGGAAAACTGATAAAATATCAGAGGACATTTTTTATCTCATCACCAAGAGATCTTGTGTTGTGATCGCTGCCCTTAAGCATCTTGTTATGAGAGCAACATTAGTTTTGCTGCCCTACAATCAGGAAGCTCATGTCTCACTTTGACTTGTTGCTTTTCTCATTTTGACCTTGAATATGCACTATAGGATATGTGTTTGGATCTGGAGGTTATGTATCATTACTTCAAACTCAGTTCACATCAGAGTTTAAATTCCAGTTAGGCATGAGGTGAGAAAATGTATTTGCTTTCTAAACTTAAATTAGCATTCGACCCATGTCGGCTGAGTCCTGCAGCGGCGCAGAGTTCGAATCCGACCTGCTGCCCTTTGCTGCGTGTCATCCCCCATTTCTCTCCCCGTTTCATGTCTATCCACTTTCAAAAGCCCCAAAAAATGATCTATAAAAAAAATAAATGCTGTGTTAGAGTTATTCAAGAACCCATGAAACCACTAAAACCACCAATGTGCTAGCCTCTAAAAAACCCAAGCCCATTCATTCTTACTAACGATTACATTTGTAATTATTAGCAAACGATACTCAAACTCAAGTACACTATTTGCAGCGACGAATTTGGTGCTCTAGTGAGTATTCAGGACACCAAGTTGGTGCGTGTGGGATTGGTTCAAAAATAAATGACAGTGCCTATGTCCATTGTAATAAAGGAACATGTCACCCAGTGCAACGGTTTGGCTCACTATTTTTCTTTAATAGTTTTGTACAATAATTGAGTTCTATGGCACTGAGGAACAAACTATACCAGGCTTTGGCTGCACAGGGAATTCATCATTTATTGTTGGTTTTAGTCTTTTCATGGGATTTGTTAGAATCAGAATATATAATATCACCAGACCTATCCTTGAATTGTGTGCATTTAAAAATGCCAGTATTAACAAAAAAAAACACTGTACAGTTATACTAGAGACATTTCAAAACATATGCAAAACAATTGCACCAGATTTCTGGCAATAAAGAAAATGCATACATATCCTTTGCAATTAAATAATTTTTTATCAGTATCAAAACTGAAGCTGCAGGCGATGGCAATGCACAAGATGTATTTGTTTATTGAGAGACATACAGTAGTTACTGTGTATTGATTATTGACTCACCCCAGTGGCAAGCAAATCAATTTAGCTTTTCTGAGTCTTAGTCGAAGAGATCGGTCACAAAGATGGACATAAAACCTGCAACCTGTGTTTTTTGAGCTATTACATGCTGTTATTCCAGTTCTCTGATATCTGCTCAAACACTAATGAAAACGGTCGATACTTGTGTCCAGTGTCGCCCTGTCAAGTACTTTGTTTTGTTAGAAGTTCCCCTGACATGCCATCACTTAAAACTGTCCTTGAATATAACTGTTATTTTACTAAAGGCCTAAATGTTCCAAATGCAAGGGGACAAAAACAACAATTTCTTGAAAATCCCAGAGTCCTTTGCCCTTTCCGGTCCATGTGCTCAATTTCCCCCCTTTTCACTCCCACCAAAACCACCTTCTCTCCATCCTTTTCCACTCTGAAGAAAGACAGGAGAGAGGGAAGATGATGTGTGACAGATGCCATATTTCGACTTTCTGTCAGGGAGATTAATATTGACACAGTGTGTTTCTTACCAGGGGCTTGTTGACTGTGTGTGTTGGGCTTTGATTTCATTATCCTCTGCTCAGCCACTTTTTTCTTAAGAATCAGACAATAACAGATGTGGCGACTGAAATAGAGACACTGATATGGAGGGGCTGAGTGAATAAGTCATATTGCCGGGTGGGTCGGCCATCAGTCCTGTTTGCTGTGGAAGTGTGAACCCCACAAGGATACCCAGAGACCCTTCAATTGTTATCAACCCCTTCAGTAGCATGTCTTTGAAGCTGCTGTACATAGTGTTGTCATTGTTGGCACACATATGTGTATGGAAATATGTAGTTAAGTCTAATCTATTTGTACTATTTCTACTATAAAGTTCTACTTTAATACATTTCAGAGCAAATATTGTACTTTTAACTCCACTTAATGTATTTGACATATAGTAATGAGGGCTTTAAGACTTTAAAAACTGGTCAGTCTAAAAACTTGGCATTTAATTGTCCTCACTCTTTTGCAATTGCAAGAGGATTATCAGTTACTGCATTTGTATCAGTATACAACAAACAGATTGGTATAAGAAAAAGGCAATGTCGGGAGCCTTTCTGCCTGCGTAATGAGCACTTTTACTTTTAATACTTTGAGTACATAATGCACTTTTTCTCAAGTATAAGTTTGAATGCAAGACTTTCACTTGTGCTTTTTTTCCTAAAAGATCTGAATATGTCTCCCACCACTGTATGAAAGTATTTCAATTAGTATTTTGGACATTGTAATATACTTGAGAGTATAAATGTTGACTTTTGTGGTGTTAAAGGTTGTAGATACAATTTTCTGAAATATTAAGACGAGAATAATATTGTCAAATATCAAAATATCGCCAAAAATCACAATTCTTTATATATATAGTATTATAGTACATTCAGGACAGCATCTGTCCAGCTCTAGATTGTGAGGGTTACAGTATATTGTGTGGTTTTGAATTGGAGAGGAAACTGGTTGTGCTCAGTGGAGACCAGGTTTCAGGATTCGTTCCTCAGTCAGATCTTCCTAAGTACTCATGTGTTGTATGATCTACGTGACTGTTAGGGCTGTAGATGGACTTATAGATTTGGCAGAGTGTAATAAAACTTAATTGATTCAAATTTCATTCAAGTGGCTTCATGTCTCTGGGCCAAAGCTTGCCTGCCTTCATCTCCAACTTGTAAGCCTCTGAGAACTTTCTGACACGTATTGAAGCATTTCTGAGGTGGATACAAGAGATAGATCCTACAGCTTCCTGATTTAGTAATTTCAAAGTGTGGGGCTTGCTGTTAGTAGGAGAATAAAATCGATAGGCCTCTCTGGAGAGGAGTAGGTATAGCTTGTAGTCCTATGATATGAGAGAGGTTCTGAAACAGGAAACACAGGCGATGGAGGAGGAAATAGGGAGGAGCAAATCAGCTTCAGCGAATAAACAAATAGAAAGCAAAGCAGGAGAGATAATGCAAGAAGGAGACAAGAGACTGATGGGGGAAACAGTTGTCGCCAGAGACTTTTATTGACTTTTTCCCCGCTTCTCTGTCCATGTGACTACCAGATAAATTCACAGAGAGAGAGAGAGAAGGCTAGTGAGAGGAGAGAGAGAGAGAGAAATGAGAAAATAAATTACTCTGGAAAGATATGACGATAGGCTACATGCGGCTTTAAATCTAAAAGGGAATTCGCGACACACTCAACCAATTTGTCATTGTGCTTTTTGCCTCTTTTCATTTCTTTTTTTGCTACATTTCCCCCATATTATTTTTCACCCCCTCAATACCCCGATGCCCCTAATTTACCCCACTTTTCTCATGTAGGCATGTCCAATTCTTCTTCACTCATGTTTTACAATTCTATTCTTCAAGATCTCCACATTGTGGGGCTGGGTGTTGTCATGTGATCTTTTACTTTCTTTTCTAACCTACCTGTCATAAAAGGTGTTTCCTCCATTTCCAAGTCTTTATGTTTCTGTTTCTAATTTATGACAAATCCATTAATCCATCTACATCAGCTCCTCTTCAATAGGTTTTCCTTCTTCTGTAACTACAATCAGATTTGTGCCTACTCCTCCTCCCCTGCAAACATGGGTCTATCAAAATCTGAGAGAAAGGAGGAAATGAGATGCATCGTAAAAAAAGAATAAGTGCGCCCACGGTAAAGGATGTCTGGAAAATAGGTGGAAGAATGGAATGGAAAAGAGAAAAGAAAGAAAACGCAGACTTAAAGTATACCCCCCTCTCTTTTATTTAATTTAGACGGCAGGCGAAAATCGATCCTGCCATTCGATACGCAATCCGAATCAAGGCGAATTAAGCGGGCGGAAATTAACTCTGAAAATATTTTTGATGGAGTGGCTTGTAGTCTCTCGGCCAAATGGACTGCAAAGTGGAACAAATGACAGGGGCCTAGTGGTGGAGACAGCGCCGCTCCATCTTCCATTAGGCCGTAATGGGATAGGTCCAGCCCCCTAGCTCGACTCGGCTGCATTAATCAAAACAGCCGCTATATGAAGATTTATGGTTCCCCACTCCAGCGAAGCCGGAGCCGGAGCCAGTTCTCGGTGCGTATGTTTGAAGGAGGGGGTCGGGAGTCTCTCTCTCTCTCTCTCTCTCTCTCTCTCACACACTCTCTCTCTCTCTCTCTCTCTCTCTCTCCATCCTATAGACTTTGCCCCCCTATACACATCATGCGTGTCCGCCTTTACTCACTCACACACACGCACGCACGCACGCACGCACCTTTAATCCAGAGACTGTGTAATCGCATTTTGTCATTTCTTGTAAACAGGAGTGTCTAACCCTGATACTTTTGTTGACTCTGTTATATACCTGAATAGCTGGTCTATATGCATATGAGCACAGTACTTAATCAAACATTATGTTAAGTGATATGGTGGGAAATAAAAAAAAAGGCTCTAGATGACCTTCACACAACACAACCCTATATTAGTCCATTTTCATTAAATAAAAATCACATGATAACTCTGTTTGCACGCCACACAACCCTTATTATTAGATCATGTATTTTGATTTGTGTTTTGTAGTTTTTCAGTATTTTGAGGGGCCATCCTGAGCAACTTCTCTTCTCTGAATCTCCGAGCTGTATGGTTTGCCTGTTGTCACCTCTTACCCATCCAACATAACAAACAGCAGACAAACAAAATGGGCATCCTCTGGCGTTCAGTAGTGAGACTTAAGATTACAGCCTGTATTGCTGCAGCTCCTCTCTCCAAGGCAGCCCATTAGGAGTGCATGGACTGGTGAGCAGGCTGCTGCTGTGACGAGCCAAAGGGACAGACAGGGGGAGACAGTGTGACGGAGAAGAGTGTGGCGGCTCAAGTAGATTGGAGCTGGGATCCATCCAAAAAACTTCAGCCGAGTTTTGATGAGATGAGACAGATCGGACCCACTGCTGAGAGACCCTGTTTGACTTTCTCTCTTGTGTATGTGTGTGTGTGTGTGTGAACTCTCCCCAATAGATGGATCACATCTCTATCTATTCACACACACAATTCTTTATTACCTAACTTTCACAGCTCTTTCCTATTTTCCCCTCCCGTAACCCCTGTATCTTGTCAGTGTTTTTCACCAATTATTTGTGTCCCCTCTCTTTCTCCTCCATCTAGCTCCCTATCTTATTCCACTTCACTCTATATCCCCCCATTCCCCATCCTCTGGCCTCTAACTCTCCCATGCGGATAAGCAAACCAGCATGGAGACGTCTCTATATCCATCTATCTATCTCCTTTCCTTTTGCCCTCCCTCTTTTCCCCTTTTCCTTTCTTCTCCCTCTTTTCCTTGCGAGCAAAGGGGAAGCTCACTGCCAGTTTCAGTCTGCCAAAGGGTTTATTTAAATTAGAAACGCTTCAATCTCCTCACTCCCCCCTTACCATTCTCCCTCTCTCCCTTATTCCCTTTCTTACCTCTTTCTCTTGGATAAGGGTGACTTCCACCTTTCCTCGCTGACTGCCTCTAGGGTCCCCTCAATGCCAGGCAACTTTGTTTTGTAGATGGAAGTGGTGGAAAGCGGGGTTGGAAGGAGAGAGGAAACGAGGGAGAGGAAAAGTAGAGGTGGGAGAGTGGGAGTTGGAGAGGGGTCAGGGGAGACCTGTTCGTCAGTGTACTTTAGTTCCTTCTTCCTCTCACGGCTCATTCCACCCAGATTAGGACCTGTAAATGGCTTTAGGCTACCTCACCTGGCTTTGGATCTCCCCATCTCAGGAATACAGGCAAACTATTACCTTTTACTCTCTCATTATCACACACTCAGATCTATCTTGCCCTAAAAGCTCTCTCCCCTACTGCTTTTGTTTATTTGGATCATTTCTTCCCACACCTGCTCAGTGTTTGTCCCCTAATTATGGCCACATATCTCCTCCACTGTCTGTGTGACCAGGAAGGGTCAGTCATCACAGCTAATCATCTCCTCTGTTAACAGTGACCCATCTCCCCGATAATTCTTCTAGCATCCCTCCTCATGCTCTACTCCCCCTCATTCCCACCCCTCCTAACCCTCCTCCTCACCCATTAACACACAATTATTTTGGGGGGCCGACACGGGCGAGGGGGAAGAAACGAGGTGTGGAGAACACAGAGAGACTGTCTCTCTAATGGCTGAGTGACACCAGACGAGCTCATAGATCATGGAGATTATTAATACCACTGTTAAACACCCCATTCAAGGTCCGCCACCATCACACATGCAGACACACACAACCAAAATGTGCACACACACATTCTCAGACCCCCATCATATCTCATTCCCAGCACACATCTTCATATGAGCTGTCATTCATGCTTGGTAAATCGGCACCAATTTCATTTGACTCATTTAAACAATGCCGGTTGCCTCATTACAGCATGTGGTTGAGGGGTAGAATCAGATTTACAATTACAACTCTCATTGGCAGTGTAGGCTATTATTCACGAGGTTGTTTCCTTATGACTCGCCTCCTGCAATATTTCTAATGATGGTAATTTCAGGTTTGGTCTGATTATCGTGTATACAGTGAGGTGAGAGATTCTCTGTGACTTGCTGGTAATGACCAGGGAAATGTGGCCTTTATATGGCAGTGGGGTCCCATCTAGGGAGAGCAGATTGAAAGTGTGTGTGTGTGTGTGTGTGTGTGTGTGTGTGTGTGTGTGTGTGTGTGTGTGTGTGTGTGTGTGTGTGTGTGTGTGTGTGTGTGTGTGTGTGTGTGTGTGTGTGTGTCAATGACCTGTCCGTTTAACCGTTGGGGTTCTGGGGAGATGGCAGGGGGAGCCAGGCGTCCCTGGAGAGCAGGGTCTGGGGAAATCACACTTTCACCAAACAACCTGGAGGCTGCATGGCAGCTGGCAGCAGCCAATACACACACACTCCCACTCCCTATATCCTAGTTTATATGCAAAGAGACTCCTAAACACAGTGTAAAAATTCAGAATTCAGTGAGAATCACACATCTAGCTCCTATAAACAGCCGGCAACAAGATCTGTTAGTCAAATACGTTTAAGAAAGGAATCGCAAAAGAATACAGGATTTCATCCATTATTGACAATATTTATTGCTTTTTTTGTAGAGCACTTGAATGACTTTTTACAGTTTCCCTAACTTCCAGAATTTGAAGGTTACAGTTGCCGAAACCAGCCAATAACAAAAGAAGTGTCTAGTCAAAGCAGGGGTGTAAAAGCTTACTTTAGTATTCTAATGCTCCATTAGCCGATCTCAGGTCTCCCTGTGAGCTCTGCTAGTGCCAGCTCATTGATTCCTTAACTAATCACTCTAATTAAAATGCCTTTCATTCATTCAATGGTTTACATGGCAGCCTACTACTTGCATTTAAGGATCGTTTGCCACACAAATGTACAGAAATGTCTCTTAACAATTTCAGTTTATTGCCTATTTTTGGCAAAGATCTACATTTGTACAGAAGTACCCTTTTTTCAAAAAGTTACAACAACACAATTTAATTAAGCAGGATGATACTGGTTTGAGCAGGTTCGAGGCTACAGCATGCAATGTATAGCTACCAGGCTGACTGCTCCTTAAAATACTTTGTCACCTGAGGAAATTGGTTTGCTGTTTATGCTGCATATTATAAATCGGTGTCTTTGTCGATGAATGATTCAGGCAGACAGAATTTACACCCTCATTATTTGGAGAAATTAGAATAGTAGAGTCATTAAATAATTAAAAAATACTTGCAAAGAATTATACATTGTCTCAAGCTGTCTTATTTTGATGGATGTCTGTTTATGACTCGTTCCGCCTAGAAATTCCTACAACATTTCTTTCCTGATAATATATCAATTTATCAGCGGAGATTCTTATGTTAATTCCCTCCCCCCTTCCCCTAAAATAAAGTGCCTCACTCCCAAATGATCTCGAACTAATTAAGCAAGCGTTAATTAAAAATTCTAGGGAGGATAAACGTAGTAGAGCTGCTATAGAAACGTTGAAGTTAATCAAGCTTTCAAATTATTGATAACATCCTTAGAACAGTGATCGATCGGAAGACATTAAGTGGCAAAATAAAACAGCCACATTCCGATTTGATAGGTGCCCGCGTGTGTGTGAGCGTAAAGCAATGTGCAAAAACAATTAGGTCCATAATACATATTAGTCCTCATGACAAATAGGATATATTTTGTGTCATTCCAAACTTGTCTGTGTGCACGTGCGAGTCCGTAGCTCGTGCGTGTGCACAAGGATGTGGGGGTGGAGGGGGGGATCTCTTTATCACACAAACGCCATTAATCAAATATGTGCGTTCAAATTGCATTGTGAACTCCAGAGACTGAGATATTGACGTCTGTTGATATGAATATTTCCCTTCTTTGCACGGCTTTGCGCCTATTTTAAAAGCAGCATGCTTCCCCGTGTGTTTACATGTTTCTCCCCTGCCTGTATGTCTGTTTACGCCGGTGTCAGAGCCTGTGCGGCATGTACTTACAAGGCGCTTCATCATCCCACTAGCGATAGGAGCAATTCACCCATAAAGTGGGTCTTTCGCCCATAAATAATATTCAAGTCGCTCTATTGTTAAGTGAAAAGTTGACTGGTGTTTGATTTTTTTTCTTATTTTTTTTCTTCTTCTTCTTTTCTGCTGCGACCTCGGGTTAGGACTCATACATCACGGGATGACAGCTATAGAAAGGCCCTAAATTAGCAACTAAATCGAATATTGATCAGCTATGTGCGGCCCTGCGAGTCGCGCCTCCTTGCCGTTTTTTCCAGAAAGAATGAGAGAGAGGGGGGGGGGGCGTGTGTGTGTGTGTGTGTGGGGGGGGGGGGGGGGGGGTGTGAAAACGAGAGATAGAGGGGGAGGAGGGGGCGGTGAAAGGTGCTCCTCTCCCTCATTTTCTCTCTCTGTTTGAGTTTAAGTGTGTATTGACCATTGCTTTGGACTCAGAGTTAAAGCATCTGTTTTGAAATTGGATGATTGTTTATACATGCAGTTTTTACATTCATAAGCAAATGAGGCAACAGAATAATGCTAATGTCTGTATCTTTAACGAAGCAGACTTTAGATCAGTTAATTTTACGCTTTAGCTTTCCGTATAGGTTAGGCTACAACCTTCATATCTGCCCCCTCTTCCAGCAAGCCAAGTATTGCTCCTTATTGTTTACATAAAGTTCAAATGAAGTCCCTCATTACTCATTCAACTATTGGCTCCTGTTTATGGATCATTGACTGTGTTGGCGCTGTTGCATCGACTTCCCCCTTATCCCCGCTGCTGGGACGAGTGGGAGGTCGGCGGCGCGCACATGCTCTCGCAGCGGGGACACGTTTGATGAAACGATCAAGAGGGCTCTCTCTCTCTCCCGGGAAGCGTTGTGTGTCCGGGGCGGCGATGAACCAAGCCAAGGCCGAGGGAGTGGGTGGTCAAGGTTGCGCCGGGTCAGTGAGATTAGCCCCGGCGAGCTCTATAACAAAGGGCCGGATCGTCAGGTTCCGCCAAGTCTGGATCAAAGTATCGGCTGTAGGACAAGTGGGGCGTAAAACAGGGATGAGCTGCGGATTACAGCAGGCTAATCGGAAAGGATGTTTTTACTCCATTAATGGGTGCTCAAGTAATGGCCAGGGTGTCTTAGTTGTTGTTTGTTTTTCGCTTTTGACCAAGATTTTGAATTCAATTGTAGGCTACTTTTAGGCTGGGTCCCTCGGCCATATTACGCAAAAATATTTGGGGTAATTTGTATGTAATGGTGGAAGAAGTACTGAGACCCTTTAGTAAAAGTTACAGCAACATTTCAGTTTTTGCTGGTCGTGGTGGAGCTAATTTTAACTACTTTATTTGGTTAAAAAAATGTGTAACAATGCATTATATGTATGTGTTATATTGATAATATGTTATACACCTCCCCAAAAACTGTTTGTATGCAAAAAAGACAGGTCAAAACATTTTTCACACCGCATTAATTTCACAAATTAACTAGATTCCATTGTATTATACTGGTACTGTTGTGTAGCTTATATATTCCCATCATCTGTCCTTTTAACTGTAGGTTTTATTTGCATCACACACAAAATCATCACAAGCTTGGATGTGATCTAGTATGTCCCTGAGCAATGTCCTATGGGCTTTTCGCTTCGCTGTCCAGGGTGCTGAATATGCTGGACCCACAGCACCACGGCCACACTGTCGGCACATCTGTTCGCTGTCCAAGGTGCTGAAAACATCCCGATCTGCACTCTTTGTTTCAGTCAAAGGAAAAAGCAACCAAGCTCTCTTTTAATTACTTTGTAGGCCTCCCCAAGCCCAATTTACTTTATTTATCAATTATTTCGGAAGTTTTAGATAAGTAAATAAAAATACGTATGAAGTACAGGTCACAAGCAACCATGTTGTTCAGCTCGGGGCTTCCCAAGCTTTGTCATATCAACAACCCCCCAAATAAGCACATATTCCCATGTGACAAGTTTGCTATCAAATCTCAGGGGATTTAGTGACAAGACATACATATTATATAATATGTATACTGTATTATTAGGATAATCAAAATCATCATAATTAGGCTTTGCTGTAGTACTTTTTTTCATTGTAATAACGTGGAGTGAGTAAAATAACACTGAAATTAAGCTGCTGCTGAAGAGCTCCACTGCTTGACGGTGTAATTATATTGAATTAGTATTAAGCATCCAAATTGAGCTGGAAGACTACAAAGATAGTCAGATGAAGTTAAGTTTGTCGGAGAGACAACACGCGCCCCTCCCTGCTTCACGCCTCTCGGGCTACTAGCAGCTCTTCAGAACTCTGCTCGAGGACATTCCGGGAACCATCTGTTTCCGGCAGAGCACCGGGCGCGGGGCATGCAGGAAGCGAGGCTCACAAATTTGCGAGGAAAGGTGGTTGTCTGCCAATGCGTTTGTTGTGAAGTATCGCCCTCCCCCCTCCACTCGAATTCCTATCTGTCGTGTCATACCTAACAGGAGAAATTAAGTGTACTTTGTAAATATATATAACTGATGAAGTGACTGGGAAACTGTTTGTGCTACAGTTCACTATACCTGTTCAAACCACTATTAATGGTAGTTAGTGCTGGTCCACGCAAACACATAACAGGTGTTAAGGGCTTGTGTGTGTGTGTGTGTGTGTGTGTGTGTGTGTGTGTGTGTGTGTGTGTGTGTGTGTGTGTGTGTGTGTGTGTGTGTGTGTGTGTGTGTGTGTGTGTGTGTGTGTGTGTGTGTGTGTGTGTGTGTGTGTGTGTGAGAGAGAGAGACGGAATGAAGAGAGTTAGTGTCAAGGTAAACTGGCAGAGAGACAAACCAATCTCCACCTCTCTGATAAGAAGTGCCCTGGGCATCTGCAGCAAAGACTGTATACTGCACTGTGGAGAGGATATGATCTTCCTACTCTATCAGTTCTTGTAATATAATTTAAATCAGATGAAATCCTTCTTTTAATGCACTGTGGGTTGAAGAGCATTATCATTAGCAGTGTGACACTTTTTGTGGATTTGGGTCCGATCCAAAAATATGATGAGATCTCCACTTGCTTCCTCTTTATGGGGCATGTTTTCTCCCACCCCTGCATAGGTGAGATGATAGGGCCTGCACATGCATCACCTAATACCAAAGTCATCTGCACACACTTGGCAATGAGTGGAAATTGTAAACAGGATCATAGCCTGAAGCTGAGGAAAGAGGTCTCTCTTCATGTGTAAACAGGACAACATGTTTCTTCTTCGTATATGGTCTCTCTATTTTATTTACTGCTTTTTCATTATATAAATCCCCACGTATTATGAGTGGCTGTGTAGTAAAATGCACACAAGTAGTACTCATTTAATATTGTTGACATTTTAAAATGTTTTTCATACACTGTCTGACAACAAAATGGAAAGATCATTGAACTTGTTGATGCACAAATGGAAGCTAGATAAATAATTTGAACAGCTGTGGTTTAAGTATAAATTATGCTTTTTACAGTTGCTCATTATCAGCACGTTTGTCTTTTTGCTGTGCTTATAAACCACAAGGTTCAGACAAAATAGTGTAAACAATACAAACACTACTACAAAGGTGTATCATGTTACATACAATGCCAATTAGCAGCAATCGTCAGCTATGAACAGGTCTGACAATTAGCGCTTTGATCTGTGAGTTTTCAAAACGAAACTAGCAAAGCTTATTATTATAATAAGTTATTTGTGGAAACATTTGCAAGTGTATCAGTCATCACATATGCCAAGGTATTTAATCACTCTAGAGAAAAAGCCATCTGCACAAATATATGGACATATACAATTATACGGCATTGACAAATACTTCTAATGGCCAGGCAACTTAATAAAACAAACCTTTTTACTGCAAATGCTTTGATGATGAAGTGGTGGTTATTGTTTTGCTGCATTTGTTCACAAGTAATATGTATGTTTCTCTTTGCCATATTGCAGAGGCTCGAAGAAGAATGTTATCACATTTGGAGAGTGATATTGATTAATGAGAACCTTTTTGTCACACACTGAGGCTATGGGAGACTGATCACTGAAGATCAAAACAAAGGAGAGAGCCAGGTAAGAGCAAACAAGGAGAAACAATAAGTACAACTGACAATGGTTGACACAGTGTTGTTAGCCAGAACATGACTGGAGAGATAACGAAAAAAAGGGGCGGGGGGGACAAAAAAATCTTAGAAAGTAAAACAGAAAAGTACCCCAGAGAAGGATGGAAGTACGAAGTAGTAGAAACAGAGGGATAGAGAGGAAAAGAGAAAGGAAAGGAGGAATGAGGCTTAATTGCATTAGAAAGAAGAGAGGGCCAAAAGGAAGGAAATGATTAGAGAAGGGACTGATATCCGATAGAGAGATGGAGCTGGGGATGGGCGGGAGAGGAGGGCTCACTTACCGCCCGCCGTTCAATATATACTGACACTCTCTCTGTGTCAATACACAAACACGCTGTGTGTGTGTGTGTGTGTGTGTGTGTGTGTGTGTGTGTGTGTGTGTGTGTGTGTGTGTGTGTGTGTGTGTTGGTATTCTCTGTTAATCCTAGTCTAGCATCCTATCTCACTTGTCCCATCCGTGGCCTCAGAGGAACGTTTCCTGTCAATCTTACTCATTCCCTGCATTGCAGTTCCTTTTGAACTTCCATGTGGCCTTTTCCAGTTTCCAGTCGCCCCTATTAGGATTGATCTGATTATCTACAATTACTATTTTTTAACATTTCAACCACTATTCACATTAGTTTGATCCATGGCTATTAACATTATCTTTAGCTGAATGCCTTTTAACTTTGCAACCAAACCGTCATTAAATATTGTTTTGTTTGGTCAGTCAGATGCCGTCTTTGAAATATAAACAACCTTAGTCTCTCATCTTCATTTCTCTTTGTTCTTCACTCTGCCATGTGCCTCTGTGCTTCTTCTTTCACCTTGTATTTATCTCAAAGTTATACTATCTCACCGCATATCTCCTGTGCCTCGCCATCTATCAACTGCCTTCCCCTTCTCTGTCCCTCCCTCCCGATCTCCCTCTTTCCAGGCGGCCTACCTTTTGTCATTGACCCCTGCCCTGGGTGTCTGGGCATTGACTGGCTCTCTCCGTGTCACTGGAGCTCCCTGTCAATACTTACCAGGTTTGGCCACCCTCTGCGCTGTGGTCAGAGAGTGGGGGAGAGAGGGAGATACACGAGATGCTCCACAGCACCGGGAGATAAAATAAAAATGAATGAGAGGGAGAGTAAAACAAAGAAGGATGGAGAATAAAATGATGGAGAGGGATGGTGTGTGCAGCAGCTGGACAGCAACCATTTAAGGTTGTTACACTATAGAAGAGCCTTCTTGGTTTTTGGCATGTGAAGCTTTGTGGTGTATGAGCTCATAAACAGTGTAACACCACCATTAGCTTTCCCAGAAATCCACCATCACATACAATTCTTTATTTTTACCAATCCTTGTGTCTACCTCTTCTTTTACTTGAATAAACTTTGAGAAAAAGGCCAGAAATTAGACATTGGCACATAAGCTAATGGTAACTGTTAACAACTTGTCACTATATGCATAGGACATTTCTACAACAGTTCTTTTTTTGCCACAGAAATTACAATGTTACCTCATCTCTATTACAAGTTGAGACAAAAAGTTTTATTATTTATTCAAGGATATACCGTGCAGGAGCTGTTATGCACTGCTTAAATTAAACAAATGAAACTTCATGAAACTTTGAGATGAGATCTTGCTATCTCACTTTTACAATGCACATTAATTAACATTTCTACAAATGTGCCAGTGTTAGCCAGCCAGCCAGCCAGCTACATTTCCATTGCAGTCTTTTAGCAAGATGTGTTTAAAACCAAGAAAATGACAAAATCACAAACATTACATCATAGGACAGTAGTATGCCACAATAACAGCAGGTATGTCTGGCATATGTCTGTAATAATAATAATAGGAAGAAGAGTAACAACTTAGAATATAAAAATCAAAAGTTAAAAGCAGCTTTTGTAGAGAAGGTAAACATAGCAGTTAAGTAAGAACATTAACCGTGAATAAATATAACACAAAACAGAGGTGAAATAAATAAAAATGCAATTAAAATAATTTGTATAAGGACCAACATCATATACATTTTTCTTTATTTTTTCTTAATTATTGTTACTTATCAAATCATGATAATCAGAACCGTGTTGTGTCAAGTTATTCATGATAATATCTTTTACTGATCTTTTAAATGGACTAATTTACTGTACATCTCTTGTATTTCTAAGGTTTGCATTTAGGTTGCTTTTGGTCTCTTAACTATGATATGAAGCAAGTTTCACCGACTGAATTAATATGAATGACGAGAACCCTTGATGACCTTTATATCTTATATTTCAATTATAACCAATGGGTCAAGCTCACGTTCAAGCATTAGCAGCTATTGATACTTTAGCAACGTGTGCCATCACGTTAAAAATTAACTTAGTCTACAAATTAACTTCTCATGATCTCTTCAAAACGTACAAAAGGGAATCATCGGGAAAAGTTAGACATTTGCAGAACATTTTGTCAGGCAATAGGGATTTGTGTAGGAGCTGACATTCGTCGTTGACTGTTTTTGAGGTGTACGTGTCCAAGCCAAAAGCCAAAGAGCATGACAACAGATTTAGTATTATGTGCTGATAGCTTTATACTGTACATGTTGTTCATACTTATTGATAAAGATAGATGTATTGCATATTCACAGTGTACACTCAGGTAAACATAACAAGAAGTTGAACCCACCCCAATCCTGTTTCAGGCTGTCATTCTGTACGTCCTCATCCAGAATGCATACAGTACCATTTTTATAAACTCAGTCTGAGCGTCACTCCCTATTTTACAGTCTACTCCATCTGTGGCACGCTCAGCCTCCTGTTCCCTCTTTCCCTCTTTCCTCTTTACTCTTTTCATTTCCTCTAATCTCTCACTCTCCCTTGCTCTACCTCTGTGTCACTTTGATTTCCCTATCCACTGGCCTGTGGGATGTGTGTGTGTGTGTGTGTGTGTGTGTGTGTGTGTGTGTGTGTGTGTGTGTGTGTGTGTGTGTGTGTGTGTGTGTGTGTGTGTGTGTGTGTGTGTGTGTGTGTGTGTGTGTGTCAGGGCAAAAGAAAGAGGAATGTGTATGTGAGCATGTGTGTTGCCTGTTAAGAGAGCATGACTTAATTGTGTAAAGCAGTTTCACAATTGTAAGTGAATCAGTGGATGCGTCCTTTAGCACATCAGTACATGTGGCATTGGAATTACATGGAATGTCTCATGTAATCCCCGTACCTTAGAAACACGCACAAACACATTTTCTATTTTGGTTGTATGTGTCCCAATGCATTCTCTGCTTTATTTAAACTATATTTATATGGATGTCAGCATGAGGCTTTTCATGCATATGGTTGTCGAAGTATATGATCGTGCATATGAGTGTGTCCGCTCATGCATATGTGCTTGCCAGTGTACGTTTTCATGAATATGTCTGTGTTTGTGGATGTGTGTGGGTGTGCATGAGTAAATATATGTGTTTTTGTACTTGTGTGCACATGTATGTGTGTGTGCACAGACGCCTCTGCGTCTGGGCTCAAGCCTGGATGGGCCCATCTATATGAGAGTAGACAGTGTGCGCGTGGAGAGCAGGGGAGTGAGAAGGACGTAGCGGCAGTTAGGGGGGGGGGAGGCAGCACCAGGCCGAGGGGCCCCCCTCTCGTAGACAGTTTGACTGATGACATGCATTAAACAGTTAATCTGTCTGATTGAATGTTTGCTTCCTCCAAATTGAAACATTAAACAACAAGGCGAGAGAGAGAGGGAGGGGAGAGCCCGAAGAGGAGAGAGGGATATGGCTTCATCTATTGCCCAAATCATGCAAAGCATGAGACTGGAATATATAATATTGTCCTGTGAGCTAGAGAGAGGGAGCGAGGGGAGGAGAGAGATTGAAAGGGACAGAGAGAGGAGTGTGAATGAGGGAAAGAGAAAACGAGTGAGGGAGAGAGATGAGAATGGAAAGGCTCTGCCTAGGTGAAGAGGAGAAAAGGCTTGGTGGGGGGAGAGAGGAAGAGAAAGAAAGGGATCAGTGAGATGGAGAGGATACAGGAGAATCGGCCCATAGAGAGCTCTGCAGAGCCAAACTTCTCTTTAGCTGACAAGAGACAAAAAGCAAGATTAGATTAAACCCCATTAGTTTAAAAGGATTATGTTGGTATTATAAAGAGAGGAACACTTTAACAATTACCACAATTTTATCTCTTTTGAACCTCACACAGATTCAGCATAAAACACTTATTTTATGCAGGTCTAAATCATGTATCTGTCCTTGTTGTCTGGCTTTATGATCCAGACAGGAAGAGAGGAGGCAGTTGTCACTATTTCCTAACCTGGTTTTACTTCCTGGGGTCATGACCCCTCTCAGGGAGCCTGGAACTGCCTTATGTTGTCAGCTCTCTCCCAATTGTACTGACACAGAAAGCAATGCGCATCCTTTTAGACTACATCATTATGTGCTCACAGATGACGTGCATCTACTGATAAATTCATCAGTATTTCTTGGCGGTAGTATGTCCTCAGCCAGAGAAAACAGATCTAGTCATTTCTAATATAGTCATGAGATACACCCATAATAATGATTGATTTTAATATTCTCCAAACCTAACTGAAAGCTGAAATGATCAAAGTCCTGGATGAAAGAGCTTGGTCTTCTGATTTTAATGTTAAACTGAAATTAGTTTTCTTGTGTTTTCCACAAAATTATAAAAAAAATTATAATTATTATATGCATTGTTATATAATATATTATATAATTATAATGATACTGAAGCTATTGTGTATATTTTTCAACAGAGGGTAAAACAGTTTTTGGACATATCTGTGGCATCAGTGTCTAAGCTTTGAGCCTCTAGGTGGGTGTTTCAGGTGGCAGTGTTTCACTGACATCTAAGAGGGGGGTTTACTAAAAGATGCACTGTCAACTTCCATGGCGCTAGTGACTAGAAAATGTCATACCGACTATGAGTGCTGATAAAAGATGTTTTTTCCCCCTTGTTTTTTTAACAAGCCTACATAGCATAGGCTGTCAACCATTAGCAACCATTTTTCAACATTTGGGAGGACCCATTGTGCTGTTAAGTTAGTATTCCACTCAGAAAGAGGTAGCTTATAGGCCCAGCTTTCAAATGTTAGCACAATTTCCCACTAGACATTATTTCAAACCTGCTGAGTTATAATCCAAAATCGGGGGGTCTAGCTAACATTAGCGGTCTCTCTTTCATTGGTCCAGTTGTGGTGATGGCAAATGACCAAACTGTCAAAACTCACAGCAACGTGTAGCCTGTGACCTCAGCACTCTGTATATTAAGACATGTTGTGAATTTCAACATGGAGTAACATGCGGCTAGACTGGCAGGTTTAACATGATGACGATAGAGAAGCAACGGCAAGCAGCTTCTTGTTTACATTCAACAAGCCGGCCACCGAAGCGCAGCTACCCGTTGATGCCGCTGTCGCTGCTACGTCACCCGGATCGTTGGTCTGATTGGTTGAAGGACTATTCAGTAGCGTACAGAGTCATTTGAACTATGCCCATTGATCACGCCTCTTGTGCAGAGAAAATACAGAGCAGACTCCCCAGACCAATGCTCAATGTTAAATCTTAAAAGACTGAGCATGGTCTGGTGATAGCCAGACTAACATGCAGCATGCTTAAATCACAAAATGGCCTAAATAACAACTAACAATGTCGGCCCCACAGCTGGTTCACTGTCTGTAATACTATGTTCACACTACAAGCGTCAAAAGCTACAAAACGGCCAAGCGTGGCCAGCTATATTGTCCCAGAGAGTTGAGGTGTTGCTCAAGCGCTTGTTTCGTTTCACATTTCGCCGCCCTATTCCATCCCTGTGTGCATTACAATGCACAGAAAGCTAACTTAGCTAAATAAAATAGTACCACAGTTAGCCGTGTGTGTGTTTTAGAAACACTTCAAGGCATCATTGGAGCACTGAAAAAAGGTGAGGACAGCTCAACTTTGATTTGTAGCTTGTCACGCCCATCACACAGCAAGTGTTGGGTGTCAGTTTGTAGCTTTATGTCACCGGCTTGTAGCCTGTTGCGCTGTCACGCATAGTGTGAACACATCATTAGTCTGTAGGAGTTTTAATTATATAACAACTGTAATATAACTGTTTTTAGTGTCCTTCCACACATGTATTGCACTAATAAAATTACCAGCACCGACATTGTCAGTCACTACTAAAAAGTCACGCCTCCTGGAGAATACAGATATAAATAGCGTTAAAGGTGCAGAAAAATAAATAAAATGTAAGGTCTTTTGGTAATTATGGTTTTGACCAAATAACTAAACAAATCCCATCTATATACGGTATATATTATATAGGTTTTTACGGGGCAGCAAATGGACGCAGAAGGAGACAGACAAGTAAACGATAGGTTTGCTTTGAACAGAGCTGTTGCCACAGAAATGCTGGTAGTTGATTCGGAGAAATTGTTTGACCCCTAGCTGGTAATGTGATATGTCATTTAGCCTTAGCCTGACCCTGTCCCCTCCCAGGGTTCACAACCGTCACCATGCTCAAAATGGGCTTCCCTTCCCTTTGTCTCAAGTGCATATTCTCCTCCTCAAAATGACCATCATTTTCTCCCCCGGCTGATTTTGGTCCAGCTCTGAGACTGAGGTATAATTGCACAAACAGGTCTTGAAGCACATAAGCTTAAAGCCACTTTACCACCACAACAGTCAGAGCAGCGCGAGACAAGAAAAAAAAAGAAACAGGGGAAGATGAAAACATTAATGGATAGGTTGCAGGATGGACGGATAAATTGATAGATCTTTTAGAGAAGGTCAAACTTCTGTGCCCACACGCGGGACCATCATGAAGAGAAGAGAAATTGATTGTCGTTCACAAAGGCGCTGAAATGACTAGAGAAATTATTTTCTGGGCAATGAACATTCTAGAAGGTATGGGGGAAGAGAGAGCCGAGAGAAAGTGCAAACCTTTCTCACAGGGTAGAAAATGGCTTAAGCAGACTGCTGTCAAGTGGAGTTGTTGGTGAGAAAGCTTATTGACTTGATCTTCAGGTAGATCCCCACCGAGCTGGCTGAGGGGTTGTGAGTGCATGTTTGTGTGTATGTGTTTGCATGCATGTATATGTACACAAAGGGGTGTGAGAGCTGAAAATTACTATGTGGGATCTGCAATTAAAGGATAGGTTATCCAAATTAAACGGCAAAATACACCTTTTGTAATTGGATTTCTGATCTGACAGCCTGATTGGCAGGACAACATCATTTGTCAGTGTCCAAAATAGTTACAAATCCCCACTGCAAAAATAAAAGCATTTTGTAAATCCCTACGGTTTGGTTTGGTTTGGTTATGTTTAGACACATGAACGACTTGTTCAGGGTGAGGCAACAATCATGGTCATGGTTCGAAACAAACAAGTGTTGATTGCCTCAGGACAAAGAGTCATAATTCCTACAGTCCCTAGCAGTCTTTGTCACTTGAGCATAAACAAGTGTCATGGGCTTTTCTTTTTGTTCCCTATTCTTTCTGATATCAGAATTGGGGGAGTAGTTTCAACCTATTTCTGTAACTTTCTGAAGCTGACAATCGCACCTACTTCAGGTAGTGATGTGAGAAAGGATTTGAACTTCTCTTTTAAGCTCTCTTTTTTCATTCTTCATACAAATATTTCCATCACTTTTTTTGTACAAATTAAGTGCAACACTATGAATCCCTATATGATAGAAGGTGTTTCACCTAATGGCTGCCTTAAAGTGTGGATGTTCGGAACATCTATAAACCCTTGCCTTCAGATGTGGTCGGCTTTTACAGTGGAGGCGCACCAGGAAGGGAAATCTTGACTTGAGTATGGAGAGGAGGAATGATTTAAATGTACATATGGCTTGTGAGTTTGTATTAACCTGTCTTTTGTCAAAACTGTTCATTGTTACAGAATGATTTCACTAAACCGCTCATTTGTACTTGTATAGTTTGTTTTCTAAAAAGCTCTCACTCCAGTCTTTCCGTCATCAATGACAAAAAATGGCCTCTGGTGTCATCACACGCATTGCTGTTTGGATTACTCCACCACTGGGGCATTAAACACCACCCTCATGGGGGTGTAAGTGAATGCAAAACAATAAACAAACTGCCCCCAAGAGACTTTAACTAAATGAGTTTCTATCACATTACAAGAGTCACAGTACTTTAGCATTCCCCACCCCACCCCAAAAATTACAACAATAATGACTTAATCTCCTCCACTCTTGGGGTTTGTGCAAAGCACCCATCAACAGACTTCATTTGATCAGTGATAACGAGTAATCTTTTGACACATGAAGCCTTGTTTGCACCAACTTATCCCTGCACTTGACAAACATATTCATTCCTTTTCAGATAAACAAATCTTTCACTTCTACATTTATACGCCATCACCAAAATAAGGGATCCTCCGTCTCATGATAATCCCCCCCTTTTTGATGACAATGAGGCCCCTTCCTCCTAATGACACTCAGATTGATAGAGGCCTCCACCAGCAACCTAACAAATGGCCCAGCATCAGGACCAGAGGAACGGAGTACAGTGGTGGATATGTAGATTGGGGAGCACAGACAGAGATGGATCAGCAGGCTTATGTGTGGATAAACAGAGTGAGGTTGATTGCTAGCACAGAGAGGGGCCATTACAGCGAATCCGCACGCTAATCATAATTAATCACTTACTTATTAACCGTTAATTATGGCACGCAAATACATCCCATGCAGGCGAGCGAGCAGGGAGGCAGGGAGTGGTGCCTGCCACCGTTCTGGGGGGTACAGGAGGAGGCAAGGAGGCCACATTAATTTATTCTTATTTATTAATTTCCCTAATTAAAACAACAAGGCTCTGGAATAGAAGTGTTTTCTTTGCATGAAACAAATGAAGGCCCTGGAAAAGCGATATGAAACCAGGCGTGGCGTGGTGTAAACATTAACTCATGTGAAGTGATGGTGCTTGTTCAGCTGTTCATTATTAGAATAGCTTTATCCAATTGGGCTGCCCCCTCTTACCCCTTTTCTTTGTTATTATATCACACAACAGCCCCTCTTCTGTCATAAAGAGCACATTCACTCACACACAGTCATACTCTGGTGATGTGGATGGCAGATTTCAGCCCCATTATTCAGTAAATGGTTTACTCGCCACACGCAGTATCACAATAATTCACAGTTCCTCCTTGAACATCCTCCTGAGATGGCATACAATTAGACAGAAACGTCCCATCTTTCCCCATTTGATTGTCAGATGTTTATGCCTCTTCTCCACTACTGTACAGGCCTTTTACTGGAGCTAAACTGCCTCTCCCATTTTCTCAAATTCATTCATCTATCTCATCGTCCTCCTCCCTTCTTTTCCCACAATGCCTTCTCTCAATTTCCTGATCTCTCTCACTCTCTCTTAGTCCCGGAGTGGCCCACCTGAGCGGGCGGGGCGCGGTAATAGCGTTAATGCCCGGTAATACGGGCCAGATATTATAATCTCAACACTGTCACATTGCGTTAGCCGCGGGAGACTGACGTGTCAATGCCACGGCGAGCAGGTGACGCGAGGGGCTCAGGAAGCGTGGCCCGGTAATCGCCCAATACAGACACATTTATTTTAGAGTTGAATATTTTCACCATGCTGTTTTTGCCGCAGCGCAGCGGGTATTTAGGGAGAAACTTGTGTCAGTCCGCCGGTCAGAGAAGAGGAACTGCATCTGATCTATACCTAGGTGGTTTCAACTTTAAAACAAAGCTCTAAACAGTTAAAATAGATCATTATCGATTACCTCAATAAATCTAAAATTACCTGAAATCAGTTGAGGATTTGTACAAAATCAGAAATCATAAGGAAACAACACATTTTGAGTGTGGCTCCTTCTAGATATTGTTCTGATGTGTGTGTGTGTGTGTGTGTGTGTGTGTGTGTGTGTGTGTGTGTGTGTGTGTGTGTGTGTGTGTGTGTGTGTGTGTGTGTGTGTGTGTGTGTGTGTGTAATATAGCTTAAACTAGATCTCTAATAATTAATGATGGTGTTTATACTTATATACACTGGTATGTGTACTGAAACTGAGTTAAGTCACTTTTTAGTATTGCAACAATTAGGTTATCAAATTCTGCTTTGCCATTCATTGTTGGTATTGGATGGTAATATTTGTAATACCCATTTAGGACTTATATCTTTATTGACCCAACCAGTATTTGAACATTTAAATTAAAGGTCTAAACACATATCTGAAATCCTGTATTTTGTTTATTTTCAGTTGCTCATGATTGAAATGTTGGCATTATTTCCTGCAGTACACACTTCAACATTAGAAAACACTATAAACTCAGATTCAGTTGTTATCTTGAGTAAATCCATGTATTTAATAACTCTTAATCAATTTGAAATTGAAAGTAGGATTCAAAATCAACCTTAATGGCCAAGCATGTTGGCACATAAAACGATTTTGACTCCAGTTCTCAATAGCTCCCAATATACTTAAAGTGCTCATATTATGCTTTTTGACTTTTCCCATTTCCTTTATTGTGTTATATATCTTTTTGTGCACGTTATAGGTTTACAAAGTGAAAAAGCCCAAAGTCCACCCCAAAGGGACTTACCATCTCCCAGATAAAACACTGTTCACAAACTGCTCCAAACAGCTCTGTTGTAGTCCAGCCTTTACTTCCGTGACAAACATGCGTCACTTTGTAACACACGTTATAATGCTCGCCTAGCTGCTAGCGTGGCACTCCCTCAGACTCTGCTTCTGACTAGCTAGCAGTACTTACTGCGCATGTGCGACTCCCAACAAAGATGGTACAGAAGTGAGATGACTCACTTGGTAGCTAAAACAGAGAGCTCAACATACAGGGTGAAAAGAGAAGCTGCAGCAATGTGCAGTACAACAGTATGGTGTTTTCTGAAAATTAAACCACATAAACCTATTCTGGTACAACCTCTAAATACAATTATGAACCTGAAAATGAGCATAATATGAGCACTTTAAACATTGTGCAGAGGAGTTATTACAGGATGATGCAGACATGCAGCTACAGAAGCATATGAAGTTTCCAAATATAAGCACACTTAAGCATTAAGGAGTTGTTATATGTATATAATGTGTTTTGCATTTTGGTAGTGATGCTACACTTTGTTGGTACATGTCTCAAAGTGCCTCACATTCAATATCATGTACTGCATTATACGACACATCCGTTGTGTATCACTGCATGCTGTGCTGATATACACATGGGTTGTGAGTCAGTAATTGTCACCTGACCTTAATGGTTTTGAATTGTTGGAGCCCTGAGAGGAAACCCATGCGACATGGGGAGAACAAACAAACTCCAGAGATTGAAACCTAACACTTGTTGTGAGGTAACAATGTTGATCACTGTTGATTTGGCAATATTCCAGCACACTTCATTTTGGTGTTGGGACATCGTAGAAAACATATCGGACTAATTGGCTTTGTATTTGAGACACACACTTGCTGGTTACATGTCAGCAGTCCTGCATTTGCTTCTGAAAACCAAGACCAAACTATATTAAAAAAGGACAAATCAAGGGTTGTAGACTTATGCCATACAGTATCCTCTGTAAATGATCTGTTGCATACCCTGTTCAGTCTAGGTCTACCTCTAAATATTTTTTGGCCTTCTTGAAAGCAATGGCGAAAAGAAAACGATCCATCCCTGACACGGCCGTCCCCAGTTACGCTCTTGTGGGTGCACCGGCTCGTCAGTGATTTATGCGCGTGTGTAATTGAGTGTTAATAAAAAGTGTGTCCGGAGCGCATGTAATTGTGTGTTTTCAGGACCCACCATGTGTGAGCTTGTGTGTAATTGGGTGTTATCGATGTTGTGAGTGTATGTTGGGGTTGAAAGAGCGAATGGACAGGTTACAGTGTGATTGCTGTTTGGAGAAAGCCTTTAATAGTACACTTTTTTATTTTCTGTATTTTAAAAGCAGGACTTCTTTAGATGGTGTTTCATTCTTTTTGATTTTAATTTTCAATATGTTACAGGATTTGTGAGAGCCCTCATTAACACCAGAGCCATTATTTTGTGTTTGTTTATTTAGCTTGAGAATATAGCATTAGCAAAGTTTTCCAAGAGAAATGGATTTGTTGATTAACCAAATCAGTTAGCATAGGTATTTACTGTATGTTT
Source organism: Gymnocephalus cernua (assembly GCA_023631565.1). NCBI lineage: Eukaryota > Metazoa > Chordata > Actinopteri > Perciformes > Percidae > Gymnocephalus > Gymnocephalus cernua. Next base: position 32,158,336 of record CM042429.1, read on the forward strand.
TGAGCAACACTGAGCAACATGGGTACTGTTTGAAAGATATGTATGTAGTTCAGTCTTATATTCAGTCTCATATGTTTTGTGTGCTTCCTATATTTTGGTGTGTTTAGTGTTGCTGTAACATAATAGGTGTGTGTGTGTGTGTGTGTGTGTGTGTGTGTGTGTGTGTGTGTGTGTGTGTGTGTGTGTGTGTGTGTAGTGTGTGGTGCGGGTGCTGTTTAATTGATGCGGGCTGGCCATCGATCCCTCCCGCCCAGCCTAATGAAGGCCTGATTGGTTTGTGAGGGCTGGCTGGTTCTGCTTAGCTGCCTCTGCCTGCTGCCCTGGCTGCACACAGTATAACACACACTCAATTCAACATCATTCTTCTTTCTTTTTTCTTTTGGTCTCATGCTTTGTCTCTGTCTCTCACTTTACATTTCTGCTCTGACTTTTTGTCTTACTGTGTATATCTCTCTTGCTTCTTCTCTCTTTTTCTCTTTACTGTGTCACGTTCATTCTCTGACTTGATTCCGAAAATTACATCTGAATTCCCCATCATTTACAAAAGAGTGCTACACTTACTGATGATGAAAATTCTTTTTTTGGTGAAATTTCAACACTCAGTGTTCCATTCACGTTACACCTTGTGTGCCTAAGCTTGACTTAAAATATTGGCCCTTTTTGATCATTTTGAAAAACGTTTGGGGCTGAATTGTTCATACAGTGAGTGAAATGATGCTGACATAGTCCCGTGTGTAGCTATCAGTCAGTCTTGTAGAACATGTGAATCCTCCATTGCTCTCTCTGACATGATTTGTTTCCCGTCTCTTGTCTCCATCGCTGTCTCAGTGGCGTTGGTGTCTCTGCCTGCCTTTATCTGTCAACCAGCTTGCAATCCAGTCAGTCAGATGTCACAGTGCTTCTACTGTCATGGCAGTGCCCATAAATGTCTTTTTGTGTCACTCAGCTCACTACAGACACAGGTATTACACCGCCCTGTTAATGGCTTTGTCAGATGGCCTTTTCACAGAGCCAGTCACAAGACAGACAGCGGACTGCTATCAGTCTGTGTGTGTGTGTGTGTGTGTGTGTGTGTGTGTGTGTGTGTGTGTGTGTGTGTGTGTGTGTGTGTGTGTGTGTGTGTGTGTGTGTGTGTGTGTGTGTGTGTGTGTGTGTGTGTGCGTGTGCATGTGCGTGCGTGTGTGTGTGTGCGCGCGTGTACATGTGTAAGTTTCAGTCACAGGCATCAAGACTCAGTTCAGGAAATAAAAGGCCACCCAAGTATCCGCTACAGTAATGTATCAGCAAAATTCCTCTGAGTAGCTTTCCAGTCAGGCAGCAGAGCAGTCGTTCCAATCTGTCACTGTCTGTCACACAACCTGCTGTCGTACTCAATAATCTGTCTAAGTTATTTTATAGAAATATGATTATTGGCAAAATCCTGAAAAAATCACTTAACAAACTAATATCTCATAAATCCAAATGTACATCACTGCAATATGGTGCCCTGATGTCACTGACAAAATTGTATACACACACAAACACGTGCTGTGTGTGTATACAATTTTTTGTATACTATAGTGCCAAATCCAGATACATATCAACATTTTCTTCAATAGGAGATTGCCAAAAGGTGAAGATAATACATTTCTAAAATACACTTTTAACTAGGCTATACTATAAGCAATGGATCTAATAAATACCTCTTGATTATATCTAATGAGACTAGTTTCAACATTATGGAGCCTCCAACTCCCAGAAGATAATATTTGTTTTGTAATGTTCCCACAAAGTATTATCATTGCAACTTAGAAGGCTCCATACAACATATACAATACCTCTCTTTTGAGGGAGGACAACTTCAGCATAACCACCACGTAGGGCTGGGCGATATGGCCTAAAAATCTCTGATTTTTTTTTTTTAAATTCGATTTACGATTCGAACTTACCATCTTCTCCATGGTATATATGGGTACTATGTCTTTGGCTATATGCAAAGCGACCGCTTTGGTGATTGTTCTCCACCGTGTCCCTTTCCTGTCATATGCGGTGCCTTGTGCAAAGGATTCGGCTACAGTTAGCTGTTTTTTAGCTAAGGTTTGTTGGTCACTGCGGGGGTTTTTTGTCTCAGAGAGACTGGCATTTTTCATATTTGGCTGGATGTCTCTGTTTGTGGTGCTGCTACCTTTGACTGCGATGGGCTTTAGGCAAATGTTGCAGCGCAGGGTTTGCTGCTCCACGTCTGTCGCAGCAAACCCATACCAGTTCCAAACAACAGATGATTTTATTCCTTTCTTGGGAACAAACTTCCCACTCTCACCGGTAGCCATGTTGTCACTTGCTGTTTTGTGTGTGCTATGATGTTGTTGTTGTTGTCGCTTGCCATACTGCTATGTGAAACTAACGCTATGGAAGCTCCAGAGAGCCAAAAATGCACCATTACACAAAAACTCGATTTACTTATTTTTTAAATCGCCTGCAACAAAAAATTTGAATTAATTAATTTAATCGATTTTTTGCCCAGGCCTACCACCACGGGCAGCTTCATTCTCAAAGTATTCAGCGCTGTACTTTTTGGACAGTGATTATGTTCTTTTACTGACTCAAAAACATCTAAATAGTACACTTATTGCCTGTTGTTAGCCTTTTCCAGTGTATTGGACAAAATAGTTAGCCAATTAAAAAATATTTTTGTCTTTTAAAATGTATTAAAATGACTTTTGAATACATTCTAATGCTTTCTACTAGACACTACTAAACCAATATAATAAACATATAAGAATTAGTGTTAAAAGTATTGATGCAGATCATGCAAACATTTAGAGGATAAGGCTTAACAGATTATTTTTCTTATTGTCAACAAACCCCAAGAAAGTCACAATGTGTTATTCCACATTTAAATACTTTCTAACTTCCCCACCCTGTGTACTCAACCTGATGCCCAACATGTAAATCTTCAGTAGGAACACAAATGTATTTTTTTAAAGGCTAAAGTAACAGCTGGGAACTGTAGTTTCTAGCAAAGTTTTGTCAAACATTAGTAAATAGTGCTTTTGTTAGAGACTGTTTTAAGCTACGGATAAAAACACATTTGTTTATGGCACTAGGATGAGATTGACTTAAAATAAGCTACGCTTCCTGTGTTTATCATACAGATCATGTCACTAGTGCGACAGTGTGTCTCAATAAATGGAGGTCTATGGCTCAGAGGAATAAGCTATATCCAGCTTTGGTTACACAGACAAATCTTGTTAGTCGGATCAATTCATTGATGGTTTTTGTCTTTTAGTTGGGATTTGTTGACGATAAGAAAAATATAGGATATTGACAACAGTACCCTTTAGGGACGGCAAGGCCTTACAACAGCATAACAGATCAGACAGCACAGGAGTTATTCTACACAGTCTTTATAAAAATTTGACATACTCTGTAACTGTGCACATTTTAGCTGTTGCAGTTTTAGAGCCGAAGAGCTTAGTGAGCGACCAACAGTGCATTGATCAAACTGCCTTTCAACCTGTGGTGCATCTTTATTTCACGTCTCTCTGTCTGGTACAGTAGCCCACACCTCTGGCCTCTTATACCACAGCCTTCACCTCTCCAGCCTTTGCCAACAAATACACAACAGCATACACTGTGATAAGTGGTGTGTGTTTACAGCTTGTTCATTTCCACTCTACAACTCTCAGCAGAGGAAAAGAAAAGGGTGAGAGTGGGGAAAAAGAGAGAGAAGGGTAGAAACGATGGGGAGAGAGAAGGGGCTTTCGGAAAGGAGAGGGAGGGCTTGTGGGGAGTGTTTTTGTCCTGGAGAGAAATAGCCCTCTAGGTTGTAATTGGAGGTAGAGAGAGAGAGAGAGAGAGAGGGAGAGAAAGAGAGCTAGGGAGAGGAGGGAGGAAGAGACAGGAGAAATTGCTTGGCTGGGGCTGTGTGGGATGATAGTGTTTTTGACAGGTAAATAAGGCTGTGATTGTCGACAGTTACACTGCACCTTGCTGACCCTCACACACACCGGCCTCCTCCATCTATATTTCACTCTGACACACATGCTGACTCTCTGCCTCTCTCTACTGACACACACACATATTCACGTGTGTGCACATACATGCACATGAACACAGACGGTGATGTTATCATAACTTACGGTTTGTTAATATGTCATAAAATGCACAGTGTTGGAAGTTATCTAAAGCTATGACTAGTACACCAATTCACTACCTTCATGAAATGCAACTTCTGTTTTAATGAGGAATGTTTAAGCATCTCATTTTTCATTTTGACCGGCCGATGGTCCTTAAGTTAATTTAAAAACACCTCTTGAATGATACAAACCCTGGCTAGAGTTCACCACATGTTTTAAAATGTTCAGGAGCAGCATTTATTCAGTGTATGAGTTTGACAATATAACAGGAAACAGGAGATACAGCCTTTCAAATTACAGCAGAGTTAATTCAACACCTCTATGACACAATTGCAACAAAAATAGAGGTGTATAAGCTTCACAAATGTGGTAGGTTTTAATGCAAGGCCTTATTAGTTTGTATTGTGTAGGTGTTTTTTCCACCCTCATCATAGTCTCCTTAGCTTTTTTTTAAAATATATTTCTTCGTAGATAGATAAATAGAAAGATAGATAGACTGCTTCTGTCTCTGCAATGCCGCCAGCAGTATCTCTTCTTCCTATCCCTTTTCCCCTTCCTTCCATCTTCCCATTCTCTTTTATCAAGTCAACAGCCGTCTCCCCCTCCCCTCCTGCCTGCCCTTGCCTCCCTCCTCCCCCTCCCTCAGTCTCTCTCTCTCCCTCTCTCACTTCAATCTCAAGTGTTTTCAATTTTATTCTAGAGTGGAATTAACTACCCCCGATGTCAAATTGCCGACGAAATCGATAATAATATCTTTACAAAAGAGGATATTCCAGTCTCTCGCGTCGGCTTTTGAAAAATGGAAAATTTAGCCGAGATTGATTCATTAGTTGACACGTTATAGGACGGTATAAGTATTGATCGCGGCCTGTCATGTCCCATCTCGGCTAATCGAAGCTGAGGCGCTCTGTCGATGGGCGCATTTTTCATAATTCCGTCGCCGGGGAGAGAGACCATGCAGCCGGCAGAGGCGACTGCAAGGCACAGAGAGAAAAAGAGGAGAGTATAGGGGGGCAGAAGAAAGATAGACGGGGGGAGAGAGATGACTTGGGGGGGGGGAAATAGGTAGGGGGCAAAGAGTGGAAGAGCGAGAAATAGAATGAAAAGGAGGCATGGGGTAAAAAGGGGAGGGAAAAGGAGTGAACAGTTTTGTGTGTCTGTGCGTGTGCGCATACCCGTGTGTCCATGCAGCATCTCCAGCCCAGCGGCCTCGGGGTGAGGCAGAGAGGGAGCCACAGGGAGGAGAAGGTATGTTAATGGTGCAGGTATTGGGGCGTAGATAATTAATGCATTAACTAATTAAAGTCAAACGGGGGAGATAACGAGGTGCAGGGAAGTATAGGGAAAGGAGAGAAGACGGCGGGATGGAGGGAGGAGAATTAGGGCGAAAACAGGGGAAGAATTGGTTTTAATAGCGAGCGAGGAGATGCGGGGAGGTGTGAAAAGGGAGAGATGAGAAGAAGGATGAGGGAGACCGAGAGGAGGTGTTGGGTGGCGGTGGAGGGAAAGCTCGAGGAGTGTGTGTGTGTGTGTGTGGGGGGGGGGGGGGGGGGGGTGAAATAAATAGAAATTGAATGGCTTGGGTGCGAGCAGAGAGAAGTTCTGAGGCGGAAAAAAATATAAAGAGGAGTAAGAGAAGACACAACGACAATGATGGAGAAACTTTTGATAGTTGTGCAATTCGTTTGGAAAGTTGGCATTGGCGTGCTCAGGACTTATAAGTCCAACATAATGCCACTCCTCTGGCAGTCTTGTCACGAGTTGCACAAATCCAGGGGGCCCGTCAATCAACAAAAGGAGTTGTTGCAAAGGAATGGAGTCTACCTGTTTGTCTTTTGGTCTAAAGTCTGAAACCCCCAGACTTCGTTGTTCCCTGTTGGATATAGAGCACTAGATTATAGGTCATCATATTGCACAAGGAGCCACACTGGTTCTGAAATAAATCCCAAAAGGTGCATTTGTGTACCGCACAGAAAACTCCTGCCAGAGGTCAGACAACAATATAGTCTGATGCTTGGGCACTTTGATCTTTTAGACTATCTAGTCCCACCAAATTATAGCTCACCATATTTTACAATGATCCTCAAAGGTTTCACAAATAGAATGCCAAGAATGAATTAATCCACCATAAACTAATGCCATGAAAGTATACAGTCTAGAGGCAAGAGGTTTTCAGAGAGACAGTGGATCTCACAGGAGCTCAACTTTTTGCCATCTTTTAACAACGCATAGCCAAAAAGATGCTATTTGTCATGTTGATTTCTTTAGTTTGGTTGGTTGTGACTGACCTCTGCAACATTTATTTGAGCACTTGTATCTTTGATCACCAAATTATAGCTCACCATATTCTACAACAGGCCTTGCAGGTTTCACAAATAAAATGCCAGACATGAATTAATCCATGATAAGAAAACCATAAAGGAAAACACAATACAATCCAGTAAGAGGTTCCAGAAGCATTGCTGGGTCTTACAGCAGCTCACCCATGTACCTACAGTCGTCATGTTGGTATTTTTTTTCTGCTGGTTTTGACATTCCATGTGCATCGTTTTTGCTAATTTTTAATACATCTGTGTCTGTATTTGTTCTTTTAATACACAGCATTACTACATTTAATAATACAATGCTGGTGGTGGGATAAGTGTCTTTGTAAGCACGTTGTGTTGAAAACCAGACACACAGATGTGCTGAAAATGACACATCAATTGTCAGAGTGAAGCTGAAGCAGAGTGTGCCAGTAGCTCCAATGAGCTTGAGCTCTAACATCCAAGGGAAAGCAATGGGAGTCTCAATCTCATAATTGATTTTAATAACCTAACATGCATAGTGTGAGGAAGTCCTCTTGCATCGAGAGAACATGGGAGTGCGTCCGATAGGCCACCCCCAAATCAGCAATGATAAAAGTGGAGCTGAAATGGATTGTGGGATAGAATCAAGAGAAATGAGATACACCAAATTAGAAGAGATTGGCTTGATGGACTTGGATTAGAAGGAAAAGAGGTATATAGAGGGAATGACGAGAAAAGGAGGAGAGTGAGTGAGTGAGTGCATATGTGGAAGATGGGGAGAAATGGAGGGGAGGGGGGGGTCTCGGTACTTGGCAGTCTCTGGGTATCTCAGGTTCTCCCCCGGCCGGGAAAGCGGTCGATATTTAATTGTTATTGCTAGCATGGAACGCACGGAAGCGGGGCCTGTACGAAAATTTCTCATTTATTTGGTATTCTTGTTTTCTCTCCCTTTCCTCCTTCCACCCGCCGCCCCTCTTTGCGGGGTGAGGTGGAGGAAAGTGAGGGGAGGTGTGTGTGTGTGTGTGTGTGTGTGTGTGTGTGTGTGTGTGTGTGTGTGTGTGTGTGTGTGTGTGTGGAAGGGGGGTATTGTGTGCGCACTGGGGGCAAATGGAGAAAGGGGATGAGATCCTTGGATGAAATCTGAAGGGGGGAGAAACACTGCGTCCTCCTTTCCCAAGTTTAGTTTCTGTCCCTAGACACATCATATCCACCCTCTTTCACCTCCACGTCCACCCCCCCACCTCCTCTATGCCCTCCCCTCTCCCCTCCCTCCATCTACCCCCACCTGTCCAAAATGAAAAATCCGTCATTTTCATCAAACGTCCAACCAAATCTTATCTACACTCCCTTCCCAGAGATCGAATCTTATTTAGGGGCGACGGGATTCGCCATCTGTTTTCAAATTTCATTCCTCCATGAACTTTATTTTCCCTCGACTTTGGACAAAATTATAACCCGATCGATCCGCTTTCTGGCCACCACCCGTCTACATATATTTTCCTTGTGCGGTCTCTTTACTGTGTAGGTCAATTTTCTGTCTCCCGTCCACAGGAACACGTGCACAACACAGTCTGCAGCAGATAGAAACTTAACTGCAGTCGTGCTGATGTGAGGTGGAGGTTCAGGCTCAGCACCTTCTTTTTTTCCTCCCCCCTCCCCTCTCTCTCTGCGCTCTCAGCTCCATGCGTCTGGATCTCTCCCCTCCGCGCTTTCTCCCCTCTCCCGGCTTTCTTTTTGTGGTTAGAGTTTTTATGTAAACTACATTATCACCAATTTCGGACAGCAACTGGTGGCAGTGGAGTCCCTTTTTTTCCTGTCAACTTTTTGTTGCTCCGAGGACAACTTTTACCTCGCTATAGTCCTGCGCCTTACTTCCCCATCTTGATTTCTTTTTCTCCCCCCTCCCTATGGGCAATATTCACATTGCCACTCAAACATCATGCCAGTGTAACTCTTCACCAATGTAGTTTAATGAAGGTGGAAGGATGCGCGGTCCGAGCTGTTAAGTTGTCCATATTACCATCAGTCCTCTGCGCAAGTCGACAGGATTCCCAAACAACCCAAGTGGGAGCTGCCGGTCATGTCAATGAAGGTGCATCGGTGAAGGTAAGCATCCTACTTCCATATTCTGTTACTGACAAGTGGCATTAATAATTGAGAAACGCGTCAGAAATAAGATTCTCATGAGACGTATAATGCACTTTGGTGAGAGGGAAACATGCGCACCTCCTGCAGAAATTGATTGATGTATGCTGTGTACGCTCGTGCGCTGGAGAGTTGTCGAACAGCGCACAGTACGTAATACGTACAATTCCTAAAAGGTTACTGCTTTAAAGGGAAAACGTATTTGTGCGTTTCATTTGTGATTTGTATCTTACTGCGGCTTCAGGGACCGAGACGTTAAGGTGTGAGGCTGCTGCCAGACGAATGTGAGATGAACAGTTTAAGAGCGGTCGGGGAAGTGGAACACGAACTTAGGGAATGAAGGTGCACTTCAAAAAGTTGTCAAAGTCACAGCGGTGTGGGTGGACACCCATGCATGTGCTTTCGCAGGGTCCTATGTTAATATTTGATGTCTTGTATGTACAGTAGGCTATTTATCTTATGATATTGTGGTATAATACTGTATGCGTATAGGTGACCATGACCACGCAGTTACACATGTAAATGCATCCCCACAGACTTATATTAACAGTAAATCATAACAAATATGGTCATAACTTGCGGTGATAAAAGGGAATTTCACTCAGTTTAAGATCTCAACATCATATTCTTGTGGCCCGGGTGGTCTGCTCAGTTTTTGTGATTATGAAGAAGAGAGAGCAGTGAGACTCTAATCTTTGATGTCCAGCTGATATATGCACTCTGGAGTGGTTGCTTTGTTACAGAATGGAATGGATGGCTCATGAATGAACACATACAATGTTTGGTTGAGTTTATTCATCTTTGCGAGCTTTATGTTAATTTCATGATTTCAGTTTCAAAACAAGAAGGCACCTCAAGAGGTCAAGGTCACATAGGCTCCGTCACCACACACACGGAGAAAATCCTTGAGCAGGTCGCTGTCTAAATTGCACCTCAACAATTTTCCAAGATTACTACCAGCCGACGTCTTTGAATTTAAGCTGATGTGTTTCCTTAAAAACACTAATTACATACTGCACTGATATTTACTGTGTAAAACTGCTTCTCCCTTGCTCTAGTTCCTCTGATGACATAAAAGGTGTCCAAGAAAAACCTGGTACATGACCTTTTCATTGATTTCAAGTTAATGTCACACAAGGTCAAAGACATCACTTGTAAAACTGAAAGGGTTCCAGCTGATTGTCTCATTTATAGAACAAAATCCAATGTGCAGCATGAAATTATAGTACACTATAGGCGAATGTGCTGGAAAATGAGGAATGTCATGTGTGTGTGTTAGCCATGCAATAATAGATGAAACATGTTGTCTTCACTTTGTGAATAGGCTGACAAATGTGACTGAACACAAAGATGAGCTTCCATTGATAAGCTGGTATACATATGAATTTGAACCCTGCCAGTTAAACTTTAGTATATAGATTGATTGTAGTTTATAAGTCATTTGGTCATTTGGATGTTTTTTTTTCTTCTGTTTCATAGCTTCAACTGACACATTTCCTTTTAAAAAGCCACATTGATCCATTGCCATTTATATTTTGGTGGAGATGCAGCGTTTCACATTTCTACATAATTCGTGAATTTATGCATTTCTTAAATAGTACTCACTAATTGCTTTTGCTCAGCAGGTCATAAATGACATTACATGCCGAAAGTAAAGGACTCCCAAGGCGTACACCCAAATTGACTGGAGTATCTCACGGTGGCACAGAGTATGTTGGTTAATACAGATCTATATTTTAAAATGAGATAATTCAGCATTGAATTTCAGTGTTATTCTCCTTTAAGTAATTGAAATGTAGCAGAGTAGCCTCCCTTAAGACATCGTAGATCTAAATATCTCCCTTCATCATGAAGAGAATCTTCCTTTTGTCGACTAGGGAATGTTTGGATTTCCTAGGGTTTGAAGAACCTGGTCTCACATCTAATCTACAACATGCTCCCCAACATGGGGAGAGTGACCCTGCCTGAGACTTCTTAGGTCTGAATTTCTCAGAAGAAAGACTGGCAGGAAGATGATTAGTTCCCACTGCAGTCTTGATGTTTTTTTTCTGCATGGCCATGCCAACAATACCCCAGCAGTTTCCACTTCTTCCTGAAATAACTTTCCCTATTGACACTGATAATGTGTTAATCAATATGGCAGTTTTGTGCTTATTCTAAACCACAATATATCCGCACCCTCTGTATGAATCAAGGCTCTGTGAGGGCCCACCGCAAGGGAGCGTCCCTCCATTGATTAGGTATTAGCTTCACCTCCTCCAACGCCCAGCCACTTGTTTGCAAACGTGGCTCTATTTCGGAGGTATTCAAACGATCACTAAGCATGGGAGCCAATATTTATAGAGGCTTTAACAGGTTCATTATAGTCAGTGGGGATGGTTCCTCCAAGGGATGAAGCACTCATAAAGGGCCCAGCAGAGTATGTCCCCATCCACTGAGCATTTGACAGTACAGTCAATGACTCCAATCATTCCTCATCTGCTTTATGGCCACAGCGACGTTTATAGCTGTTATGGGGTTAAAATAAAAGCATTAATGGATGCGAAGGGCAGGGGCTCTATTCAGCAGGGTGTTGCATTTAATCAAGGGTCACTCTGTGTAAAGTCCATAATCCACTTGGTGACAGTTAGTGCCACCCCAGGGTGTTGGTTGTATACACACACTGTTGCCTCAAGGGAGGCAATGGTATGAAATTCACTCATTTTACACTAGTTTAAATTCGCTCATTTTCCTGCACACTCTCAATCAATTGTACTTAATTTATCAATGTCTTGGTCCAAAGATCTTCTGCATGTATAATCATATAGACAAAAAGCATAATTTTGTCCAATTGTTTTGCCTTGATGCACTTGTCAATTAGAGTATCTGAAGCGCAAGGCGTTTGTAGTAATATTTGCTGAAACATGCAATACTGTATACGCAAGGTTTTTCTCTTTTGTTTATACGTGTTGTACAGTGTCAAAATTATCTGTAGTGTACCATGTTTACAGTCAAACTTCCTGCATTAGTGAGCAACATCATGCCATTTATATGCACTCTTTTTCTTGCACATAATTCATGCACTAAATGCTCAGATTACATTACGATGGCATGCAAGTAAATGTAGCCTTTCCTTTCTGTATTTGTCTTGCTACAGATGTGTATTTCCCCTTTCAGTATGCTGGCACAAATTTAAGCTCTTGAGCTTGTGTCCACTCATTTCTCTCTCCTTCCTCTTCCAAATCCTCATTTTTTTTAATTGTGTCTCTCTCTAAACTACCGGTTTTTGTTCCCCACTTTCTTTATGCTACCTTCCCATCTTCCGCTACACCCAAAGCAGCTTTCCTTTTTTGACAGCGTGCCCCCTGTTTTGGAGTCACTGACCCCCCTCAGCACTCTCCTCTTCCTGCCCCGACTCCCACTTAACCCCATATTTCACAGATGAACTACGGCTAATTTCCCCCCAGTCCTCCGAACAGCGCTCTCTCCACTGCTGGAGCACGCTTAATTACCCACAATTAAAGCCAAACGCTAACGAGAAAATTGCTCTGTTATGAAATGACTTCAAAAGAACTAGAGTAAGTAGAATGGATTGGAGGAAAACTTGGGTATAGCCTCCGGTGGCAGGGAAGAGCTTCTGTGCTGTGTTTTCCCCTCAAGCTGTCTCAGTGGAAGGCAGTAAGCAAAGACTCCTTTGGCAACACCCAAAGCTGTGGACTACAATATTCAACAGCTAAAATAAACTCAAGTGTTGGTACTGAGTAAGCACAAGTATTCACTTTAGTAATGGAATTAGTAATTGAAAGCTTTGTTGTGAGAGGGGAAAGTACTTTGGTTGACTGTTTGGTCTCCTTAATCAGAGCTGTTCAAGATATATATCTTAACTGGCATTTCATTTATGTCACTTAAAGAAGTATATGTTCCATTATGTCCCATGACTACACAGAAATGATGGCAATGACTGTAGCTAGTGTAACCAATGGATTTTGAATAGACTGCCAGCTCTCTGTATGATATGAAATCATGGTTACTCTAAGCTGATGCTTATTACATTTCATGTATTGAAAGTGGCAACCTGTAATCATTGTACATGCCATGGTCTTTTGAAGTCAAAGACATATCACACCTGCTGTTGATGTATTTATGACATACAATACTGCACCCAAGAGTTTTGGTTTCAAGTCACCGTAAAGAGTGTTTGAAAAACCTTTTTTGCAAAACAACAAATTGAATACAGACCTACTGTTTTAGTTTTAGCTACACAATCCAATTTTAAAGACTCAATTTACCCAAATGTAAAACAACAATAACAAAAATGTTTTCATATACCTTTTTGTATCTAGCGATGCAAATGGTTTTGTCGTCATTTGCCTAGGTTTTGAGATATCTGTCTCTAAGGGATCACTAAAGTTATTACAGTTCATCCTGAGAAGGAAAGAATGTGTTTTAACAAATTTCACGGAAATTCATTGAGTAGTTGTTGAGACATTTCACTCAAAAGCACAAATATCAACCTTGTGGTGGCAGGAAAAGTAAGCGAATCACCAAAGTCATGAGGCTTCATCCTCTGGGAACTATACATTTCTGTTCAAAATGTCATGGCGATCCATTTAATAAGGTTACACTGCGATCTCGAACACATTCTCGTAACATAACAGCATTATCTTGTGAAACCTTACTGAACCAGTCTCACAGCAGCTGGGCTTAATTGAGACACCCAGATGTTAGAGTGTATCTGGCACAATATACCTGACCACAAACCCCATTCCCTGTCACCGAGGAATGAGCCAAGTCCCCCCCCCCCCCCAACCTCCCGATCCAATTTACAGCCGGCAAAATGAAACAAACACTAATTTGGATTATTTACGTCCAGTTTACACCACATGACGCAAGGTATGAGAGGGAGAAAAAGAGCTATATAGTGGGTGGATAATTGTAACAGTGGTAGTAATAAGTGCAGCAGCTACAGTGATAACAATTAGATTTGATTTCATTTGAGAATGCCTCCACAGCTGCTCCCCACTCACCCCCTTAACCCCCTTTTTCCCTTCCCCCCTCCTTTCACTCCCCTCGCTCCTCTCCCCCTAGATTAAAGTGGGTGTGTTAATTCCGTGGTGTAGCGATCGAACAGCTCTGGCAACAATGGGAAATGGGCTATTGATCAGAACAGCTCAGATTAAGACTAGGCAGTGGAGCTCTTTCTTGCTCTCTTTCCCCTCCTTTTCTCTCTATTTCCCATCTTCTTCTGCCTGTCTTCCTGTCTGTCCTGCTCATTTCCCCCAGTGCTCCTCTCTCCCTTTCTCTTGTCTTTCACACCCACAAAGAAGAAGAAAGAGTGTTTGCATGTATAAGAGAGTCTATGAGGATTTCCTTGTCCTTCCTTCCTGTCCCTCTTATTTTGCTCTCACTGCTTCCCACTCCTATGTGCCAACAAGAACCTCCGCTATTCTCTTAAAACATTGCATTTTAGCGTGATCAAATCTCAAAGATGCATAGAGACTGACAAGTATACAGTAGCCTCAAGCGGAAATATAATGCACGGTATATGTGAGCCTTTTACCAGTTCTTTCTGCTGCAATTTGACATCCATTCACATGAGATTTTATATCAATCAGTCACAGCGAGGCCCTGTGTTGTGCCACAATTAAAATCCACCCTATCAGAACAGCTCACATACCAAAATTAGCTGTCATGATCGGACTGCGGGACAGAACACATTGGATTTGCATTGAATAGACATAAAACATACCAAATGTGAGGAGACAGCAAATCCATACAGTGAAAAGTGAGCTAAGAATCCCCTGCTCTACTTATATTAATTAACTCAGTCAATGGGGATGTGATAGGTCAGTTATTCATCCTCTTCCATCGCCTCCCCACTCTGTCACATATACCTCCCAGGTGTCAGAGGCACAGACGCTCCAGCTGCCGAGCAGGGATTGACGGGGAAGAAAAAGCACCCCACTATGGACATTAGAATGCGCTGGTCTGAGAGCAGTGGTTGGAGGTTACTGGCACGTTTCAGTGTCTGCTTCTGCTTTTGCCCTTTTGGATTTTAGAGGTGGCAAATGTACAAATGCAACAGACACTGCATACATGTGGAAATACTGTCATGCACCAACAACAACACACACACACACACACACACACACACACACACACACACACCAGTGGTCACATCAATATTGCCATGCCCCTTAGGGGACTCGCAGTATTGGCAAAGCTTTCATCTGCTGAGTGTGTGAGCGTCTGATACTCCCTCCTCCCGACACACACACACACACACACACACACACACACACACACACACACACACACACACACACACACACACACACACACACACACACACACACACACACACACACACACAAGCTTGACATACAGTAAGAAGAAGAAAATATACATACCTACACACAAACAAATACAAAAAAGCTACACCCAGTGCAGCTGTTTGCAGATGTGAACCTAAAAATCTAGGAAAGGAGTCGAGAAAGTGTCAGCTGGAGGGGTTAACAAGCAGTGAAGGCTGAGATCAGCAGTCAACACTAGAGGGCGATAAAGAGGTGCATGGGTTGTATCTGAGTGTGTGGTGACGTATGTGTATGGCTGTGGCTTGGACCATGGCCATGTTGTACCAACATTGCTCCAAGCATTCACTGTTTTTTAGCCTCCAACAGTTTTGTATACCATTTTTTTCATTTTGAAAAAGGACTGATTAAACACAAGTTAAGGGACTGAGGAGCAAATTATTAAAGGCTACAACTAATGATCATCTTTATCATTGTTCAATCTGCTGGTTGTTTTCTTGATTAGTTGATCCAACATTTGGTCTATAAAATATCTGAAAGGGGTGAAAAATGCCCAAACCCAAACATATTCAATTTACAATGATATAAAATCAGAAATCATCACAGCAAATCATTATTTCAGATACTGTAATCATTGAATGTTTGGTGTTAAAAAGTTAAACAAGAAAATAAAAAATAATAATCAAAATAGTTTTCTGACTAATCAATTAGGTGACTCATCATTTCAACTCTAGTCCAGTCAATCCATTATCACCAGTGAAAATACTTCTCACTGGCATCTTACTTCTGCTCAGCACAAGAACAAGAGATGCCAAAACTCGATCGCCTCCTAAAGCTGCTTTTTACCTCCAACATCCGATATGACCCTTACCCTCTTTAGCAGTGGGTGCATGTTATGTTATCAGTACAAGAATGTGACCTCATTCCACTGTAAGAGTCATTATAAATCAGAGGAACTTCAACTAGACATCCAGCAGACAACACAGCATCCTGTTCTTCCTTCCAGCTTCAGTCCCACTTTCCTGATCCTTCAATCCCCTTCACTTCTCCTCTCAGTTTTTGATTCGCTTGTCATAGACTCCAGCTCTCTGCACTCAAGTGAGCTCCATAGGTTTACCTAATTGATTATTAAGTTGCTGATTGGGGATCAATTAAATAATTAAAGTTTGTTAAGGGCAGAGTTGATTTACTGGCACCAGAGGCATGCTCCTCTCTAGTGTGTGTGTGTGTGTGTGTGTGTGTGTGTGTGTGTGTGTGTGTGTGTGTGTGTGTGTGTGTGTGTGTGTGTGTGTGTGTGTGTGTGTGTGTCTGCATGCCTGAGTCTTTGTATGCAACTTATTCTCACCGCAGGTCATAGAAATAACACAAAAAGCTTTTACACCACATCCTATGGACAAAGATAGATCTAGTTTTTGCAGTGCTGTATTTGTAGTTTCATCAGAAAAATATTTTGGTTGATAGAGGTAATATTGAGTTGAAGACAGATGAGTTTCATCATAATGTGGATTTTGCTGCAGGGACAGCAGGAAATTGTTGACAACAACAGTACGTTTCTTCTTCTTAGTCTATTAAAGCCAGACTGACAGGTAGAGCTCGAGCTTTGGTGAGTGGCGTTTTTGGTTTCCATTATATTCATGGAAGAATAATATTGTTGTGGCAAGGTAGCATTCTGTTCTCTGAGGTAAGAAATGGCAGTGATTCGTCTAGTTTCTAGTTTTGGGTTTAGGTGGAGGTTTTCTGTCATTTCAAACACTGTCAGGAACAATGAACCCCACTTGCTGCTGGGACCAGCTACTCTTTCATGTGACCATTTTCTTTGCTTCTTTGGGTCATTGCTCCCTAATTCAAGCTGAGCAACTTTTAGGGTCAACATGTTGGTAACTCCTTGGTGGCCAGGAGGTGAGACAGCGGGGAGATGGAGAGGCTCCTCTAAAAGAGAAAACACACTCACCATTACACTCTCTCTCTCTCTCTCTCTCTCTCTCTCTCTCTCTCACACACACACACACACACACACACACACACACACACACACACACACACACACACACACACACACCTCATATATGAGACACAAGAACGGAAACGGGTCGAATCCTACTTCAAATTCTCTTTCCTCTCGGCTTGTCGACCGGGGAACACAAACCGACCCGAGGCACAGCGAATGGGGATTTACTAATTAACTACTTATACACGCACACACACACAGACACAGAGAGAAAGAGAGAGAGATATATATACACACCTCCTCTCATCCCTCCTCCTCCTCCTCCCTCCCTCCCTTCCTCCCTCCGCTCTCCTCCCCGGGTTCAGGTTGGTAATAGTGCTGCCTCTCCGGTCGCTGGCTCGCTGCGCCGTCAGAGTGAATGCGTGTGGATAGACTGGTCGCACTTCAGCCGGTGAGCGCTTTAACACCACTCCCTGAAAATATAAACCGGAGGTATGTTGTTCGCTTTCATTTTATAATAGGCTCTAATATTTAACCTTTTGTTTTTGGAGGATTTTTTTTTTTTTTTTCTCGAGGAGATAAAGTTATGGTTGTTGTGCACTAGTGAGTGTGTTTAAAATATGATCATGACCAATTTGTTCTGGCGATATTAGTGTTCATTATTTTAATGATTTTGCTATTGGAATAATTGTTTGCCTGTACCATTATCAGTTTGAGGATTGCATTGTAACCAAAAAGTTGAACCGTGCGTAATTTACGCAGCATCTTTTTGCTGCCATCATCTGAAAGCTTGGATTTTGTTTTATTAGCTCTCGACTTCTTTTCGGAAACTTTGTGCAAGTTTAAGTCATTTGTAAGTACAACACACAGCAGAAGAGGGAAATAAATATCCTGGTTTTGGTTTGCATGTGCAGGTGTAAAAGTCTCGGCTACACGGGAGCACTTTGATGCGTTCAGCTGTCGGCGTTGGCCCGGATTAGCCTTTAAGTGTCTCTATTTGTTAAGGCGTCCAGCCCTCACCTCCACACCGCCGTATCAATCAGTCAATTAAACAGCCACTCACACAGAGCTGCACGAGACCTCAGCCGGTGCAGCTCCCTCTCTCTCTCTCTCTCTCTCTCTCTCTCTCTCTCTCTCTCTCTCTCTGTGGTCCATCTTTGTGTGTGTGTGTGTGTGTGTTGGTGTGTCTGTGTGTGTGAGAAAGAGAGAGGACGGGAGTGAATGACCCCGTATAATTTACCTTTACAAATATGTTAGAAAGTGTGTGTGTGTGTGTGTGTGTGTGTGTGTGTGTGTGTGTGTGTGTGTGTGTGTGTGTGTGTGTGTGTGTGTGTGTGTGTGTGTGTGAGATATTTGGGCTCGTTTGTATTTATTTTTTGTGTCATGCTGCTTGTGCTTTATCATCAGATGTGGGATGTTTTGCACATGCTACTATTTTGGTTTAATACTTAATTCGCCTTATCAATCAATCAATCAATCAATGGTTTTAGTTTCTCGACTTAAATTAAATTTGGAATCAATTTCAAGTTCACCCTCCTGCCTTGACGAGCCAGATTTGTTTGAAAGAATTTCAATTATAGCCCTCTATACCAACATATATTTTTTTACACAAATCCACATTTCCCTCACCCCCTAAAAAAACAACCAATTATAGTTCCAACTCTTGGACCATGTGACCATCCGTCAATGTGTTTACCAAAGGAAAATATCGAAGTTTACTCTCACAAGAGTGAAGCCGATGATTTATATATGTGTTCTCAGACTCGCATGTTTGTTTCAAATGTGGGCGCATCGATACAGTGCAGAGCCGAACTTGAAAAAATATTTGGAATAGGCTATGCTCATCTTTATGTGGATCCGCTGGTCGCTCCTCAGATTTCTTTTTTCTTTTTAGGTGTTTACCCCCCTTACAACTTTGATGCATATTTATGTGCGCCATTGGTGTATGCTACTCCATCAATTATTTGTGCCAGTGTATATCCAGATAAACAGTGTTTGTAAATCAATACACGCATGTAACTATTGCGGATTAAGAGATCGATCAATGGATCCACCCTAACCCTGGCGTCAATTATTCACATCTAACTTTACACAACACCGGCCACCCGCAACAAAGTTTGCTGCGTGGGAGAGTGTGCGTGTATTTCTGACAGAAAAACAAGATTTACAAGGGAAGAAAGCGTTAGGTTTATTTGTTTAATTTACAGTAAACAGAAAATACATTTAACGAAATAATAACAATAATATTATTAATAATAATTGTTATATTTTTTCCCATCGATTCTGCAGGTTTTAATTAAGTACAGGGAATAAATAAAATAATACTTTTTCTGATTTATAGCCGTTTTCCGGAATAATTGAAAAAATAGTTTTGTCTTTTTGTAACTTTACACTCAGACATCAACTCTCTCTCTCTCTCTCTCTCTCTCCCTCTCTCTCTCTCTCTCTCTCTATCTCTCTCTCTCTATCTCTCTCCCTCTGTGTGTGTGTGTGTGTGTGTGTTGGCCTGAAACAGTTCGTCCTGTGTGTGTCTTTGTGTGAAGTTTCAGGCCAACGTGTTGAACCCTCTCTTCTCCAGTCTCGTCTTTGGGCTCAGGCCGTTTTAATTGGATTATTTCAGTGGTTCTTGTGCCGCTTCTCGCCGGCCGTCTCATCCGTCTCTGTGCTGTCAATACTTGGTGGAAATATTTCCGACATTAAATGGCATTTTCGGGTAAATTTCTCCCCACGTCACTCACCCTCCCCTCCTTCATCCTTCACCTCTGCACGGCTGGCTTTGAACTCGTTAACCCGTCCAATTACACGTGTTATAATATCTGCGCTTTAACGCGGCTGCTATTTACCCCACACTGTGCCACTGATAAACTTTCTCTGCTCCTTTTCTTTACAATAATAATAATAATAATAATATTGACAATAATAACAATATTAATAATGATAATAATAATCGATTGCATTATCTTGCTTTCACATAACAAACAGGATGACACTTCTTTTCGTTTTAAAGTAGGCCTTATTATTATTATTATTATTATTATTATTAACCTATTATTATTGTTATTATTATAAGGCTATTATATCGAAGGAATACTCTACACTCAAGAGTTTATTTCTTAATGCATCCTCTTACAACTTGAAACTCTTCCTTTTCCACTTAATTTATATTTATAAAAAATATCTTATTAGATTCTTCCAAAAGTCGTTTTATAATTTAATTTGCTCAGATTAATGTATATGATTTAATCTTTAAGAATAAAAATACGTAATGTAGGCTACTTGTTATTCACTCGCCGTCTTTATTCAAAATATAAACATGGCTGTTTCTTTTTTATCTGTGATCTGTTCTTTTGCTTTATTTTTTTAGAGAATCATAATCTTGTATTCAATTCTTTTTTTTTGTAGATTTTACCTGAGTTTTTTTTATTATGTCCAATAGCCTATATATGTCTATATGCTTTCAATTCAACTTTCTTTTCGGGTTACGCTCGTGATTCTTTGGTGAGGAATTAAGATTTTGGATGTAACCTCCCTTCCTAATATATTTCTCTTTTCTTTGTTTTTGATTTTTCCTCTTCATGGAAATTGACTATTGGCGTTCTTTTATTCATCAAGGCAGTCGACTTATGAGGGCTCTCACCTCTTCTCATCTCCTTTCGGAAAAAGAAACTTCTGACTGGTGCGAGAGGCAGGTTTTGATTTTTAAAAAGTGCTCTCATCCTTAATGTGTTGTCATCTGGAAAGCAATTTCGTATGATCAAAGTGCGGCTAGTTAGTGCGGTCAATATCCTTTCCAGCAACCTTCTCATATATCGATAACAAGACAGCAGAGCCTCTCGCTGAGCTGCGTTCAGGGCCTCTGTATATCCGCTCTGTGTACCGATAAACCCGGATACACCCCGTGCTCAAAAAGAGCTATAACTTCATATTATACATTTCAGAAGACTTCCACATAAATGCAGCAGAAATATAAGTCACTCTGGGGATTTGGTTGGAATATTGTAGAGACATCAATTTGACACATGAATACCATCAATTGCGATTAGGCCAAGTTATTTGCAAATAACGCAAATAAAGACGCACTAAGAAGAAGGAAGATGACACTTTATTACTATTTAAGTCATGTATATGGGGTATTAGTGATTTTTCTCATACTGGCATCTCTTCCTCTACTGTATGACAGTAGGCTAAAGAGTAAATAAGGTGATTGATCTGTGATCGATGTGGCAGCAGTGGTCCTGCGGGAAAACAACAAAACACAAGCGCCAGGATCGGCTCCACTCAGCTGGACCGACGCGTCGCCGGTCCCGGAGTTTATTTGCTCTTATTTCATTTATTTATTTTAACATTTCTGATTTGAATGAAAAGTTTGTCCACACAGACTCATCTTTTTGTGTCCATAATGATCATTTAATTTACTATATTTTTTGTCTTTTCTTTTTTTAGTGACGCATTTGTGCAGCGCGACAGCGGCACTTCCCCCCTTCTGACCTTCTCCCTTCCGGGTCGGAACAACAAGCGCAGCGGCGAACCAATTCCAGTCCAGTCCGAGAGACGGTGATCGGGCTTGGGCCTCAGGTGCATCTCTGAGGCGGGGCGACGCGGAGGTCCAGGTGGGTGAACTTCCTCCTCCATCCTGCCAATATCTCAGTCTCCTTTTGCTTTTCTCGCTGCTTTTCTTTTACATTTGCCTTCATATGTCTTTTTAAACCACGCTCATTATATCCACAAATATTACATATCACATTATAGGAAGTGAAGTCACTTCAGGTCAAAATGTTTTTTTTCCATGGGAGGAGTCATGTGTTATTAATTTGAAATTGCAGATGAAATAGTAATTTTATATAGGCAATATTTTTGTTTTTAAAGATATATTACTGCACAATAGGAAACCTTTGAGTCTCTCTCTCTCACTGACTGTTAACTCAGGAACTCAGATTATTATGAACACGATATTTTGATAGTGATATCATGTGTAGCTTACATTTTGAACGTTAAAAGATTTTCTTGGTCAGATACCTTGATCAGCTTTGGATTCAGGTTTTTTTTTTTTTTTTTTTTGCTATTAAAAATGTGTCGGTGATGAAGCCGCACAGACCTGTCTGTGAATAATCAAAGGTGTCCAACGCGCCACGCAATAGCCCTTGGCCATAACCGGTCACATGAAGGATGCTCCTCCAGCCAGGCAGCCAATGTCTGAATGTATCCTCTGGCTCCTCTGCTCCATGCTAATTCTACTTGTCTGATGTTAGCCCCTTGGCACACCTTAAAATTTGTGTTTCATTATTCATTATTCAACAGGCATTACTGTTTGGTTGTAGACACACTTCTACCTGTTACACTCTAAGCCTATAGGGCAATTGAAGGACTCCTTTGTATCTTTACCACCATCTCCCTCGTGCCCCCCCCACCCCCCCTCTCTCCCGTGGCCCTCATACCCCTGTCGTCTCTCGCTGCCACACCTGGTAACTACAAACTTGTACACAATAATAACAGACAGATGTATCCATCTATCTCTCTATCTAGCCTGTCGGCAGTTAGTGGAGTGGCTGAGAGACTTGCAGGCGTGAAAGGTCAGTTAATCAATGGTGCACAATTTGACAAATCCCAGCGACTCTTATCGTCCTCACGGGCGTTTAGGGCCAAAAGGAGGACCACCGAGATAAATGCTTAATCCGGGAGAGAGAGAGAGAGAGAGAGAGAGAGAGAGAGAGAGAGAGAGAGAGAGAGAGAGAGAGAGAGGACAGATACAGGAGTGCTGTGAAGCAGATGGGCATGCAAAGAGGTTGGGAGGTGGAGGGTTTGAAGGAGTTGGCAAGTGGAGAGAAATGGGAGAAAGAAGGAGACATGGAAATGGCTCAAAGCAAAACTGGAACGTGAACAAATGTGTCCGCATTTGGAAATGACAGATTCTCCTTTTCTCTGTCACGATATAAAAAAAGGGACAACTTTGTGACTCTTAGATCATCGAATTTGCCTCAGGCTCGACAAGCCATGCACATGCCTTCTGGGTTGACATAGAAATCCTGGTTCACTCTCAGTTATGGCTCTGCTGCTGTGTGTGTGTAAAGTTGAGAAAAACCTGAGGAAAACAAAGGTGTATGAGTGGTTGAATTCTCCTGTGGCATGTTAGCCTGCCTGCAGCAGTGTGCAACCAAGAGGAAAATGAGCTTTTGTCCACAAGGCTGGCCTCTTTTTTCTCTCAGCTTTTTGAACTGCAGGGGTTTGGAAGGTGGCACAATTTTTTTGCCATTATACCCTTAACAAAGATCACCCCAGGATGACATGGTGGCAGTTGTTTTTTATTGAGCTTTAATGCACTTTTTATTTCTTGTATGTGGTTTTATTGGCATTAATCTCATTTAGTTTAATGATCAAAATGGTGTCATTGTCACCAAAACTGATTTCTTGAATGTGTGTCTGTGTGGTTTTTTTTCCACCTGGATGCGAGAGAGCTGCTTGATCAATCACACAGATAGATGCTCATGTCCTTTATCTCCATCTCAATACAAGTTCAGTGTAATTCAATTGGGATTAGTTGCACTGGCATGACAGCAGATCCCTAGTATTGCCAAAGCACTTAGGAGGCAATGACAGGACCACATTGACGTGCGCTTACACATACACAACACCCAGCGACTGGTCAAGCTTGTAGAGAGAGAAAAACAGAGAGACAAAGTGGAGAGACAAAGTGACAGCCAAGTCAAAGAGGTATTGGCAAAATCTCAGAATGATGAAATTAAAGGATGATAGAAAGTTGTCGAAAGAAGTGCGAAAAGAAGAGGGCAAAAAATGACGAAGGGAACCGGATGACGAGCAGAGCTGAAGCATGACAGAGTGCGTCCAAAAAGATGAAAGAATGACTGACTCACAGGGTGATGGAGAGAGAGGAGAAAGAAGGAGATAGAGGAGGTGAAAGAGAGCGAGCAGGAAGAAATGGCTGAGGACAGAAAAAGAGAAGACAAAAGATAGAGGGAGCAAGAGAGGATAAAATGTTTAAGAGTGATGTACGAGAAGAGGGGAAAGGAAGAGATTTACTAGAAGTCAAGTTGTCCCCGGTCAGTCATTAATCCGATTTAAGAGCAATTAAGGTGAGACTGATTCCTTCCTAGAGAGAAAGAAATAGATGGAGAGGCTGAAGAGAGGGGGGAGAAAGAGAGGAGACAGCGAGGGAGAGAAGAAAAGAGTGATTGAAAGAGAAAAGTGGGAAAATAAAACAGGTGTCTGATCTCTGAACGCCTGTTAGTGGACAAATTAGAGGCAATGGAATGTATACAGAAAACATGGCGACTCATTTCAAACTGTGAGATGTTTTTTATTATTTTACAAAGTTGTGACATTTGACTACATGCACAAGATATGACTTAAAAATAGATCAGCTTACATGTAAAACTGTTGAAGGGCAAACTGAGGTGAGGGTGAGAGGTGAAATATACGGTATATATTATAATTTTTTTTAATTTGTAGTACATAAGGTTTTGGTGGTGGTTTTCTTACAAACTGGTATCCTTTGAATAACAGACATCTCCTGTGAGATCAGGATCATACAGAAGTAACACTGTTGACCGAAGCTTAATGTGAAAGCAACCAACCAGGACCTCCAGTCTGCATGTTGGAGCTCTGCTACCTGTGAGATTATTCCTCCGAGAGCGGACAGAAGTTGAAAAGTTGAGTTTCAGGTGAAAGCACACAGGCCAGAGACAGAGAAGGGCAGAGAGGAGAAACAGACGGAGAGTGAGGGACACAGTGAGGACGAATCTCCTTTGAATGAAAATGAAAAAAAGCACAGAAGCAATGAAAGTAGCTCCCTTCCTCCTCCTCCTCCTCCTCCTCCTCCTCCTCCTCCTCCTCCTCCTCCTCCTCCTCCTCCTCCTCCTCCTCCTCCTCCTCCTTCCACTCCGCCAAACTCTTCCAATCCCGGCTCGGTGTGCTCTGTTGTTCCAGATGTGTATCAGAGGTCTCAGGGTCGACACAGGGGTCCCTCCACCGCTGTAGCATTTCTATGTCTATTGGGAGATGGTGGTCCTGATAGCTCGGCCGTCTGACACGTACACAACAGTACATAAATCAAACGCACACATACACACACTCACTTCATTTATCTCCCACTCAAGCAGTGCGGTGATAGCAGCCAACTCTGCATAGAGTCAGAGAGAGGGAGAGGTTGTGCTCTTTCTTGTTAAGTGGGAAAGTAATGGGTAGCTGTAAAAGGTTTACTTCTGTTGCAGCCATCTCTATTGTTCTGGCCTTCCCAGTGTGTGTGCCTCTTTTGTTGGATGTGCTTGAACAGCATATAGCACACTCGACTGCTTCCATAATTGCTGTTCCACATAACCGCAGGACAAGAGTGTGTTATTATGAAGCCTGTTAAGGCAAAGAATGGAGCAAATTGAAAGCTGAGGTCATAGATTTTGTTGTGCAACATTTTAGGCATCTGATTGGAAATTATTTTACAAGATTTCATTCACTTATAGTATATCAATGCTGAATACATCTATTTTTTAAAAGCAGCTCACCATTATAGGAACTACCTTGTACACATCTCCTTATTTTATTTCATTTTTGTATCCTTTCTCCCATCAAGATTCTGTCTATTTTTCTGTGGCGCATCCATTGCAGTTTCTGTGAACCAATCTGAAGCCCATCACAAGTCCCAGATTGAGAGGCCATTTGGCTGCTGTTGACAGGAGGGAGCAGCTATTGACAGGGCCCTGCCGGGGAGGCGTGTCTCAGGCCCCACGTCCAAAGCGTTTGTGGCGTTTAATACACTGTAGCAGTGGTCTTCACAGCCCTCACCCTGCATGCTACTGCCATAGGGATCAATATGCACTGGGTTAGAGAGAAATGGACCATCTGATGCACACTCGGAGAGAGGGATGAGGGAAAATGAGTGAGGGAGAGAGAGACAGAAACAGCAGGGAGGGGTGGGGTAGCAAGGGATTTAAAGGAAAAAGAGAGGAACAGGCTTGAAAAAGGGGAGATGGCGAGACCAAAAGGAGGAGAAGGGAAGAGAGGAAATGATTAGAGGCATGGTTTAAAAGACATGGAGGCAGAGTGCTACCCAGCATGGAGATAGATAGCAAGGGAGAGAAAGTGGTCAGCGGTTGAAAGAGACATTCAGCTGGGAGAGAAAACAGATTGGAGTGAACGGCAATAGACACTGAAAAAGAGGAAGACTCTAGACACCAGCGAGGATACACACAGGAAAGGAAAAAAGACATAAGGGAAGAGAAGAATGGGAGATAGGAAGGGAGAGGGGGCGGTAGACGAAAGGAGGGGGGAGAAAAACAGAGAGAGAGAGAGGTGCGGGGGAAGGATGAGGAGAAAGGGAGGGGAGGGGGGTAAAATTTCCATCAGGTTTTCAATTGGGGCGGATCAATAGTGTATTAGAGCTCACCTTGACCCCGTCTCTCCCCCTTCTACCCGGCCCAGCACACAGGCCAAGCTTCTCTCCCTCACAGCAGGGGACAGAGAGGGGGAGAGATTGCATTACGGCCTCCCTTTCTTGGACCAAAGTGGCAGAAAATGGCACAATAAAAGCAAGAGCGGACAGAAAGAAAAAGGAAAACTAAGTCGCGGCAGGCAGAAACAGAGCAAGTGGGAGACAAGGAGTAAGAGAGAGTGGAGCGAGCTGGAGGAGACACCAGCGGGTGATGTTGTGCTTGTTTGGACAGAGCTGTCTGAGAGAGGAAACCGGTCGGGTGCCCGGGTATGTGTGCATCATGGCGACATGACTTGTTTGTATCACCACAACACTCAAAAGGACAGGTTGGAGCCAATATATATATATATATATATATATATATATATATATATATATATATATATATATATATATATATATATATATATGTACAATCTTTCACTAAACTGAATCTTTGCAGAAAACAATCATGTTTGACGTTACAAAAAAACACTGAATGTACGCTGAGGTTTTGCATAATCATCTATGCTCTTGTCTGGTGACAGGGTTGGATAGTTATAACTCAATTGTTAGCAAACATTTGCCTACTTACGCATCCAGTAGACACAGAGAAGCTTGAGCATCACAGTAGAATTATGTTTCTGGTGTTTATTTACAGGCGTTGTCGCTATGTTTTGGTCTTCAACAGCACCTAAGAAAACAGAATGCTGGACTTTCCTCTCTAGCTTCTGGTTTACTTTGATTTTCTGCAGTTCCATGCTAGCCAGGTAGCATACATTCAGCTTCATGCAAACCTCTTAGATCGTTGCTTATGGTTTTGTTTAGGGGTTCATGAGAGCTGTGAGACTCAACCATGCAGTCCATCTGTGGGTCAGAGAAACAAAACAATAAAACTAAAAGCTGTACAGAGCTGCTGTTGATCCCCAGTGGGTATCACACTACCAATTCAATTAAAAAACATCACACAAACTAATAACAGCAATGTTTTATTTTTCTGATAAAACTACAAATACAGCACTGCAAAAACTAGATCTATCTTTGTCCATAGGATGTGGTGTGAAAGCTTTTTGTGTTATTTCTATGACCTGCGGTGAGAATAAGTTGCATACAAAGACTCAGGCATGCAGACACACACACACACACAGACATACATAAGGCTGGTAGGACACTCTCCATCACTGGAGGACAGCAAGATGTGAAGCTGTTTGAGGAGGACAGGGGCAGAGGGAGAGCGTTGATGGGGGGAGAGGTTGAATAAAAAAAATTGATCTGTGAATTTAGCATTTAGACACAGTTTACAAAGCGATATAGAGGGGAGGCCCAGGAGCAGAGGGGACTGTGCGGGGGAGGACACTTAACTTTACAATAGGTCATCTCTGCCTATTTGACTAAGTGTAACACTGACACCCTGGCTTGTATGCTACACTGTGCATATACCCCAGAAAATAAACGCAAAATACTATTCACAGATTCTCCTCTCAACGATCCATCTTTGGGTGAGTGTGTGATTTAGCTGTTTAGACAGGAGCTTGTTTGTAAAAGTGCAGACCTACTAGCAGCACCATCCTCATCTCTTCCCCACATTTCCTAATGCTGTTCCTATTGTCACCCATCCACACTCCGGTGCACATGCACACACGAAGACACCCGACAACAACACACGAATGCGCACACACACGCGCACCCTATCTCTGACACACACAGTAACACACAAACTCTGTCCCACTCGCTGAGGGGGAGAAAAGGGAAGAAAAAAGGAGAGAAAAAAGAAATCGATCGCCGGGGATAGCGGTGCGCGTCGGAGAATCGTATCTTGTCAAAATAATATATTACCCTCATCCCCGCCTGATCGATGCGGTGGATTAGGGATGGAGGGCTCCCTCTCTCCCCTCCTCTCTCTCCTTCTCTTCCTCCTCGGTGCTTGGTGCAGTTTAATATTTACCTCCGTGAAAGAGCGGCCGCGACGGCTCTCAGCCCTAATTGATTCCGACACATGGGGCTCTGTGCTCAGGCTGCGGATGAGAGAGGGAGGGCTGGCTGGAATGTAGAGGGAGAAAAGAGAAAGAAAGAAGAAGAAAAGAGAGGAGAAAAAAGAAAGGAATGAACAAGAAAAGAAAGAAGGGAGGGTGGGAGATAGGGAATGAGCTGGAGTTTAAGACAACAGTGTGAACAGCAAAATAGTGGAAAATGTGGTGAATGTATATGCTTATTTCAAGGAGGGGAGAGACAAAAGACATAAGGAAGCTGAAAGAAGCTACAAAAAGAAAGGAAAGGGCAGAAGTGAAGCTAAAGTATTCAGTTTAAAGAAGTGGATGGATAAAGTTAACAGGGGTGATAGAGAGACAGAGTGAGAGATGAACTAAATGAAAACCATGGAGGTCAGAAGAAATATAGTTGGAAAGGTGTAAGATGGACAAAGGACAGATTGGGTTAGAGATGGGCGGGGATAGCAGAAATGGGGGGGGGGGGATGAATGGAAAGGATAGCGGAGAGGAAATGAATCAGGAAGAATGAGGGAAACTGAGAGGAGTAGGTGGAAATGGGACAGCACGCAGAAACGGCACCAGGAGAGCAGGAAGAGTAACAGGAGGGATGAGGGCCGGGGAGAGCAAATGAGAGGGGATTAAGAGAGCGACATGAAGATGGATAGAAACAGAGGAGTGAAACATGACGGGCGGAATGTAGAGCACCAATAAAAACGCGAGAACAGGGAGGAAAGAAATAGGGGGGATGATGGAAAAAAGAGCCCGGCGCAGAGGTGACAGAATGATATCAGGTGGGATAGACAGAAAACAGGAGTGATAGTGGAGCAAGAGGCGGAAGGGTAGAGAGGGACCATATTTTCCATTGAAGGAACTGGCCTGTCATGCTGTTCCGCCAGCGCAGAGCAGCTCTATAAAATACAGGGAGCAGGCGGGTCGTGTCGGGTGACTTATGTGTATATCTAGGCTTTGTCAATATTTCTTTCTGTCTTCTTTCCTCTGTGCTTCCCCTATTGCCTTCTCGCTTCTGTGCTCTCTTTTTCCACCTCCAATTGTGCCTCCACTCCCTCTCTATGTGTTTGTCCCAGTTAAGTGCTCACTTCTTCTTCACAGCAGCCTCGTTCATCTTTGTTCCTCTTTACTTTATCAAGTGGGTGCAGATATAGGCTACAGAAGGTGTCAATTCATCTTCGTCCGCTACAGAAGGTGTATGTATTTTTTAAAGTCGTCTGTGCCTTTAAACATTGGCCTGCAAGCCAAACATGACTGTGGCACAATGATCTGAGGACTTGGCAGGCTTATATCCCCCACTGATTCTCCATTATGATACAATACAGGCAGGATGATGAGCCTTGCAGTTAAATTGACATTATTGACAGAGCGCCAACACAAATATTCTCATTGATGTTTGTATCATAAAGTCTGTCTCTAACCCCCCAAAACAAGCAGACAGCTACTGGTGTTTCACACCTATCACACCTACAGTCCCTGTTCTTTAGTTTCTCTTCTGCATGAGTGCATGTATGAATGAATGCATGTGTTTGTGTGCGTCTCTCTGTATGCACACTTCTCTAGTCAGTCTTTGCCTCAATACAGAAGCACCGGGTGGTAGGCTGATTTATTCATGTGGTCCCAGGGAGGATTGCACCTCCTCTTCCTCATTTGGCATGGTTTAGTATCCTGAGCACAGACCTGCAGAAACCCAGGTCCATGGGGGGGCCAGACATCCTGCAGATACACTGCCCCGGTCTACAACTGGTGGACACTTACAAATTACCCTACATTTCATGTATATTCATTCAGAAAACACGTCAAAACTTCACAGAACAGCTGCAATGTTGCCTAGATTTTACTTTAGTTGGTGTCTTGACCACATGTAACTTTCAAGCCCAGTTTGGGTCCAGATGGGACCTCGTTATTGTTTTTATTTTTATTTTTTAAGATGTTGTTTTTTGGCATTTTAGGCCTTTATTATATAGGACAGCTTAGATATGAAAGGGGAGAGAGAGGGGGAACGACATGCAGTAAAAGGACGCAGGTCGGATGTGACCTGCGACCACTGCGTCAAGGACTAAGCCTCTATATATGGGTGCGTGCTCTACCAGGTGAGCTACCCAGGCGCCAAGGTGGGACCTTGTTTGTATTAAGAGAGAGAAAACGATGATCTTGGTTTACACTGGTATAAGGTTAAAGAGAGAGAAATCTATATAGGTTTTGGTTTACACTGGTATAAGGTATACAAAAAAACATCACTGGTGATTGTGATATGGATCTTGCTGCCATCATGAGTCCATGACCTGAATGTCACCATGGAAACAGAGAGAGGAAAAAAAGATACAGGACATAGAAGTTGCACTGGAATGAAACAGAACTTATTTATTTTTACAGAACAACCTGAAAATTCCCATTCCATCTCCGTGACTTCCTTTGTTTTTGATCTATTGTTTTTTTCTTCCTTCTCTCTCCCTCTGTCGCTGTGTCTGTTCTTTATTTACACCTCTCCCGGTCTCTCTGCAGTGGCTCAGGGAGCGGTAACAGAAGTGTCACTTGTCATTATTGGTCTAATTCAGTAATCCGTCATCGTGCACTCACTGTATGCAGCGCATTATATGCCGGCACAGCAGGTGTACTACGCACTGAGGTGGAGATTCGATTTGACACGCACACAGGCGAGAGGGCCGACGGGGGCCGGGGCAGACGTGCACTGAGTGTGTGTGTGTGTCCAAGTGTGTGTGTATTGTACATTTGTTTGTTTGTGTGTGTGTGTGTGTGTGTGTAAGAGAGAGTGGGAGATGGAAACACAGATAGAAAGATGGAGAGATTGAATTTGTTTGTGTGTGTGTGTGTGTGTGTGTGTGTGTGTGTGTGTGTGTGTGTGTGTGTGCGTGTGTGACTTCTAAGAGGTCTGTGTAATGGGAAGAGACAGAAATGGCATTAAAAGACAAGAAATTGTAGTAAATATGGAAACAGTCATTTTTAAAAGCATGTTCTTAAGAAAAGTGACAACAGCATATTATGGAGGCTTTATATCCATTAATTTAGAATCTGTGCTTGTTGAACTCGGAGTTTGCTCTGTCTTGTTTGTGTCTGAAATATTTATTTTGACTTCAAAGTTTGCATCCATCAATGTGCTGTATATGTTTTGTGACCCTAATGTCCAATCCACAACAACAGTCAACAACCAGTAAAGAAGATAAAACTGTCTGAAAACAAGGATATAATATGATCTACAGTACAAAAACAAGGCTGATTTAAATGTGGTGTTAAGTCATATTGATTTGTGGTTGGTTCTTACTGAGTTATCTGGACTGCAGATTTTCTGTAACATTAAGAAGTTCTTCATTATAAATGTGTATATTATATAAAGTTTTGTTATTAGATCATATGGACTCATTGCGTCACACTAATACTGTAGACACCCTTAACAGGAGGTTTCAGTGGCTAGGTTTTAGCCAAGGTTTCTCTCCATACTGTCATCAGTCTACAACAACAACAACAACAACGTAGCTGTGCCAGTTTTTAGACAGTAGTTTATACACAGTTGTGGGATAAATCCACAAACAGAGATCCAAACATTACATCTCCCAGATCTTTGGTGGGCCTCGCGTATGAGTATTAATTGCACTCTTAAGGAAAAATGATGGATCCAACAGGGTTATTGTAGAAGCGCCATGATAAGCCCATCAAACCCAAAGTTTAGGACTATATGAGATTAATATAGATATAATAAACCACAAGTAGCTATGAGAAATTGTAATGTGTAAGTTCAAGTTGGAGGTGGTGAGGTTAGGTAAGATGTTGCTGTGGTGTGGCCAGGATAGCTCAGTCGGTAGAGCAGGTGCACCTATACAGAGGTTTAGGCCTCGATGCAGAAGTTCCAGGGTTTGAGTCTGACCTGGGACGATTTCCTGCATGTCTTCCCCCTCTCTCTATCTCCCCCTTTCATTGCTTTCCTATCATTAAAGGCGGAAATGCCCAAAAAATAATCTTAAAAATATAATCTTGCTGTGGTTAGGGCTTCTTTTTAAATGCAGAAGAATGATCCCTGAAGAAAGGTGCTTATTTAATCTGCCTCTGTCTATCTTATGTTTGTTTATATATAAACAAATATCTGCATACAATAAGCTAATATCTCCCGATTCGTCAGTCTAACTCTACCATAGATACACTGGTTATGCTAGCTGTTATAGGACATTCACACTACTGCAGACAAAATATCCAGCTCACTTGGTGGTGCGACTTTAGACCCAAGATACCCACACTATTTGCGCCTTTGTCCAATCTCACTACCATCCAGGACATCATAATGATTTTATCCTCTTATTTCAAAAGTTTTTTAGGTTGATCCTTCATACTTATTGTGTGATTTATATTAAGTCCTAATTGTCGGTCCTGATGTCACCATGATTATTTGTTTCATTTGAAGGCATTTTTGTTTTTTTAATGAATAAAAGCTTTCTGTATGACACCTATTAATCATAGTACATCTCTGGAAATTTAGACAAACAGGCTTGTAGTTTGTCCCCCATTATTGATGGCACCATTGAGCAGCAGCAGCAGTCACTGGCTGCACTGCTCTGTCAAAGGTCAACACTTACATACAATTGTAGTTCAACAAAGCTGAATGTTCTCGCACATGTCACACAATATTGATTGCATACATTGTGGTATAGGGTGATACCCTGTTATCTCCTGCCCCTCCCCCACCCCCCGGGGGTCCCCGGTGGTGCCAGCTGCAGTGCACTCTGGGTAGGAGAGTTTTTTTGTGTGTCTGAACCAGTGTGAGAGGGATAGGGTTTAAGGTTTGTGATGTTGGGGCTTCCCCTTCTCTCTTTATCATTGGCAATTTGTATGTGAGTGCTCACCTCTGTAGTCCCAGTGGGCACGGTGGATTTCATCAAGGTCTTAACCCCACAAGGCTACAAATCCAGTTACCACTGTAAGTGTTTTAAACTGTTTCAACTATCAAAATGCTCCATGCTGAGTCCCAGGCCCTGTACGAGTCACGCCCAGACCCCACTGAACCATATGAGTCTAACTGCATTTACTTTACTTTTTTCTCTTTTTGTTGTTGTTGTTGCTTCATATAACACCTGCCATTTCCACCGGTTTATCAAACTCCAGCTCTACGTAAGACGACTCCGAGGGGATTCGGTGCTATTGGTTTGTCTCAAGTTTTCACTGCTGGTTTTATCGATTCATTTTCATCATTCTTTTTTTCATTAACAAGTTAGCAAAATATAAGACACTTTTATGGGATTTGACTATCCTCCAACTTCTATTACTCTCAAAATGTTTTAAAGTACAAATGAGTGTTAGGGGAAGCCTAATTATTGCAGTAGCATATAGACACGAAAGCAATGATGCAATGAGCCGAGGCTTCAGCCAAATACGAGACAACTTTACTCTAAATATACATTGCTCATTTCAAAGGTGTAGTTAAAGATTCTAATTCAACACGCCATATTTTGACATTTTCATAAGCCCTCATCTTCCAAAAAGCAATCATCGCGATAACTCGGCTTTCCCTCATTAAACCTTTCTGTCAGTTCTCATGAGAGAAAGAGATTTAAGACACTGATGGGTTAGGAGAGGTTTTGTTTTGTATTATTCAACTTTAGTCTAAGTTACTTGATACTTTGAAATGGAATAGCATGCAATTAGTAGCTTATAAACTATTGGTAGCTATTAGTTATTAATAATGCTGAAACTCAGAAAACGCTGAAAAGAAAAGTCTGTCACGCGTTACGGAAGTATTTCCGCATCAACTGGAAGCAAAACGTGTAAAACTTAGCCGAACTTGAAAGAAAACTGTTTATAGAATTTCCTCATTTCAATGTTTATTGTGCACACAAGTGTGCAAAGTGCAGACTTTTCAGTATCTTACCTTCATCTGTGCAGTCTCATTACTTGTAGTCCACATTTCCTCTGCTGGATCTCACTTTAGCCTGCACACAAGGACAGTGACCATTTGGCTTACAAACATTACTGTATTATTAAACATACATAATAATATCAAGATCTTCTTATAGAAACATTAGCTCACTAATTGATTCTCAAGTCAAAAACATTGATTTTATCTATTGCGGTTGGTTGCCTGATAATGATCACCACCGACTGGAGGTTTATTTTCCATTATATGATCAGTCAATAGCACTCAATAACCCTCCTCTTCTCCTCCCCCCTTGTGTGTCCAACCTGAACAATAGTACACTATCCCAGTAATGATTATAATATTCCATATTAATAGTCTGAACATAGGCCTACAGTGGTCCTATATCGACTTTGTTTACGAGTTTATTTGTACTTCCCATCCTAAACATGATGATTAAACCAGCCAGTAATTATGTGATTAATAACCGATGGTATTGCATATAAAGGTGGGTATGCAAAGGAGAGAAAATAAGGAGTTGAGTGGTGGGAAAGAAGTAACGAAGTTGGGGTGAAAGAGAGGAAGGAAGGAACGAAGGAAGGAAGGAAAGTGTTTGAATTATTATCCTGTATAGCCTATATGCCTGAGTGGACATGAGACGGAGAGCGGGGGGCGATATGGCGAGTTGTTGAAGAAAAGATGAGAGTTGAGCCCGAAGGTGGGGAGGAGAGAGAAAGAGAGACGGAGAGGGAAGGGCTGATGATGAATGGATGGAGAACAGGGATGAGAGGCGGAGCAGCATGAAAGAGTATATACGGTGCGCGGTCCCGCTCCGAGGATGATGAAACGTTAATTAAAGTAAACGAGCTACCTGAGCTCCCAGCTAACCCCCTGTCACACTCTGTCAGGAGACAGAAAGAGGGAGAGGGAGGGAGGGAGGGAGGTGGAAATTTGACTGAACAGGAGAGAAGTTGGGTAATCCAGCAGTGGCTTTAGTTCAAGGTTGATTGAAGTCACCGTTTCAGGCACAGGTCGTCGTGCGTCTGCATGTGAGACCACATGCAGCAATTATAAGTGGGTCGCATTCTTATGTGCTTAGCCTGTGCACATATTTTCTTTGGTCAGACTTTTATGATCATATTC
The DNA here is from genome assembly GCA_023631565.1 of Gymnocephalus cernua. Taxonomy (NCBI): domain Eukaryota; kingdom Metazoa; phylum Chordata; class Actinopteri; order Perciformes; family Percidae; genus Gymnocephalus; species Gymnocephalus cernua. Next base: position 32,193,543 of record CM042429.1, read on the forward strand.
CACACAACTAATGATTGATTTAAACTAGTTTGAATTGCCTTCAGAGATATTTTCTTGTCCTTGTTTTCTTTCAGGGACAGTGTATTGAGCTCTCTGCTGCAGTCAGTGACATCATAGGCTGTACGACTTATGGAAACACATAATTTAAAAATGATTTTATCAGATCAATATGCACCTATCAGTTACTGAAAAACAAACGTTTGACAAAAAAGGAGGACCTTATTTCAATGATAAGCATCTTTTTTCTGCATGTATGTTCCAGCCCGTGCCCCCTCCCCCCCCCCCCCCTCACTGTGTAGCCTATATAAGCCTTATTTCCCGTTCAGTCCAGGCAAGGTTTATCCGCCAAGATCACCTTTGTTTCTTTTTTAATGCTCATATTCATTCAATTAATCTGGGCTCTAATTTGTTTATATATTTATTTACTCGGTTTCGCTATCACTCTCTCCTTTTTTCATCTCTCTCCAACGATTATCCTGGCGTCTAATTAGAAATCGATGCAGCTGGGCCGGCGGGTATTTGCAATGTGTTTGTGGACGTTGAGAACAATTCCCCGGACAGAAAAGACTGAGAGAAGAAAGAGAGAGAGGAAGAGGAAACGCTACAGTGCACTGCACTAGGCGCACACACACACACACACACACACACACACACACACACACACACACACACACACACACACACACACACACACGCACACGCACACACACGCACACGCTCCACACACATTCTGACAACCGACTTTATTGCTTGCAGCTATTCTTCTTTCTAAAAAGCAGTAGGCTAAGTAAAAAGAAAATAGGAAAGAATGGAAGGAAAAGAAAAAATGAAAAGAAAATCATTTTTTAACGACTGACACGAGGGATTTCTGCAGAATTGTTGAGGAGTGTTTCCCCGTCTTTTAGGAAAACAAACAAATCTCGAAGTGGAAAAGCACTTTAAATGTGATGGCCTGCATCTAACCCCAGCCCGTGCTTTGCCAAAAGTCGAAGGAGCAATTTATCAGAAAGTTATAACATGCGCTTGGCTTAGACTTGATATTAATGTTAATTTATATTATTATTATTATGATTGTTATTATCATTATTATTATTAGTAGTAGTAGTGTTATAATTGTTGTTATTAGTATTATTATTGTGGGATAATAATTCATGCATGTTATTAGCCTTAGGCCTCCGCAACATCACACGAGTTGTAATCCATGCATTAGTCGACATTTTATTGTTCGTGTGCATGGGATGTGCAGTGAGTAAGAAGATCGAGCAAAAACGGTCGGAAATGTATTTTTTTTAAGTTGTTTTTGCCCAAGAAAGGAAGTCCAAATTTCCTCCTGGGTTTTGTGTGTGATATTAATGTGACATTAATGTGCACTTCTTTCTTAAAAGAACTGCAAATACCAAGGGAAGTTAGAAAGTTTTGGGGGGAGAAATATGCTACACTTAGAGTGGACTGTGCCTTTTTCTTCTTCATCTTCTTCGGTCATTACCGTCGCCGGTGTCTCTCTGATGCTCAGACCGAGCGGGAGTCGGCTCCTCTCCGTCGTGTTCCGTGTAGGAGTCGGTATAGAAGCGACGGGTTAGCGCCATTACCGGAGCCAATCGAACCTAACCGGATTAGCAGCTGCCAGATGAAAAAAAGAAAGTGTTCCAACCAAGTGAAAAAAAAGAAGAAATGTATGAGAGCCTCGCACTTTTATTAGTTCAGCTTTACACCACGGTGTGTTTACCGTCTGTGCTCTGCGCTTTATTGGCTCGCCCCATAATCTGTTTTTCAGACGCTGTTTCTCTCTGTTTTCTGTGTTCATCATCCCAAACGAGATGCATCACTTTGTGTGCGCGCGTGTGTGTGTGTGTGTGTGTGTGTGTGTGTGTGTGTGTGTGTGTGTGTGTGTGTGTGTGTGTGTGTGTGCGCCTGTGTGTGTGCGCCTGTGTGTGTGCGCCTGTGTGTGTGCCTGTGTGTGTGTGATGTCGGGAAATATCTGTTGGTGTCACCCCTTTCTCCTTGTTGCTTCACATTTCGTCAACTCCTGTGATGCTTCACTTGTGCCAAAACCATCAGTCTGTGTGTGTGTGTGTGTGTGTGTGTGTGTGTGTGTGTTTGTGTGTGCTGCTCTGTGTGTCTTTGTTGCTCTGTGCAGCAGAAAGTCATATTTGAGACTCCATCCTTGCATTTTCTGTCAGTCTGTCTTTCCATCTTGTATGCTCATTAAACGTCCCTCACACACACACACACACACACACACACACACACACACACACACACACACACACACACACACACACACGCTCACACAAACACACACACTTTCACTCTCTCAATCTCTCCTTCTTCTTCCTCCGCGCCTCACGCTCCCCTTGCCCGTGGCTATATGATCGTGAAAAATGTGTTTACAAAACTCGCTCTCTCGCAGATCAAACCATACGGTCGAATCAAAGACTTTGGAGAGAGGAGAGAGAGGCAGAGAGAAAGAGAGATAGTGAGAGAGAAGGGGAATGAGCAGAGGGTGTGTAGAGGCCTGATAATTTTAAAATTCTCTGTGTGTTATTCCCTTTTTTATTCTCCTCTTGTGTTTGTGTGTGTGTTGTCTGCCTGTATCTCCTTTGGTAACACAATATCTTTAAGGCACCCAAAACAACTATCTGTGTCTCACAGTTAAACATGAGATAATGCAATATTGATGTCTCCTTGTCTTTGCTATAACGCAATACTGGGCCCATTCTGGCTGGACACACTAACATGGGCTGATAGTGCCCTTGCACTTAAAAGAATTACTGTGATCCTGTAATACATTTTATAGGGATGCTACACAAATATGAAGTCCCTAAAGGAATATAGCAGGGTTAGTGAAACCAGAGGAGTTAAAAAATACTCCCAAAGTAGCACCAGGTCACATTTCAGAAAAGGTATTCAGCACAAGACACACTACAGGTCCAGATGGGATGGGATTATTTTTCATGTTTCCCTCTTTATGCATTTGTTTTTCAAAAGAAAGATTAAAGATGCTGCAGGTGGCCCCAAGTTAAAGTGACTTAATGTCACTTTAAATGTTGCCTTTGTAAGTCTTTGTGTCCTCACAGTAATGGAGACTGCATGTGCTTCATTTTGTTAATGAGTCAGAGTTTTTACTCTTAAGGTTTATTAGTTGTTCATATTTCATATTAGGTAAACATTGCATCAGGTCAGGCTCTTTGAGAAGTTGCACAGGCTGCATGAGCAGATGTGTGAGGACTTGTAAGGATTTTTAAAGAGACAGATCTTGATGATTCCCCCCCCCCCCCCCTTGTGTTTATGACTGAGCCTTTATGTTTTTATATGAAGAGAGAGTGTCTAAAATAATTAGGCAAGATGAAGACATAAACAAAGACAATGGTGGCACACAGGAGGTTAGGAAGAGGAGTGTCAGAAGCTGAAGAAGGGAGTAAAGGATGAGTAGAGGAGAGGGAGGGGGCAGACAGACAGGCTGGGGGAGCGATTATAGCAGGGTTTATGTATGAGCTATTGATTGAGTCGGTGGTGACTTCTTGAGTGGTTAATTCGGGAAGTGAGAGCGATAGAGAGAGTAACTCACTGACCAGAGAGGGGAGGGTGGGTGAATGGGGGGGATAAAGAGAGAGATAGAGAGAGCATGATGAAGATGAGTAGAGAGAGAGAGAAGTGCATTTCCTCAGGTAAAAGTGTGGAAAACAAGACACTATTTGCAAGGAATTATGTTGTGGTTCTTAGTGACTAATAAGGGCACTATTATTATTCAAGTAGAGGAGTATTGAACCCCTTTCCATTGCTACAATGGGCTTGCACATACATATATGGAAGTAACCATAAAGCATTTTACATTACATGTATTTGTTATATGTTCTGTGCATGAACAAATATATATTCCTTTTGTTTGCCAAAAAATAATTTTCAGACAAAAAGTTGCACACACAGTAGTTGCTTTTGTTTGGGGTCAATTAGACCGCAGAGAGGTTGAACCATAAACTGTATATGGGTCAAATTCATTGTTAGAACTCTTATGAACAAACTGTAATACAACTCAAATAACACAAATCCTATCTCAATAATCACAGCATATGGAAATCCATTTTACAGCTGTGGTCTCTAAGATGAATGTCACATTTGTCTGTAGCAAACTTCTAAAATATCAGTTCCAAATTATGTTAATAAGCAATTCTCATGAAAGTAATTCAGTAAAGTATCATGGTAATATGACAATGTTTTTGAGCTGTTAAATGGGGCCCTGGGTCAAATTGCTCTAATATTCATTCAGTGTGTGAAAGTAAATTATAGTGACCATAAAACCTCTGTATCACTTTTATTATCACTGCAATGTTCCTAAGGGACCTGCATACATTTACAGTTTCCTTTTGGAGTTCATTAATACAATCTCTGTAGCAATCTCTACAAATCTCTCTCTCTCTCCACCACACAGATAAACAAGCATGCATTTACACACTCAGACAAGCCTCTTCAGTCTCTATAGGCGTGAAGTTGAGCCCATAGGACACTCATCTGCTCACTGGAAACAACAGATGGTTTCCTTGTTCCCACTGTATCGCCTTGTCTGAGGAAGTCAAAATCAAAAGCAACAACTTGGACTAGGAAGCAAGGTGGTGTGTGTGCGCACGTGCATGTATAAGCGTTTGCGTGTGTGTTGTGTGAAGGATCTCTGGTACTGCCTATATATAGATTGGTTATTATTCTAAATGTGTCCAATGCATATTCGCCTGCAGTTTCGTTAGTAATGCATCTCTCATAGTTAGTTTGCTGGTAGGATATCCTGCAGTCAAATTCCTAAAAAATATTGTGTGTGTTTGTGTGTGCGTGTGCGCGTGTGAAGGTCAGCTCGCCGGCGCAGTTTCTTTTTCCTATTTCTCTTCCCTCTCGCGCAGGTTTTGATCTCTCAGCCGCGAGATCAAAGGCGCTCTCTGGCTATTAGTCAGCGCGAGCCATTGATCCCTCATCGATCCACGCGAGACACAGCCGCCCCGTGAACACTGCGCGAGGCTCCCCAAAGCTCTTCCCGCGCGTCCGGAGAGAGAGAGAGAGAGAGAGAGAGCAGGAGAGAAGGAGAACGTAAAAGAATGAGGTGGAGCAATGTGTGTTTGCGTGCGTGTGTGTTTTTCTACTGGCGCGGGCAGAGCCAAACTCGAGCTTTTTCTTTGCCGCGGGACATGAAACAATGAGGCTCGAGCCGGTTTTAATAAAGCGCGCTTTCCCTCCTTTCAACTCTGGCGCGAGGCGGACGAGCCGGCAGCGGAGAACGATCGATAATTAATGACGATGAATAATTTAACCCTATCGATTGATACTTTTTTTCTTCATCCTTTTCCCCCTTCTTTTCCTTATTTTCTTAAGGCCGGCGTTCCATACCACACTAATACCGTTTCACGTGCTCACATCCTTATCTCCACTCTCCTCCTCTTAAACTTGTTGGAGTTCTCCACCTTTCAAGCCTAGAAAAAACAGGTTTCCTAATTCATCAGATGATACAGTAGCTGATTTATGACCTGAGCAGTCTCAACTTCATCTGACTGTATAATTAGAGCTCTAAAACGTCTCTACATTAATGAAATTGGCCAATAAAGGATAATACTGCTGATATTCTATATATTTCTTAGTCAACAAATCCTACAAGGAATTTATCCTATTAAGTTTGTGTACCTATATTCCTCTGACCTCCATTGTTGCCCTGGTGTCATGAGTGACATGTTCCTTTACTATCATGAACACGGCTACTGTAGTTTAGTTTGAATCAATCCCTCTGGTGCCATAAACACTCTACATAAACACACTGTCTATTAACCTGCAAATGAAAATAGTTCCCAACAAATGCACCAGTTTGGGTAACATCTGCAAAAAAAGTGTTTCAGCTGTTCTAAGAAACTTAGCCTGTTAACTTAGCCTACTTAGTCTGTTAAATAAATTAAACTTTGTATTTCACTCTTTTCAGTTGGATGCCCATCACCTTCCGTTTTGTTTGTGTTGGAATTTTAAATTCTGGTGGATTTATGAGGACTAAACTGCTCCTCAGATCTCTGTAGGGTAAAAATCTGACTGCTAGCTAGACTATCTGTCCAATCAGAGTTTTCTGTTGTATGACTAAAACAACTTTTGAACGTACACGTTCCACCAAAACAAGTTCCTTCTCGAGGATATTTTGCTGCGGCACTCCGGCTTTTTCCAGCGCTTAGCTGACGATTGTGATTGGTTTAAAGAAATGCCAATAAACCAGAGCACATTTTTCTGCCATCCCGGAATGTTGTGTGGACTAGCCAGACCCTCCTTCGCAGCGCTGTGGAGGAAGGTCTGGCAAAGCGAGACTATTGTTAAGAAAAAAAGTATGACATAACCACCAGCCTTATTCTTAAAGATTTAGTGTTTAACTTTTTGATGAACGTCCGTTACATTCAAGCCATTGCCAAATGACACAAAGCTACATTAAGACTTTTAGCTCCACACAACTCTGTCTGTATTTCTCAGTATGGCTGTGTTCAGAAGATTGTGGCATCCGGTGACTTTCCCGTGCAGAAACTCAAGTGAAAATAATAACCTCTTCTCAAGAGTCCATCGTGTTTTTTTTTTAGCCCTTGTGTTTTCTTCGGGTCAAATTTGACTCGTTTTCAAAATATCTATATCAGAAATATGGGTTTCTCTTTAACTACCTAATTTTAATTACCTCAAAATAACATGGATGATTCCATACAACAGGCTTTGCAGTTACAACAAAATATCGGATCTCTACTTTCATTGATTTTGGTTTTATTTAATGTTTCGAAACATTATCCTCACTGAACGTTGACATATACAAGTCTGTGATTATCCTCATGGGGGGCGGCAGAAACTACGCACTATAGCTTTAAGGTCTGTTATTGGAACACGTTTATTGTGAAACAAATTCTGTTGTCATATGGCTGGGTTTTTTAAAAGATATTTTCTGACCCATTATCCCCATAACCTGATCTCACTGATCACATTGGCCTCACAGTCACTATACCCACTGATACATGGAGTATACGATTCAAACTGAATTTCACCAAATGATATTCTGGTTTGGCGGTTCTGTCAGGTGATAGCCTTTCTCTCGGTGGGAAGGACTGAGTAGCTTTGCCCCTGCAGTGTGGAGTAATGGGTGCTCTGTGGGAGAACAAGCAGAGTGCCAGAGCCTCAGTACTGCTGTAACTATACATCTTGGTTAAATACACTGACACTACTGCACTGCTGTCTGTTCCTATTACAGTGTTGCACTGAATCCTCACTCTATTATATGACAGTATGATATACTGTGTATAGGGTACACTGTGCTCAAGGTACAAAGTAGCAAACGTGGAAATTTCGCTGCAACGAAATGGCCACCAGCGTTAGTGTATGCAGGCAGCTCTTTGACTCTTAAACACTACAAAATAGTTTTATTGTGTTTTCAGCAATGACTGTTTTTCTGTAATTTTGAGCGATTTGATTTATTTATGGACTTACAAAACAAGCTAATTCAAGGGATAACAAAAGTGAGAACACTTATTTCTAACATAGTCCCAAGATGTTAAAAGACAGACATGTAACAAAATGAAACAATAGAATCTTTAAACCAAAACTACATCAGCACACTGCTTTTTTCAGTGTATTCCAATTCCATTGCAGTTTGTAGTATAGCATAGTTTGTTGTTTTTGCAACATTTTCACAAATCAGTGAACTAACTAATTGGTTTTGGGTGAGCTAAAAGTTAAGAACATTTATTTTGGTTACCCTTAGAGTCTAAAAGTTTAAGTTAATTAAAGTTAAGTCATACATATCTTGTCTCATACTCGTACAGTATATATTATGGGAGAACAATTCTTATTTATTTGTGCAGGCTAGATAGATATTCACCAGCATATTATACTATACTGTGTATTTAGAAAAAGGTCAAATATTGTTTTAGAAATTCTGTTCTAAAACAACTTAATGACAAAACAGAGATAAATCATCCATTATTCTTTATTTATGACCTATTGAAAATGTTATTGATATGATTTAGCTACATCAGAAGAATTATAGGCCAATTTTAGTGATACAATTTAATTTAGCATTGACTTTTCTCTTTGTCATTTGGATGGACAGGTTCTTTTTCCCTCTTCCTGACCAACCTTCCCCCTCCTCTATTCCTCCCCCTCCTCCTCCTCCTCCTCTCCTCTCCTCTCTCCCCTCCTCGTTTCTCCTCTCTCCTTCTTTCCATCTCCTATAACAAACCCATAGCAGAGTCCCTCTGTTCTTCCACCCTGAGGCTGACCAGTGTGTCAGAGCTAACCAGGGAGAGGAACAGAGGCAAGTATAGAGAAAGGGAGAGAGAGAGAGTTCAGTTGGGCCTTTTTCAGGGGCAACCAAAAAAAGGAAGATGAGACAGATGTGCAGAGCCTGTTTCATCTAGTGGAAAAAGAAAGCGGGAGAGGCCAGACTCTTCATGCCTCTCATATTTTTCTATCTTTTTATATCGTGACCCATCACTCTTTCCTTCTTTAGACAGCACTGGAGATATAATGTTGCCTGAATGTCAGGCTGCCCCCCTTCCTCCCTCTACCCCAGTCACTCTGCAGAATTTCAAAACATAGTTGGTAGTACAGTATATTCCGCACACTGTTTCCTTTTCACTCCCGTCAGTGGCCTACTAACCTCAGCTCCAAAAGTATAACAGTTCTGCTGACGGGCCTGGTCCTGTAGATTACCAGCCTTGTTGCGAACTTGCATCAGTGTGTGTATGTTATGTTCCAAATATACAGATCTCTTCCAAACACCTGGAACTTATCAAATTCTCATTCTTGGATTATTTTGAAAATGCACTTCTAATTTAGTTTTGATCCATCTTTTCTTAGACAATTAAGTAGCAAACAGACTACGCCTAATGTTTCATCAAGTTTGTAGCTAAAAATAATGACTTTAATTTCATATGACTTTCCAGTTCTTTTTAGAAGACTGAAGAATACTAGAAGAATACTGATCCTTCTAATTATGAGTATACTTAATAAGGCTTTCTTCTTTTTCTATTATCTCAACAGTTTTATTCCAATCAGCAAAAACCAGGAGACATTATATGACTCTAAGAAAATATTGGAAATATGATTCCAATAAAAGTTACAAAGTGCTTTACAGGCAAAAGAGCAGAGAAATGAGGCATAGAAGAAACACAGTGCAAACCACACAAGTTATACATTCATAAAAAAGACAGTTTGAAGCTACTACAATCAATATTTTTAAGGATCAAATTAATATGCATAATGGGAAACGGGTCATGTAGTGATGAAGATTTATCAACCGACTCTGCAGTTCCCCTCAGCCTTACGAAGTGTGTGAAAAAGCTTTTAAAACCCACTGTAGACAACCTGCCTAGCAATAATCGACAGACAAACAAAGTTAGCAGCTAGCCTGTGAAGAAAGTGGAACATTCAGCAGCTAAATAGCCATATACTTTGCTCAGGAGTTGTGGAGAGAAAACAGTGCTAAGAGGGAGTGAATATGGGACTTACATTGACCAAGTGTCCAGAAACACAGCTCCAAATGAATGCTAAAGTTCCTCTTTGTCTGTAAATAAGTAACTTTGAGCTGGTGATAATATTTTGATATTATGTGTACAGCTTGTTTTCATTGTTCCCATAAGGCCAAAAAAGCTGTGCACTGATTTGGCCTTTCTGAGACTTTGTGTGTGCTTGTTTGAAAGTTGAACAACAGCACAATAACCTTTCAGCTTCGACCAGCCTTGACCTAACGTACTGTAAGTGTGTGAGTGTTTGCATCTTTGTAGTGTCCTAAAGACACAGGAAAAACGGTCCCTAAAACCAGCCAACTCTTTCAACTGACGGAATTATCAAGAGCCTATGACTCATCAACACACCAGAGGGTTTGCAGCAGGAATGTGTGTTTGCTAAAACAAGTGTAGACCTACACTCCACAACATGGGGAGGAGCACAACAGAGGTTTCCTTTGAGTGGTGAAGGTGCTATTGTCAACATGTGACTGTACAGTAACCCGGTGCCCCTATTGTATGTATTTACCATTGAAGCCGGTAACCGTGTGATCCATCATCCAGACTGGGTTTTTATAGGTGGCCTTTTGTGGGAGAGCGGCCCTTTGTCTGGACTGTTGTGTCCACAGTCGCTCTGTGTTGCATTTGTGTTTTTGTCTGCATACATCTTTGCGCTAATTCAGTACCATCTTTACTAAACAACGTGCATTCTCTCTTTCAGCTCGGTGAGATGTGTGTTGGTGTGTCTATATTGATTCGTCGATGTGTGTGTGTGTGTGTGTGTGTGTGTGTGTGTGTGTGTGTGTGTGTGTGTGTGTGTGTGTGTGTGTGTGTGTGTGTGTGTGTGTGTGTGTGTGTGTGTGTGTGTGTGTGTGTGTGTGCCGGCTACCTGAATACCTGTGTATTTGTGGCATATCTGCTCAAGACATTGTGTTTACTGTGCATGTACAATCCATTACAATCTGTGAGCGTCTGTATCTGACAGTCTGTGCATGCATGTGTGTGTTAGAGTGTGTGTGTGTGTGAGGAACAGTATTCCCTGGGCTGCTAGTTATAATGTTTCTGGGGGTGATGGGGGGAACTTGAAAGCCCTGTGCTGCCCAAATCAAAACTAACAAGGAAATGATGGGGGCTCCTTTATCTCCTCTCTGGCCTGGGGGGCCGAGGGGGGCGAGAACGGGAGACTGGGAGACTGGGGAGGGAGGGGAGGAGAAGGGAGGGAGGGGAGGTAGGAGGAGGGGGGGGGGGGCTGCCTGGCTTCCTCTTTGATTTGTAAAAAATGCATTACCTCCGAAATCAAACGGAAAATTACTGCGCCGAAGCAAAACACACAGAGCAGGAGAGAAAAGGAGATGGGTTGGGCGGAGGAGCAGACAGTGGATAGGTGTGTGTGAATAGAAAAGAGGTGGGAAAGAGGAAAGAAGGATTCACCTGTATAGTTACGCTGTTGGATAGGGAAAGGGAGGATGGATATCGATGTAGGCGGTGTGTAGGTGGTATGAGAGGTAGCTGGAGAGACCCTGACAGATAGAAGCACACATATATATTATCCTCGGCGGAGACAAGCTTATACACGCTGTGGACCACGAGAATATGGCAAATGAAACCGATGATGCAGTATTGATGACCTGTAGCGTGCAGGGAAGAGGAAACTTATAGATGACTACCTCGAACACAAAGAATATCTTATTTTTTAAAGACTCATGCCAATCTCCGCTGATGCCTTCAGTCAGATGTACAGGTTATATCAAGTTTAATGGAAAGACATACATTTTGAAAGAGAGCCGTTTCTCATTGTGTGAAGGCCAATGTGTGTTTAGATATCCTACTGGTACACTGAATACAAAGTGATCTAACAGGTTGCGTGTAGTATATTTTTGTGAAAAGAAATCCTGTGTGAAAATGAGGAGCTTTTTATGAAGACGCAACTCATAGCTGTTATTTGAACCCTGGTGATAACTTTGACTCATTATGGAAAAGTGAGCACGGGCAAAGCCGTTAGGCCAATAGAAAGAGATGAAAACTAAGGAATGATAACATGAATGATGTGGGGAAAAAAATACGTGAGTGAGATAGGATGAATACCAACTCTATATTTGAAGACAGAAGGAGCGGCTTGAAAACAAGAAAGATGAAGAGAGGGACGAGAGAGTGAGAGGGGCCACAATCCAAAGGCTAGAAGCAGAGTGAGAGCGAGCGAGAGATATGGATAGAGAGAGTCGGTCAGAGAGAGAGGAGAGAGAGAGAAATGCCTGGAGTTAGCAATAATAATTTATACAAACACACCTTAATAATTCACGTTCCATTTCAATGCTGGAGGGAAAATCCAAAATTCACAGAGCATAATTAAATAGAGGCAGAGAGTGAAGAGAGAGATAGAGAGGCCAGCATTAAAGATACCAGTGTAGCAGCAGGGCATCTCTTCCATCTGAGCTTTGTAAAACAACCCTGTTGAAACTGTGATATCTAAACTAGATCCTGTCTCACATTCCCATCAATTGTCATGGAAGAACTGAAATCTCTTACCTCCTCCTGTCAGCAGAAGTCTATATGCATTTCTGTAGGACACATTATCATTATAAGCTGTCATTTAATGCACTCATTTGGGATGTGTTCAGATCACCTGCTCGCACTTAAAAAGTTGTATGACGCAATGCGATGGATTGAATATCAACAGTTTATCTAGGACTTTCATGCACACCTGTGGTGCTTTCACAGATGTGGTGCTCAGTTGTGTTTGTAAAAACTAGTCTCACATTGCCAGACCTATCTCCACAGGGCTGTGTCAGTGATGGAGTATGGTCTGGCTACACTGCCTATCTTTTCTGCGAGAGGGGAAAAACACTGTGGCTTGTTTGTATTTATTTAAATCAAACACAACCGTCCTGGTTGGCATGCATTGAGCCAGACTAGTAAAAAATGAAAGGTAATAATAAAAATAATTAATATCTAATTAAAATATCTCCATTATGGGGCGCCCTGGTAGCTTACCTGGTTGAGTGTGTGCCCCGTGTACTAAGACTCAGTCTTTACCGCAGTGGCCCAGGTTTGATTCCTCCCCGGGCCCTTTGTTGCACGTCATCCCTCTCTCGCTCACACTGTCCTGTCTTTAGCTGTCCTGTCCATTAAAGGCCAAAATAATAATATTTTAAAAAAAATATATACCTCCATTATTATATATTTGAGTCAGTTATTGTTTTAGAGAGGAATTTGAATCCAAAATTTGATTTATTGTTTTTTCAAATATTTTTTAAAACTACTATATAATTACCAGTAGAGGAATGTAACCAAGTACATTTACCCAAGTACCGTACTTAGGTACAATTTTGAGGTACTTGTCCTTGAGAATTTCCATTTTATGCTACTTTATACACGCCGTTGCCATTTTATTAGGTGCAGCTAGGTTAAACTAAAAATAAATCCTACCTTCATGAAAGGTTATAATGTATAGTTTTTGTTTAGACCTTTTTTGGGAGAGGTGGTGATTCAACTTTCTGTTCATGTTAAAGGCTGTAGTTTGTGGTGCTGTTGGATTGTATTGTGTTATACTGAGAGGTGTTTCTCATTGTTACAAATGCCTAAATCACATAACAGACAAAGCCTTTCCTCTTGTACTATAATAAACCTACCAGTTTCTGTAACTAATGGTAGTGTACCTGAACATAACGTTGCACATAGAGATCTTTGACTTAACATTGTAGTTTTTAATTTTAAACTCTATCAAGGAATAGCCAAGCCATATTATATATTAAAAGCTCCTATTTTTTATGTATAATATGACCCAACTTTAACTTGGTTTTCAAAAATCTATTTAATTCCCTGTGTTCATAAATGCACTATAGGGATGTCCACCATGTTGCATCAGACATAGCCTCAGGTGGCCACACAAGATCACATCCATCAAACACCTGATCTCTACCTAAAACATTAGAAACATAACCTTGCCATATTTTACATCGATTTGAGGTATGTTGTTGAACTCCTATTATGCCCTTAGACCCTTATGCAATACCTCCATTTTCAACTAAGTTCACACTCTTCAACTTCAACTTCAACTCACTGAAATAAATAGGGCTGTCCTTGACTAAAGAAATTCTTAGTCGACTAACACTTATATGAGTTTGTCGACTAATCGATTAGTTGATTTAATCGACAGAGCTGTGCTCTTTGAGAGGTGGTTAAGACTAGAAAAGCGCAATATAAATGTAGTTAATTAACCATCTGTAAAACTGAGTTTCTCCGAAATTAATCCTGCAAAAGCACCACTTTAAATCTTGTGTTCACCAGAAATGTTCTCATAAGTTGCTTGGAAATGAGTAATTAAGCATGAATAAGCATAAAAACTGACTTATCGACTAAAGAAATCTTAGTCGACTAAGACCAAAACGACCGATTAGTCGACTAATCGACTAAGAGGGGGCAGCCCTAGAAATAAACCTGCTGGGTAGTTGTATCTAGCTTTGGCAAATATTTTTCAATGAAATGTCTTTCCTATGGTTTTTCAGAATATACAAATTCACATACAAAAGTCAAGTGATCATTGTTTACTGACTTTGTCTTTAACCTCTATGCCATCTCTTTGTTTTGTTCCAGGTGTTGTGGAGGTATGGACTGTAACTGCGTCAGTGATCTGCTGCTCCCCCCGGTGCCGGCACTCTGGACGCCAGGTCAGTCCCACCATCAAGCTCATGCAAGGGGTATAATTTCTTTGTTGACCTGGTTTGCCTAAAGTCATGCATTTTGTAAAATAATCCACTCACGCATGTGCAGACATCTTCAAACGTACCTCTACATCTAGACCCGGGTCACGTGTGTGAATTGAGTATAACCAGACAGCCAAAACAAGTAAATGATAAAACATAACCATCATCATGAAAATCAAAGTGAAACATGTTAAAATGAATCTCAAACTTTCAGCACTTTAAAAAGAATTAACCATACACACGCACATTGGTAAACAAATTCAGTATCTGGTAGTAATTGGTTGTATATCTAATGTTTTTACAAGGCTAGTTAGTGCCTGATTCCCTTTGGGATGAGTCAAAAAGCTACTTAAATCCATCTATGATGTGCATACAGTTGGCTTTTAGAATTCAGGGCCGAGCAGCATCAATCAGATCTCTCCCAGCGAGCTGTCATCATCCCACTGACCAATCTGTTGAGGCTAGAGGGCATTAGCACAGACTAACATCGCTCAAGGCACGTGCTGTGATATTAAACACATCATCCCTCACCTCCATCACTCATCAGTCATTCAGACAGCGATCCCCCCCGGCAAGCAGCGGGACAAATGACAGGCCCCAACCTCATCCACCCCTCTTTCCTGTTCCCTCTGCCCAGGGATCGCCTTTCCAGACTGGGCCTACAAGCCCGAGTCAAGCCCCGGGTCCAGACAGATCCAGCTGTGGCACTTCATCCTGGAGCTGTTGCAGAAGGAGGAGTATCAGGGCGTGATCGCATGGCAGGGGGACTACGGAGAGTTTGTCATCAAGGATCCAGACGAGGTGGCTCGGCTGTGGGGGTTAAGGAAATGCAAACCTCACATGAACTATGACAAGCTGAGCAGGGCACTGAGGTATGTGTTTGTGTGCGGTGTGATAAAATGTCAAGCAACAACGCTGTTGGTATCAGAAAAATCAAGATGTTTATCACGTTGCGGTTTACATAAATTGTTTACTCTTGTTTGGCTGAATCCTCACTTACGTCTCTTTTTCATGTTGGTTTAATGGAAAGATAAAGGTGGGGCTTTTCCTGGG
The DNA here is from genome assembly GCA_023631565.1 of Gymnocephalus cernua. NCBI lineage: Eukaryota > Metazoa > Chordata > Actinopteri > Perciformes > Percidae > Gymnocephalus > Gymnocephalus cernua. The sequence goes on from CM042429.1 coordinate 32,208,790, forward strand.
GAACGTCAATACCCTCAATTTCTCCTTATCTGTGGACATCCTAATGGAAAGTTCACCATTGAGCTGCCAAATAAAAAATTCAATAGGGATTTCAAAATTAAGCCCCAGTCTGAAATTGCTTGGACTTCTTCAGAGTGGAGAATGGGGAAACTGCTCTGCACCGAACTTGCTGAAGGTGATTAAAATTATACCGTTCACACTCCATACCTTCAGCAGTTTACACCCCCAACCGCGCACAGTTTTCTCATGCAAATACACACTACCCCGACTTGTTTCACTACCCCACCCCCTCCCTTTGGTTTCCTTTGGCCTCTTGTTAATGGGGGCTGTCGTCAGAGTCTAATTGTTATGAATTGGCTGGGGCCACAATTAGCCTTCTTAATTAGCCTCACTTAATTGCTCAATTAAGGGGCACGGCACAATTGCCACGCAAAGCAAAACACGTACACATCATTGCACTGGGCGCAGCCACTATGAATACATGCTGATGCCTACATGCTGCTGTTTGTTTGATATCGTGTGTCTGCATAATGAAGCGTTGCTCACCAGTATTTAATGCTGAGGTTGTCTAATGCATTCTGTATTTGGTCCACTCCCTGTGGTCAATTTATAACGAAGAAATCTAAGTGGTCAAAGAAATGGCGTCCGAGATTTGAACTTCTGTCTCGCGATAAGACATCCACAGGTTTTTCAATTTGCGGCTTCCCACTTTCCTCCCTCACCCTCCCCCTCTCCCCAGCGCTCCCCCCACCTGAGCACTCTGCTCCTTTACCTGAGCCAGATGGCTCCACGCTTTGCCTTTACTGTTGATCAACTTTGCATCCTGGCAGACCGTACATTGTGACACCTCAGTGGGTGGCACAGGAAACAGGCATGACGACGGCTCTACATGCCCAGCGGGAGACACCTGAGGTTGTTACCATGGAGACTGCTCTTGTTGTCTTTGTAAAGGTGCTTTGCTGTTGAAAACAGTAGCAGCTTCTCAGTGTCATTTACATTTACAAATCACATTCATTGGATATTATTAAGTCCAAATTGCTAATGATGATTCATATAAATACCATCCTTCCCAAAATGTAGTAAATTATTTTTACTTTGACAGTGACAAATTTGTTTTCTGAATGAAATCAATGTGTTTACAGCATAGAAATACGCTTGGTTTCTCATTTTAAGACCACTATTTTTTAGGATCATGATAGTATCTTTTCAATCATTTTAATGCAAAAGTCCATATATTATATGTCATAATATAAAACCTATCATATTTTTTCATTGATAAAATCTTGTGCATGGTGAAAGTTAGTAGGAAAGTATTTTCTTTTGTTGTCTTTGTTCTAATGTTGACCTGATGTTTGGGACCTCTGAAGCTCAAAGGGACTCTGCTTTTTGCCTTTTTGTCTGCTAACAGCTGAATAACATTTCCCTTTAAAGAACCATATTGTATTGAATCAAGGCAGACAGACATGAATTGATTTGAGTAAGGAGGAGATGAATACAAACAGTGGGAAATCAGCCTCACTCTTGTCCTGCAGCGCTGAATTTGTTTACTTATTCATTTCTGTTAGCGATAAGACACAAAACCTTGATGCGAGCATTATATTAATCCTTCCCTCCTCTTTTCCTTTTCCTCTTACTTTTTCCTTTATCCTCCCCCCCTATCCTCACCTCCTCCTTTGCAGGTATTACTACAACAAGCGCATTTTGCACAAAACCAAGGGGAAGCGTTTCACCTACAAGTTTAACTTCAGTAAGGTTGTGTTGGTGAACTACCCCATCCTGGACATGGCCAACTCTCCCTTCTTTCTGGCCCAGAACCACTTCAACGGGGGCTCCACCGCACCAGACTGCAGCCCAGAGGTACGAAGGGTAGGATGAGGGGACTGGGAGAGGGTGGGATTGGTATAGGGATTTATTTTGTAAGATAAATATATGCAGTAAATTGAGTGTAAAAAATAAACAACCTGAAATTTAAAGTCAGACACATTTAAGAATACAGACTGAAATCTAAATTATGACCATATTTGATTTAACTCCTTGGTTAGGTGTGTCTCTATAGCAGGTAATAAAAATGGCCCCCAAATACACAGGGAATTAAAAAAAAAGAGATAACTGATACAAAGAAAACAGAAGAAGAAATAGCAAGACGCAGTGCTCTACACCTTAATTTTTTATGAATAGTAATTTAATTCAGCTAACTGAAATCCATTTCACTTTAGTGATTTTGCTGTTGTATTTCTCAGGCCCCTGCTGTGCATTCATTTCTTACAAGAGAATGTGTGGTAATCTTGTCTATCTTTTATTCACTGACTCTAATGGTAATCATAATAGAATACGTATTATTTGCCCAGAGAGATTTTACATTTTTTTACAGAGATAAATTGTATCAGAATGCAGAAAAAAAGAACATTTTTCTAATTTAGTTGAAAAATAATGTTATGACTTTACTTGAAGTGATATAATATTTAGAGAAAATAAAACAATGAACAAATCAATTTAAATGTGTTAAAGTATTTTTTAACTTGAATGTGAGTGCCAGTGTGAGGATCATTTTATTTTAAACAACTAATGTCCTAGAAACTGCACGTAACTTGAAAGTACAGTAAGAGAGAATCATCCATCATTTGTCGGCACTATCCTTAAGATGGGATAAGGAGAAACAGACTCTGAAGGAGACAGTGGAGGGTGATGGTTTTAACTTGTCCTTAAAACAAAAGGAGGCGTTATCCCCTCCTTCTCTCATCCCTGTCTCCGATGGCGTATCCATCTGTCATCGATTGAAAATGAAAGAAATAGAAAGCAAAGGGGTCACGTCAGATCAGATCAATGGCGGGTCATTAATGCGGTTTGTTAAGCAACGCAGATCTCGCAGCTTGGGAGTACAGTCTCGCCTTTCAAACTTGGGGCTGCGTCGTGACAGATAATATTGATCCAAAGTCCTGCTAGGGGGGTAAAAATCCCCCCTTTGTCCCCTTGATTCCTGAGATTCAACTGTTCCATTTATTTTACCTTGCCTCCTTCTCCTTCACGTATTTAACACAAAATAAATGCAGCCACCGACACGCACGCATGCATGCACGACTGCACACACGCACGCATGCACACACACACACACACACACACACACACACACACACACACACACACACACACACACACACACACACACACACACACACACACACACACACACACACACACACACACACACACACAGCTGCCCTACATCCTGAATGGATGTCATTCTCTCAGATCTCAGTCCTATTCGTCCTGTGTCCCTTCATGCAGGACGTAGCCCGGCAGGCTGAATTCCTTCCAAACATTTTCAGTATCAGCTTGTTGTTGCTTTGTTTGGTATCTTGTTATAATCCACAGCAATCGAGCACACACAAACATACATACTGTACACAAATACACACAGACTTGTGAATGAATGAGGAGCATTTTTTGTCAAAAAATGTCAATCAGATGTTTCTGCTCCACACACACACACACACACACACACACACACACACACACACACACACACACACACAGCTGCCCTACATCCTGAATGGATGTCATTCTCTCAGACCTCAGTCCTATTCGTCCTGTGTCCCTTCACGTAGGACGAAGCCCCACAATCCCTCTCTCTCCTTGTCATTTATCCTTTGTGCCCACAATCTTAATCGCTGGTCTTCATTTGACTCTGTACTCTTCCCGCCTTTGAGTCTCTGAGCCTCTGCGTCCTCCTACATCCCTTTTTACCCCGAGTCCCATGACACCCCTTTTTATCCTGTCCTTGCTGCGACTCTGTCACTGTTTGCATCACACTCTGCAGGGTGCTGCTGTCAACACTTTGCACTGCACTATGCAGTAGCGCCATCAGGGCAGATTTGTAGCAATACGTGTGCTGTATTTGGGAAGTTCACAAATTCATTTAATTATTTTTCCTTTTTCTCCCCCTCTTTGTCGCTCAGGCCATACAGTCCCTGTTTCCTCGCTTGCCAGAGTCTGGCAGGGGAACGTCCCTGTTTGATCGTGGGACCACAGCACCAGGGCCCGAAGGAGACAAGCTGAGACTGGATGCATTCCCCTTCCTAAGTTCAGGTGAGCTAATAAAAGTTAGTCAAAAGTGCTAGTGCTAAAAAATAGGATTATGTCAGTATTGCAGAGACACAGCTTTCCTCATTCCTAATTCAGTATAGACAGCAAACAGACCCTCTTAAACAAAGGGAGAAGGAGAAGGTAGGGATAAAGAGGAGAGCAGGGAGAGGAATGAGGATATGGGGAGGCATGAACATTTATTGTTAAAGGAAATGAGAGAGATAGCTGTCCCATTGCAGCCCGCAGTGAGGCTGTGCTTCAGGTGAGAGAGGCCAGGTTACATGGTGAATTATGCATTTCAGCGGTGGTAAGAAACAAGTTAAAATAAGGAGAAATCATCCACCTTTTCAGCATTATTTTCCGCAATTGTCCTCTTCTTTCTCATTAGTGTCAACGAACACAGTGCAGATTTGTGAATATTTGCCTAATTGTCTGTATACACGTGTTAATGTATCTGTCTTTGTTTGTACTTCTGAACACTCTATATGTGCATCAGAATGTGTACGAATGTGCAGGGCTAGAGAGGCAATGTGTAAACAGATGTACTCGCACACACATGCCCTCCTCATCACACAACCTGCCCCCCCCCCCCCCTTCCCCCTCTCTGTTTGTCCTCAGGTCCTATTCCCCCCTTCTTCCCTTCTCACCCTCCTCTCCCTCCCATGTGTCCCTGCTGTCCTAATCCCTTCCCAGGCAGGAAGGCCCTAATTGAGGGTGCAGGCTTCAGTTTGTGGCCTGTGGGCGCCCATTACTGTGTTTTCATAAGCAAGTGAGGCCTGCCTGACTGATTCAATATTCATGTGTCTTCCAGCTACTCCTGGCCCAGCACGCAGAGACTTCACCACTGTCAAATTAGCCCTGCATAGTAAATAACAGAGTGAAAGAGAGAGTGAGGTAGACTGAAAAAGGGTGAGGGTGCAGCAGAGAGCGAGAGAGAGAGAGAGAGAGAGAGAGAATCTTTGAGTTGGTTGTCAGTTGGAAGGAAGTACAGTAGGTGGAGAGGCAATGCTTTTGTTTGTTCATTAAAATTGAATTCCAGCATCACCTCAAATGTACCCCCTTTTGCTCTTATCAAGTAATGCTCACAAATACCTGCATTCAAATATGGTGCTATATTTAATTGGCTACATCTTAAAGTTAATCTAAAATGAGACATGGGAAAACATTGGGGGGGACAGGAGGTCCCCAGTTTGCAAGTTTACCTTCTGTCAAATAATTAACCTCGAAGTACACAGACCAGGGTGCTGATGCATTCTTTATTATTTCTCAGCTACATTTTTAAACATGGTGACTGTCACCACTGTGATGATGTGGCAACCCATCTTATTAACATACAACAAAACATAATACAATGTTTGGAAGATTTAATACTTGATTAGATGTAGTGCAGAATCTTTGTGTTCACATCTGGTTTTCTGCAGTGTGAAGTGGGTGTACTACTCAGTACTGGCATGCATAAATTAACCATCAGGTTTTTTGTTGTTGAAAGCAGCCGTGCCAGAATTAGCCCCTGTGGCTTCTGATTATAATTGCTAATACCGATGAGCATAATTAGTGAACATTCTTGGATGTTGTATGTCAAGAAACCTTTGGCCCTTCTGAGAGCTAACCTCCATTTCTGGATTTTCTCTGTCCTAGGTGCCCCGTGCTACACCAAACCCCCGTCCCTGCTGGGCCCGTACCCTCGCAACCCACCCTTTGACTACCCCTGGGGCTTCAACCCCTACCTCTCAGGGGCCTTCTCTCTCAATAACTGCCCCAAACTGCCCCCTGGCTCCCTCTACCCCTCCCAGTTTTACCCCAACCCTTTGCAGAGCAGCCTTTCCCAGCTGCCTCACCCCTTCTCCTCCCTGCTCCCACCAGGGGAGGCAGGTGGGGGTGAGAGGGGAGCAGCGGGGCAAACCGGAGGGACAAACGGCACGGCGGGTGGTCAGCCAGTCAGACTCTGCCTGCCACCCTACCCAGGGAGCCCGTCACTGGGTCGGACGGACATTGGCAACGGGGCGTCATTGGGGGAAAGGGAAAGGGTGGAGGCCAATCCTCTGGCAACCGGGCTGAGTCTGGGTCTGGGAGCAGTTGGCCTGGGAGCCGGGACTGGGACAGGCCGGCAGAGCCCCACGGAGAGGAGAGGGGGGGTGAAGCAGGACCCGGAGTCAGACTCAGACCTGGAGATCACAGATCTGAGCGACTGCAGCTCGGACAACGAAAACGAGCACGAATTCAGCATCAGGAAGGAATCCAGCCTGGGCAACCGATCACAGATAGTGTTGAATGGAAAGAAAGGGAGCGTGCTGCCACCCATCTCCTCTCTTCCCCCGACAGTGTCCCCACATCCTCTGAAGAGCCTGATGCCCATCAGTCCCCCACCCCCGTCCCTGCCTCCATCACTTTCCCCCTCTGTGGCTCTGCATGAAAGACACAGGGAGACAGAGACTCTCAAAATGATACACAGCTAATACATTTTCTCCCATGTCCACCATCTTGCCAGTCTGTGCTCTGATAACTCTCTTTTTCTCTCCTTTCTTTTCTCTGAGACACTTTTCTGCTTTAAATTGTCAAATCCCTGATCACTTTTGATACTTTTTTCAGGAAAAGCAGTTATGTTCTTTACTTCTAAAATTACTGTTTTCCTGTTTGCTGTGTAAATGTTCAACTTGCCTACAGTCCATTACACTACCAACTCGTCCATCTTAGGACATATGGCGCGTACACGTTTTTAGGGCATCAGCTGTCTGTATCACCATCTTGTCCTTTCTGTTGTGATCTCTCACACCGAATGATCCCTCCATGGTTTGTAGACTTGTTTTACGCGTTGCCAGCAACTACTCAACAACGTGCTGTCTGCAGCCGAGCTATGATAGAAGGCAGTGAGGTGGTAAATTACAACTCACCAGTGTCTGCCTTGACAAACATTAACAAACAACATCCCTATACTAACAGAACAGAACAACAAATAATGCTCAGATCGATCCAATTTTACAGATTTGTCCTGTAATTCTTGAGATTTAGACTATATATATATATATATATATATATATATATATATATATATATATATATATATATATATATAAAATCACTATGACTTTTGAGACATAGTCAAATACTGCCACCTAGTGGTCCTTTCAGTCAATGTCTCCTTCAATGAAATCACCTAACCTTTGTAATCCTGTGAGTTAAATTGTTGCCCCTACATTTATTTTGCACTTACTTTTCAATTATATTATTTCTTGAAGGTTCATTTAAATGTTAAATTCCATATTTCTAAAACTGTTAACTGTGATAGTATGTGAGTATTTATTTTGTCCTGTGGTTCAAGTATTTCCTGCACAAGGAAGGAAAAGGAAAGAAAAAGAGAGCAGAGGGAGCTTGACCAACCTAGAAATTTGTATGAATATTTCAGTGTATATATTTTATTATGGTGTACAATACATTTAATTATTATTCACTATGATAAGATTTAGCTGTATTGTTGTGATTTAATTCAGTATTTAAACATGTTGGAAAAAAATTATAAGCTTAGGTGTATCAAAGTTTAAATTATTAATGGCAGAAGATCTGCACTCTGAAGATGTTTTTCTATGATGAGGACAGAGTTCATACTGGGAGTTGTCTCTGATTTTCTCGACCCCAATTAATTGTGCCCTTTGGTCATTTTTGCCAGATGCCTAACGTATGAACCCTTTGGGTTCAAAAATATGCCGGTAGACTTATTTTTATAGTTAGGATTCACCCAGTGTAACTGTACTGTAATTAGTCAAATGTGAATAATATTGGTCTTTGCGTTTTCTGTTTTTTAAATCCTACCCTGAAAATCTGTTTTAATTATTTTTCAATCAGTGTTTTTTGTCCATGCCAGCAGCAGTGCAATCGGTTTTGCTTGAGGACATAAAAAAAAGAAATAGTTCATGTTTGCAGCTCTAATGACCAACATCCTTTCTCCGGCCCCGTTTCTCAGCACAGAGTGAACATTAAACCATATTGTACAGCTTCATAGCCTTTATAGCCTATGGTTTGTCAAACTGTGGCGGTATACTATTAGTTGTGAAAGCTCTATTGTAAACTTAATGTAAAGCTCTATGTTTGTTGAGTTGCTACAGGAAAGGCCTCCAGTCACCTCCACATGGAGTACACTAACTAACAGCTGTAAATACTGTTTCCTTTGTGTGTGTATGTGTGTGTACACATCCAAAAATGACAATGCAGTGGTTTTACCTGTCATCTCTCTTTGTTTTACTGTAAAGAGGAAAAATGGAAAGTGCAAAAAAGAAGAAAAAGATGAATATCTTTAAAAGCAATAAACATTATTCTGGATAGTGAACTGTTGTTGACTGAGTTTGTTGAATGGATTCATTGTGTGATGTCGAGCAGCGCAAAGTCAGGTGGCCCTAACATTATTATGTTTGAAATTCATCCATCACATTTTATTCATGCCAGTGAACAAAATCTTGATAAAACAGATACATATTCTTTTGGAGACCACAGTATATTAAAAATATGTTATGCTCACTTTATATCTCCTGTAGTTAGTGAGTTATATAATACATAATCTGATGTGACCTCTGATATTTGCCAAATTTTAATTTTGGTTACTGATTCTGAATCTTGCTTAGTTTTGACAAAGAAACAAAGTTAATAAAAGAATTGCACTGCACTGATATAAATAAAAATAATAATAATTTGGGAAATTTGATTTTGTCACAGCAATTTTTTATGTACTTCTGTTAAAGCGGCCCATATTTTGTCCTCATTTAATTATATTATTAAAAGCATTAATTGGAATAATAAGTTAATGATAAGAGAGTAATATATAGATTGTAATACTAATGATGTGTGTTCTTACAACTTACTGGTAATGTTGTGCATTAAAGTTGTTTTCTGTTTTACTTTCACTGGTACAGCAATTTGGTGAAATTCACCCACTCATAAAAACAAAAACTGATATAGAACATGTGCTTACAGTACATTACAAGGATACCCGTAGAAGGTGTCATGACCATTCAGACACATTTTTACGGCTTGTATTTTATTACTATTACATTTGTCTTATAGTCCCATGCCATACTTCCAATTAATGGTAGAAATACTGTAGCAGCTCATTCAACATATGGACTGATAAATGCAGACAAAAAATAGTACTGTTTCCTTTATCTTGACCTCTCACTGCTAATATGGAAATGATTAGTTTGACTTCATATCCAAGTTGTGAGACAGCATCTCCTACTATCACATCTACAATCTCACATTGCCATACGGCAGCTATTACAAATATGAGAGTTATTAAGGTTATAACCATGATACAAACAACGGAGAGTAAACCTGAAGGGAAAGCAGATGGATGGTTGAGTCTAGTAGAAAGTGACAGGTCCTCACTATATTGCAGTTCATTCTCAGCCCGACAGCCAATCCTGTCATCTGTAAACACTTTGTTACCAATTATCTAAGGATAGACTTTATTTCAAGGACAAGAAGTCAAGACAAGTGCTCAAAATGTGAATATCTACAATTCTATGAAAACTGGTTATGATGAAGATTCACCCTACCAACTGGGGTCCCAGTGTGAGGTTGGCTTTCTGACATATCTCATGGGTGCTTTATTCTATAATTCCAGTTTTTCATGATTTTGTCAATCAATTTGTTCCTGATGACTTCATATAACTGTTTTCTGTTTTAAATGTGTGCTTTTTTTAAATAACAATGTATTGGGGTCCTAGGAGACCCCAGTCAAAAGCACCCAATGGCTGCCTATGCCGTTTTATTGGATAAAATAGAATAGATATATAAAATGTTTGCCATGGGTCCTAATTTAAAGTATCACACTCTACCAGGGGGGTTGGGGCACTCTGTCAGTAATTTGGAAGGAGACAGCTATATTTCATCATGTGCTCTGTATATTGTTATTTTACAGAATTTGCAAATTAACTCAAACTTTCTTGAAATAATAATCTTCAGATGATATTTATAACATAACTAATACTGTTTTGAGAAGAAATGAGATTAAGATAAGATCAACATTTTTGCTGTGATGGTTGTTTCTTACAGTAGTTTGTAGTCCTTGTATGTTAACTATGTTGGGTAGGATGAGGATTAAACGGAGCTTACATTGTTTTGTCAACAAGGTCAAGAATGAACGTTGAACCTCAGACTTAATTCACGTTGTTTTATGTCATATTAGTTTAAAACGTACAGGTCAAATTGTTAGGTCAGTCGAGTAAGTTAGTAAAACGTCAGATGTGAAGGGGACCAGGTCATGCCTATGTTTCTCCACAAGGGGGCGGAAGAAGGCTAGAATAGAAATGAGGCAATTAGTAAACCGGTAGTAAAGTTTGATTTGAGCAGTCAACTCTGTAAACAGTTGCTTTGATATTACGACAGGCATGTCCTTTATGATCTGTAATCTGTTCATGGGTTCACAGTAGTGTGTGCATTTTATTCATGGGCAGATATAAAATAAGCTACATATTATAGCACAACAGCTTTGGAAAAGAACATACAAGTGAAACGATTTATGCTAAATACGGGTTGTTTAGGAGATAACAGTAGGAAAGTAGAAGAACACACATTTTCTGTTCGCTGCAGGCATCTCAGACATTAATACTAAGTAAGCTTTATGCAGGGTTCCTCTATATGTTAACGTAGGACATTGGCTAACGTTAAGAATGATTGAAGAATCAGTAAAATGTTGGACAGCAGTTTCAAAAACATTCACAACACGTTGACTTACCTAGGCAACTTATTTCGTAAAGACTAACATGTAGCTTTTACAAAACACAAAACCACGTAAAAACGTTAACATCACGCTTATAAAATATGTATGTGTTTAGTATGACACAGGGTGGCAATGGGGACAAGTTACTGTGTAACACAGTGCGGAAACAACCCGTTTTAGACCGTTTACTTTTTCTTTTTTTTACTTTCACAGTCGAGCTGTAAAACACAAATAAAGGGTTAGGCTGCATAACATCTGGTTTTTATGTGTGTTTTTATTGTGCTCGGTTATTTTGAAACGCTAAATCGTTACTTTTTATCCACCTTCTGTTAATTACCCTGTGCTTTCTTTCTTTTTTTATGTGTACTTCCGCGTACAATGTTTTTTTCCCACTGACACAAGGCAACTTTCGAACAGGAAACCTATTAGACGCTTCGACTGTCGCTTTCTCTGTATTCACGGGTGAGTATTTTATTTCAACACTAATGCTAACGAACATGATAAAGAGTTTGAACTTTTAAGGGTTTGTGTGGTAAATTTCAAGTCGTCATGGATGTTTGTTTTACCGAGAGAAATGGCTTATTCCAGCCCGAGGTGCAGGCGGTTAGCGCCACATACAGGAATGCTGTGCTCGGCTGGCCGTGCACGACATATCTCGTACTCTGTGGAAAATAAACGAGCCGATAACGGTTTTATTTAACATTGTGGTTAATGAATGTAGCAGTGGAACAATAATGACTTCCATTAGGAAACTTGAAGTATGTGTCAGAAGCCGTTATGTGGGTATAACAACTTCAGGTAATTTAGCAGAGTTGGCCCGTGAGTATTTTCTGGCAAAGCCATGAAGGATTTTACGACTTGACTTTTAGATCTTATACCAAACTACAAATCACTTTAATATTCTCAAGGGGGGTTATGATGTGTCACTTCAGTTTATACCTGGGGAGCTTGTGAAATTTTATGTATTCTTATCTTCTTTGCAAGAGTATCCTGCTGACATTTGGGACACATTTAGGACTTTGGGGCCCCCTCGAAAACGAGATGACACATCTCAAGGGGTTTATCCTAATAATGAGAAATTTTGAACATGTATCATATAAGTAATGCGGTTGTTTCTCATAAGGAAAACACTGTTATAGAATATGGACCTGCTTTTATTTTTTGGTCTTAAATGGTCTATTCTGTTGTTTTCTGCTCTGTCCATTTGAATCGCAGGCTCTCGGCACTGTGATTATAGGGACTTATTAGTGCCAGATCAAGCTTTTCGTTGACCTCTTATTTATTTGTCAGCATTGTTTTTGCACACCACGAAAGGAGGCTAAATGACATGAGTCCCTCCCATCCCCCCCTCTTCTTTTCCTATACCATCAATGATCTAATCAGCCTATAAAGAGTGGGAGTTTTCAGTCCAGACAGTGTTCAGTAATTAGTGTCTGCCTATAATTGATTACCCATGATGATTTTTGCCTTGTGAAACAGAGGACATTGCGTATGCAGAATAGGCGAGAGTTTTCTTGTGTTCATAGGAAACAGCAATTACTGTAGGCTACATCTAGTGTGGCTTCATTATCTCAGCCTCCTATCATAAAGATAGGAGGCTGAAACCTGTGCTTGCCAGTAAACCGTCAAGTTTTCACTAATCACTCCTTTTTTTTGGCCAAGCTAGTTTGACTTATTTGTTGTGCCTCTGTGGCTTTCACTGCTGCAGTGTTTAAGTATTAGGCTCTGTCTAAACAAACACATAATTCCATTGAATTTTAATAACAAGTAGGTTTGCTAATTATTAGACAGTGCCATGTGTGTGTGTTAAGGGCGTTGCAGCTGGCGGTTTCGGAGACTGTGACGCGTTCCCAGCCAGACGCTGCACCCCAGAGGCCCCATGTGAAGCAGGGCCCTGCTACTTCCTGTTACGCTCTGCTAAACTAGAGGAGCACTGCACTTGTCATCTCTCTCTCTCTCTCCACGTTTTACAAGTGCAGGCTTGTCTGGAGCCCAAAGGCTACCTTCTCTTCCTTTTAAAGGAATGTTGGCAATTTAATCTTAGTTGCTGTGCTGCTCTCTCCCTCCTTGTCTCTCGTTCTCTCTATTGTGATAGGCCTGCGTAAACTCACCCACATCCACTGTCTCTCGGAGAGTAGAAAGTTAAAACTTGGATAGGGCTACAGTAAGACGTCGCTGTTAGCCTCTCTGAGAGATACCTAACAACTGGAATGACAGGTAGGCCCCTGCAACTGGAACAGGCAGGGGGTGTCCTAAGGGCCTGGAGCTGTGTTGAAGACAAGCTAATAATTTACTGTAGTCAGGCTCGGACTTTGAAGGGAACACAGGTATTCTTCTCTGGCTGCAGTTAGATTGACGAGCAGACAGCAGATAATGAGAGGCAGAGCGGACTGGGCTGCTCTTCTCTCTGCAGGTCAGCAGTGAAATCTACTGATTCCTCCTGAGTGAGCTCTGTGTGTGTGTGTGCGCTTTTGCGTGTGTGTGTACTTGTGCGTGTGGTGTGTGTGCACAGGAAGATGGTTATGTTGTACTGCGCCTGTGACTGTACTAGGCTATACCTGAAACCACAGCTAATCTCAGCAATGAGCAAGGTGACACTGTAAGGTGTCACTGTGCGTTTCTGGAACTGTTTGAATGGATCACTTATGGATACATATGTAATAATTTATCATATAAAGTGAGACAATAGAGATGTGTCAATTGGACATTTTGCTATACCATTTCTGTTCCTTTAATATCAGTGGTTGTCATAGGCTATTTGCAGGTCATGTTGTAAATCATTAAGCAGGTTTTTAGTTTGCATTAGTGTAATGATGCACCTTGGCACTGGATTATGAACTAGATTAGCCACAAACTGTCATTATTGTATCAATAAATGTTCCTTAATGCAATTTTCAGAGAATAATCTGTATCATAATGTACTAAAACAGACAAAAATAGGCATTTTCACCAAGAAACAGATGTACAGGTGTAAATAATATGATTAGTGATGGCTGTGTTCCATTTAGCTGCTTCAGTTACAGGTCCTGGTATTGTCCATGCTTGATCAGTGTCACACTGTCCTGACTTACTGGGACAATTGAATGGAACGGAGCCACCTTGATGAGTCAAACTGTCTGCTGTGAAAAAGACAGATTAAGAAAGGCTAAGGTGGCATCCGAAATCCCTCCCTCATTCACTACTCCATAATAGATACTTACACTGTAGTGAGCTCTAAAATACACATTTTTATATTTAACATCATTAGTGACAGGTTTTGCACCTATAAAATGCAGTGATTAACATGGAATTAAAAAGAGGGTGCATGTCATGGACACTACTACTATTCATTCTATTGTGAGACTATAATGCACCCTTCACATTCAGAATTAAGACACTAATACAAGACAGTTCATATACACACAATATATTAACAATGGAGTCATTTACCATAGAATTTTACACCATAGTTTATATTGCTATTGCAGTGGAAGATTAAATATACTATAATAGAAGATTTTAGCCATGTTGCCAATTGTAATATAGTGTGAATTTAATGGTATTAGGATTTATAAATAGCTTTAAAGGTTAACTCCTGTGATTTAGTATTTCACAAACAAAGTTAAAACTGAATGGTCTTAATTAAATCAGCCGAGGCCAAGATATCCTTACTTACTTACTTGTAGTCCTTAATATGGATCAAATTCAGAAAACATTTGATCTAGCCTAATAATTAGGGCTGTACAATTCAGAAAATGTCACGATTCGATTCAAAATCGATTTTCAATTCAAAAACGATTCATAGCATGTAAATGTAGTTACTTTTCATATATATATATATATATATATATATATATATATATATATATATATATATATATATATATATATATAGTGGCCGTTATCGTTAACGCCGATAACGGCCACCACTAATAAATATATATATATATATATATATATATATATATATATATATATATATATATATATATATATTTGAACAGTGAAAATAATAATAAAAATAGTTTTTTTTTTAACTTTAATGTCACTAATGATGATTATTCATTTGAATTGAAATATTTAAAATACTTTCACAGCAAAAATGATGTATGCGATTAATTTAGATTAATTAATCACAGAGTCTGTAATTAATTCGATTACATTTTTTAATCGATTGACAGCCCTAATAATATATATATATATATATATATATATATATATATATATATATATATATATATATATATATATATATATATATATATATATATATATATATATATATATATGTATGTATGTTTATTAGTGGTGGCCGTTATCGGCGTTAACGTGCTGCGTTAACTTGACACTCTTATCTGGCGATTAAAAAGAATATCGCCGTTAATCTATTCTCAAAATTGGGTTGGGAGCTGGGTCTATAGGCTACTACGCAAGCTATGATGACTTTCACCTTGATATTTTAGCGCGGATGTATACAGCCTACTGACTGTAAAACAGTTCATCACGTCCAGCTGGGAGGAGGCCTCGGGGAAGACCCAGGACTAGGTGGAGGGATTATATCTCCAACCTGGCCTGGGAACGCCTCGGGATCCCCCAGTCAGAGCTGGTTAATGTGGCTCGGGAAAAGGAAGTTTGGGGTCCTCTGCTGGAGCTGCTCCCCCCGCGACCCGACACCGGATAAGCGGACGACGATGGATGGATGAATAAACAGTCAATAACAGTGTTTCCCACACATAGACTAATGTGCGGCGGTGCGCCTCACAATCAACACCGCCCGCCGCACTTGCGTTTATTTATTTTTTTACCGTTATTTAAAACATGCAGCTATTCGTTCAGCAGCATATTTACTTCCATGCTCTCCTCCGCGTCTCTGTCACTTGCGTCTGCCAGTGTTTAATGTTAGAGTCCCGACCCGACTCTTAGCAAACAAGCGATTTCGCCCGCTTTAGAAAGTTAACTAATCGCAAGTTTGCGGTAAAATGCAGTTGGATTGTCGAGGTCAAAACACTATAAGTAGCAGCTGTGAATCAAATACATGTATTATAAATAATGTTATGTCATTTTTTTCTCTTACACTGAATGTTGGCTGCTTCAACCCAGATGAGTATTGAAAAGTATTTTCCGCGACTGAAAAAGACCACCGCAGAAACACTGTAGTAAACACAAGTAGGCTACATCTTATTGAACATGATTTATTTTCACCACCAATTATCATAGTAGAACAGCTTTCTCAAGCAGTTTGTGAGGCATTTTGGAAACAGGAGATGAGCCCCTGGTCTAAAGCACCACCTGGCTTGAGAAACCCATTCTCAAAGACTTACTTTTAGTCATTATTTGGGTAGCACACATATTCTGAATGCCTTCGGGCAGAATTCAAATTAGCCATTTTAATCTAGATTAATTCCAAGATTACAGTGAGATTAATCTAGATTAAAAAAATGTATCTGTGCCCCACCACTAATATATATATATATATATATATATATATATATATATATATATATATATATATATTAGGGCTGTCAAATGATTAAAATTTTTAATCAAATTAATCAGAATTTTCAGTGGATTAATCATGATTAATCACTATTTGCAATTACACCTGAATCCTAACCATTTTTTTTCTGAAATGCATACCAAAAGATACTAGTGCTGTCAAGCATCGCATTAATGTCATAGTTAACTCGCTATTAATCGCAATTAATCGCACATTTTTATCTATTCTAAATGTCCCTTGATTTCTTTTTGTCCCATTATATTTTCTCATTTTAATTCTCTTATCAGCATGGAAAAGTAGATTGGCTTGCTTTGTGACAATGTTTTTTTATTGAAAACAACATTGTCATATACGTTATGTTCAATTTCACACTAACATTCACACTTGGATCTAATAATCTGTCACATAATGTAACGCTGTTACCTCGATTTTCCATTGCAGATAGTACTGCAGATAGTACTACAGATAGTACTGCAGGTAGTACCGCCTCATGCCTGAGGCGAGCGTGGCTGGTACTACTGTCTATGGGCTCACAGCAACTGGTTTCCCGTGACTCATTTCCTGGTTCTCGTTCTCTTTCATAACCAACGTAAAATCAAGGAGAGGGTTTTCCTGCTCCAGGTTTCCCACCGTGGTCAGAAAGAACAGAGGATACACTTTGTTTCTCTCACTGACTGTAGAGTCACTACTCGCTCGCTCTGAAGATAATCGCCGTCACAAGCCTACAAGCTACGCGGCTAGCAAGCTAAAACCGGCCGAGGCTTGTGTCTGTTTTGTTTGCGGTCTGCGAAATTACAAGACCCGCCCTTCAATCACTACTATTGGCCAGGCGTCGAAGGTAACGTAACTCCATTTGTTCAGGTCCTATCCCCTGACCAATCCACTATCCTCACCACTGGCGGTGAAATGCCTAAACCAAACCAATCAGCTGCTTCGTAGGGCGGGACATGGCGTGGCCATAGACAGTTAAAGAAGTGGACTAACAGATCCCGTTGCTCTCTCTATGCGTTACTCGTGCGTTAAAAAAATTATCGGCATTAATATATAGGGCATTATCGGCATATATATATATATATATATATATAGATATATATATATATATATAGATATATAGATATTTAGTATCTTTTATTGTCCATATTATTCATGTGGATTTGTTTGTTATTCTAACATCCTGTTATGATGTATGTGTATGTTGTGTGTGATGTCTGTAAGATACTGGGACCTTGAATTTCTCCTTGGGGATCAATAAAATATCAATATATCTATCGTGATTGCAGTAGACATACAGTAAAAAAAAAAAATATGAATAGATTTTTGGAATTCTATTAATCGGTAGAGCTGGAATCGCGATTCGAATATGAATCAATTTTTTTGCACACCCATACTAATAATTCAACTCATTAGTGACGTTCATCAGACCCTCCCCACACGGCATAAAACGATCGATTGTCGCACCCGATGCCCATTGTCATTCCAAAGCCTACATCTGCCTGGTCTAGCTCATATCGTGAACCTGGCATAACACTTACTGTTGTAGATTTTTAGTCTCCAAACCCAAGCTGAGAGAACCCTAATGACATCAGCATGACATCATCAGGATTATATTGTCAGACTTTAGAAAAAAACAATTTTACAACTATTTTTCACAGCCAGATACTGACCTATATGTGTGTACAGTTGTATGTTAACATAGATAGTATTATTAGAATACAGAGCCACACTATACTCATCTGTTCTGACTTGTTCAGCCCTTTGTTTGAGCTGACAAAATATTTTAATGTAGGCAAACCATTGATTATGTTTTTTCATGTGTTCATTTCAGACCATTCACTGTGAAGCTAGCACATAAGTGCCACTGCTCTGTAGTCATATGGTATCAGCGCATTTACAGGACAATGATTTTTTAAGTGAAATTAGCTCACACAGGCAGCTCAGTGTATTCACCTGCCAATGTCATCTCTCTGCTGTCATTCAGCACTGCTTCACACACTGCAGTCAATCTAGACAAGCCCCCCTGTTTGCAGTATGTGTGGTTGTGTGTCTGTGTGTGCATGTGTGAGACATGTGAGTCATGTGTGTGCAACAGTGACATACCCCCAACAACTAAATTACCCCCTCAGAGACCAAAATGAATGCAACCAATCTCAGCTCTCACACTTAACGATAAGAGGATTTCCGTGCAAGTATAACTTGGGCTTCAGCAGCCTGTTCCTCACACTCTGAAAAAAAGGTAGAAAATGGAAAGAGTTGCATCCATCCGTCCAAGTGTGAGTCAGAGAGATGGCTGGCTGGAAAGCTGATGTGAGGGAGAGTGAGTGAGAGAGGGAGGAAACGGAGAATGAGCTCTTTCATTTGAGGGTCACAGTGGAAAAAGCGAGACTCGACTCCATAGATGATGTTTACTCTTGAGGAGTGAAAGATGGGCGGTATGGTGGGGCGAAAGGTCTTCCAGTCTTTGAGTGTTTTTGCAGACAGTATGCTGACATTGTGTTAGCACTCAGGCTTTTACAAACAAAAAGGATTCTTTTATTTGTCATATTGTAATAAATGATAATGATGCTTTTGCAATAATACAATGATTCATAATTTCTATTTTAATTTTGAATGAGGCCAACATTTTCCATTTTTCTTTGATTAAATGTAATAGTCAATGTGATTGATTAATTGACTATTCATTTCAGCTCTAAAGTGCCCCAGTGTCAGACTGATCTCAATAAGTGGCGTATGTATGACACGCCAATTCGTATGCCATTTTGGCGTGTTGTCAAGATGCATAATCGCTTTTTTGTCTTGCATTACCTTGCGATCGCGTGTCAATTTACGCTGTAGCGAGTAGTATGAAAGCCCGAAAATCCGCATAGGGAGGTTGGTTAGGGTGGTGGATGGGTCAAACACAGGACTTTCAACCAGGAGACCGGGGATCGTGTCCTGCGTGTCACGTTTCCTAAACCCAACCGTCCCGTTCTTCTTTTCCTAAACCCAACCGTCACGTTCTTCTTTTCCTAAACCCAACTGTTGCTTTCTTCTTTTCTTTAACCCAACCGTCCCGTTCTTCTTTTCCTAAACCCAACCGTCACGTTCTTCTTTTCCTAAACCCAACTGTTGCTTTCTTTTTTTCCTAAACCCAACCGTCCCGTTCTTCTTTTCCTAAACCCAACCATCCCGTTCTTCATTTACTGAACCCAACCGTCCCGTTCTTTTTTTACTAAAGCCAACCGTCCCATTCTTCTTTTCCTAAACCCAACCCTTCCTCTGTATAGGGCATAGACATACACGCGGATACCTCAAAATGCGTACAGTTAAGTTTACGCAAAGTCATGATGTCACGTTGCCAGTGCATTGGCAACCACACTTGTATAAAGCCTTTTGTGGCTTCAGGGGGAGCTGCATGAAATCTGACGAATTGCCTCATGTGACGTTACTTGAGTCAAGTGGGGATTAAGACTACAAGTTTAAAAATGAAAAAATCTAGAGGTGTGGAGTAATAAAGAAGTGATCTTACCAGACCTCTGTAGCCCGCTCCTCATCTCTGCTTGAGGCTAGCTGCTTGAGGCTACATTAGCCGCTCATAACACACCCAAATCTCCAACTGAGCTGTTAGTGACTGATTTGCATTGTGGGTAATGTTGGCAGCAGATTTTGACAGAGAAGAATTTGTTAAAATAAAAAAGGCATTAGTTCTGCTGTATTGATTATATGCTTCTTTTAGAACTGTCCATTGTGAGTCTGTCAGTGTTAAGTGTGAAGTGCAATGTTAAATCAGTGGAGTAGCCTACTCTTTCTCAAATATGAAAATGTTCATCTCTATTGTCTGCCTTATCTTGAGTGTTAGCTAATCAAAGCTGGAGTCATTAAGTCATTGTAGATTTAAATTTGATGTACAACATTGATTATGATCAGGACAGAGAACTGTCTTGGATAAAGATTGAATTATTACTTCATGCCTTATTAATAGGTCTATCCTGAGGGAGAGAAGAATGTTAAATATCTGGATTGCAAACTACTGGCATGAGGTTAGCATCATGAACCAAGGTGTGCAAGTACAGAGGCATTTTTGGCCTCAGAGACTTTGATTCCTGGCAGGCTGAATTCCTTCCAATGTTCAGTATCAGCTTGTTGTTGTTGCTTTGTTTGGTATCTTGTTAAAATCCACAACAATCGAACACACACAAACATACATACACAAATACACACAACACATTTGTGAATGGATGAGGAGCATTTTTTGTCATAAAATATCAATCGGATGTTTCTGTTTGGCCTCAGCAATTAATACTAATACTACTACTACACACACACACACACACACACGCACACGCACACGCACACGCACACACACGCACACGCACGGACGCAGTTAGGCCAAGCTGGAGGTTTACTGTGAGCTGCCAATCCATGCCAGTTGATTGGCCCCGGCCTATCAACTGTTTCCACGAAGCCAATGACCTCTATATGGGGACAGGGGGAGAGGGAGGGTGGGGCTGGCAGTTTGTTGGAGCAGGAGAGTGAAGTGTATTGTGAACATGCGTGGCCGTGTGCATGAAGAAGGGAGGAGGCTCTGCATTAGCTTGTCATTTGGGATACCTAACATCATCCTCAAATGCTGGGAAGTCTTGCACTGAGATTGTGGGGGTGGGGATTATTCAGCATCATTAAAAACCTCCTGAGAGCAATGTCTGCTCAGCTGAAATCATATGAAGAGAAGGTCAAGGATTCTCTGCAACAATTTTATCCAAATAAAATCATATCAACAATATGTCATTGCAGTCAAACTCTCAGAAGAGACATGTTAGTGGTGCAAAAAGTCCTTTTGAAATCAGAAATCTCAGAGGGATTCAACAATATGAATTGTTTGGACCTATAGCTGACCAACATGTAAGGCAATAAAAAGACCTGCCTGTGTTTTCCCTGCTCTATTGGCTATAATCTTATTTTAGCCGCTACGTAATGGTCGTTGAATTACATAATTGGCCCTTGTCTGCCGGCCATGAATGCACTGGCTGTCTTGGAGCGATCGCACAAGGGTCCGCTTTCTTTTAGGCTAAAGGTGGAGGAGACGGAGGAAGGAGGTTAAGAAAGAGAGAGAGACAGGGAAATGAAACAAGATGTAGCGGGATGGTATAAGAAAAAAGGATGTGGTCTTCAAAAAGTAATGTTTGAGAACGTATTTACACCTTCACCACAGATGAGCCACTCCCTCTCTTAGGCATACACTGATGTCACTTACCATGTATGCACACTATCTAATGTATCTGGCAGTGCACCCTCTCCCCTGTTTGTTTGTTTACTGTCAGTGCAGTGAAGAGATTTCTGGGAAAACTTTGCCCTCTGTAATGTTCAGACAACTATTCTGTTGCCCTTTTACCTAGTTGAACTAACATGCAGACATTCAGTCACATTATGCCTTGTTATCTTGACATGCATTATCTCTGTGAGTTGATAAGAGCCTTATCTTTAATCAAGTTGGTGTTTGTGGAATGATTTAAGATGCTTGTGCTGTCTGTTAGGCTAATCTGTTCAGAAGTAATACCTTTTTGGCACTTCTATTAAATCGGGGGCTTGCTAAAGCCAGATTAAAAAAAAGATAAGCAACCAAAGCATCACAGGTTGAAATGTCCTGACTTTCAGTTGCTAGTATGGGTCAAGCACTTCCCGTAATGCAACTTCATAGTGTCTTTCAGCACACACTGTATGTGTTCAATGCCCATGGTTTTCTCCACATCTCCAGTTTGTATCGCAGGATAAGATTTTAAAGTCTCAAACCCAATCCATCGTGACCCCGATGACACCATCGGCGTTATATTCCGACTTCAGTCTTTAGAAAGCTGCCTCGTAAGCTACATTATACAACTGCTTTCAGCGTAGTAGTACTCCCCATGATGTGTAAACTGAACTTGATGTTTAAAGTAAGTGGAGTGTCCCTTTTAACCCAGCGTTTGTCTGCCTTTTCTCGCTTGTAACTTTAATTTTTAAGGTCACAAAATTCTTGTAACCCCAACAAAATGTCAGAACATTAGTTAATTTGAAGCAACATGATCAAAACAAAAGCAAGTTTGCAAAAAGAGAGA